>CM076936.1:10954551-11277051 GCA_039566165.1 Maruca vitrata | reverse complement strand
ATAGCCTTCTGCCTTGATTTAAGAACAATGGACAGCCTCGCAAATATTTGGCGTGTTCTTGAGGGTGAATGCTTAGCAACAATTAATTTGCTGATGAGAGCTACGGGGGGGGGGGGGAGGGACTGCACAATGGGGCTAAATCTGATAAAATATAAACGTCATTGTCGAATTTCGGTGGTTAGGTCTATAACATCTTCTGGGTTTTGCATTTGCCATGGCATGATATGCCATGACAAATGCAAGACTCGGTTGCCTAGGTTGTGCCGGAAAAGATTAATCGCTCAGGCATTCGGGAGGCTCTTTCTGTAACACTAAAATTAATATAAATAAGACACTTCACCACATACACTCATCTGATCCCTGACATCTGAGTAGCTTTAAGCACTTGTGACACCAGAAACAATTGGGAATCGAACTCACGACTCTTGAGACGCAAGAGACGCATGAGCAATGGAGCATTAGATGCACCATTGATCCAGTCAAGTCAAGTTATTAAGCTATTGCATAGCTTTTATCGCGGCGACCGAACCAAGAAATTCCGTAACGAAAAAAACCTCACAATTGTCTAACGTCGTTTCAGTTCGGTAGACTTCGGCACGGTGTTTATGTGCGTGCGGTTAGACGTATTGTACGAATCTACGAAACTCGCACGAATTGAGACGAGCTGCTCCGAAATCGGACGATAATAGCTATACCGCAATAGCTATACCGTGGCAGTCCCCGAGTGCCACACGTCTTTTTATTCAATTGAGTGTCAGAAATGTATTAACACAAATATTATTACCTACCATATTTCCACTTTATTCGATTAAAGATATTAGCATGAAATCTATAAAGATATTATAACCTGCCATTGAGAGGGTTTTGAATATTTGGCTCTGTTAGGCATATTATAGTATTCCATGGCTCAAAAGGTACCAAATTGGTTCGCTAGTTCCAGAAATAATTTTCCACAAAGACCTCTTTCTTACCTTAGTAATAGATTTTCACGTCATTACCATTCTAAGTACAAAGTTCAATAAAGTTTGAATGCGTAAGAGCTTTTGAAGTAGCTGTATAAGGGCAGCCTACGCGAACCAATACGCATTTGCTAGTTTATTTTTAACTAGTTTTAGCCAGTGACTTCACTTGACATGGCTATGAACGGTCAAAAAGAGTAACTATCGAGTTTCTTGCTGGTGTCTTCACGGTAGAATTAGCGTTCCGAAACGGTGGTGGAATCACCAATCTAGTACTTATTTGTTTACTACATACATACATATGCTGATAATGTTTTTTTGGCAAGTATTGTTTTATATGAGATTAATGTGTACATGCTGTGAAATTGGCAAATATTTATACAGAAGATGAACAATAGAAGTAAAGTGTCTGGCTCGGTGAAACAGTGGTTAGTGACCCAGTTTCACTACCTACGGTTCCAAGAGTCGTGGTTTTAAATCCCACCCGGGACCAATATTTGTGTGACGAACATCGGTCTTTTTTCCGTGTCTAAGAATGTTATATTTTATGTTTAGGTATATGAGTATCAACTGTTGATTCTAAAATCTGTGACACAATGCTTAAGCTACTAACAACGGGATCAGATCAATGTATGTGATGTTGTATGATATTTATTCATTTAAATAAATATTCCATACATTGTTACGATTTCGAAATCGATTGTAAGCACAGCTGTCACGGATATCCATCAGAAAAAGCTTCACACTTATAATTATTATGAGTAGTTGAGATTGTGCTTCGGTTCGCAACGTCAAAGAATAATAAATTCTAGAAATTAAATATGATTAATATTATTAATAACCCAAGCTATTCCTGCCGGGATGTCTTTACGAGTCCGCAGAGCTCGCGATATTGTTTGAATCAACTCGCAACTCCAATATTAACTCCCAGTTTACTCTGTATAATCTCTGTGTGGAAGTTATATCGATTGACAAAGTATATTGTTCGGAAAGTTAAATAGCGTACCTGAATTCGTTAAGTTAACAAACATTATCGCCTCCGGTGACTTTGCAGTTGGTTAGAGATGTCTATTATACCTACTCAAAGTCTACACACTTCACAGATCTGAATATAACAGGATAATACATAGTACCTACTTTTATCGATCTTAAACATACAAAAAAAATATTTCATAATATCACATACACCATGTGACACCGTGGGAGGTTAAGAGCTTACGCTTTTGGGTTACGGATACCAGAAACGACAGTGGATACACATCCAGACACGTATCAAACACCAATGTTCGTCACACAAATATTTGTAATCGAACTCACGCCTTAGACCATCCAGTTTGGGTCACTAACCACTGTTTCATTGAGTCAGTCTAAAATTACTAACCTCTTACTTTTGTGGCGTGTAATAATAGTTACAATACTAATGCTTTAAATTTGGAAGCTTAATTAAAATGCTTTTACTTCGGTATGAGCCTAATAATTCTATTGGGAGCGGAAGTTAGCGGATTGAGTCCGTCCCGGTCGGAAAATTCATCAATTCAAAATCAAAATTAAGGCAATAAAAATCTCGGGAGAGCACTTAAGTAGTATTACACGGACAATATTATCAAGTATAAACACAAAGGTGCAAACTCACTTAGACGCTGTGAAACCGGAGAGTTCTATACCCGTAGGGGACCAAGAAACCCCATTAAATAAGCCTCTGTTTGACAGTCTGTCTGTAATAAGACTCTAGCTCATATTCTGGACAAGGGAGTTATTTCCACCGATAATGTATTTCTGTTGCCGTAGTAAGAAATATTAAAAGTCGAATATAAAAAAAATTGTAAACAAAAAAAAAACCGCCTTCAAAAACCCGACTCACTAAAAATTGCAAAATAATATAATGCGAACATTTATTATCATCTGTGTATGAATTTTATATGTTGTTGAAGGCGGTGCCGTTTATATTTCATACAGACAAGCACAGAGTGCTTCGTTTTCCTCAAAATTTTGATTGGCACCGCCTTCAAAAACATATAAAATTCATACCCAGATGATAATAAATGTTCGCATTATATTATTTTGCAATTTTTAGTGAGTCGGGTTTTTGAAGGCGGTTTTTTTTTTGTTTACAATTTTTTTTTCATACTTTTTAGTGTTACATTTTTTTTCACCCTATTAGTTCAGCTCACCTGTAATACTACTGATATTATAACTAGTAGTCTTAATAGGCATACAGTATTGAAAGAATTATCCTTTTACTCCAAACAATTGAGGATTTGACCTTACATCATCAGCTCAGCATCATAACATTATGATTGCAAGAAGCAATGCCAATATAACTTCATAAAATACGAGGGCAGTCCGATAAGTACTTAGCCTACAAAAGAAAAACAAAAATTTTGGAAAAGTGGCGATTTATTTCTCAACATAGTCTCCTTTCAACTCAATACACTTGACCCAGCGATGCTCCAACTTCTTTAACCCATCTGAAAAATACGTTTTGTGAAGGTCTGCAAAGTGGGTCTCCGTGACGGCGATAACCTCCTCATTCGACACAAATTTCTGTGCAGCTAGTGAATTTTTTAAGTTTGGAAACAAAAAGAAGTCACACGGCACCTAATCTGGAGAATATGGTGGATGAGGCAGCTGTTCGTAGCCTAATGTGACCAATTTGGCCGTAGCGACGGCGGAGGTGTGAGCCGGTGCGTTGTGTTGGTGGAAGAGCACCTTTTTCTTCGCCAAATGGGGCCGATTTTTCTGTAATTCTAGGTCGAATTGGCCCAATAGTTCGGCATAGTAGAGCCCTGTGACCGTTTTGCCCTTCTCCAGGTAGTCGATGTAGATCACACCTTGTGAATCCCAGAAAATGGTGGCCATTGCCTTTTCGGCCGATGGGACAATCTTCGCCTTCTTCGGAGCACATTCGCCGGGTAAAGCCCACTGTTTCGACTGTTTCTTGGTCTCTGGAGTATACCAGTGAATCCATGCTTCATCAATGATCACAAAACGACGCAAAAACTCTTTCGAATTGCGTTTAAACAGTGTCTAACACAGCTCTGAAGTGATCTCACGGATGCGCTTGTTGTCCGGAGTGAGAAAACGCGGCACGCTTCGAGCCGACAGCTTTCTCATGGCCAATATTTCATGCAGGATATGACCCACGCGGTTTTTTGAGATACCTACTGCCTCAGCTATCTCGTGCACCTTTGATCGGTGGTCTGCCAACACGAGATCATGGACTTTTGTCACGTTATTCTCTGTGGTAGCCGTTGTTCAGGAACCTGGGCGTGCCGCATCAAAAACTGACGTGCGACCACGTTGAAACCCGTTAAACCAATTTTTGACGGTCGCTACTGAAGGAGGAAAGTCAGCGTATACAGCATCCAATCGGTCTTTGATTTCGCTGCGCGATTTTCCTTCCAAAAGCAAGAATCAAATCACCGCCGGATATTGCTCTTTTGCAATTTTTCTAAAATCCGCGGACACGCCCACTTCTACACGCGATCAAAACAAAACCAGAAACTCAATACGGCTGAAATTTCGACAGTAGCCGTCTACAAGGAAGTACTATACAATAATAAAATTATCTTACGATAATGTCGCCATCGGGCGGTGAGGCTAAGTACTTACCGGACTGCCCTCGTATGTAAAACGTGGTACATGTGCCTATAAAATTTGAGGGTTGCCCTCGATTTCTCCTGGATCCCATAATCAGACCCTTGACTGGACCCTATACGTTCAGCTCACCTATAATTCTACTGATATTATAACTAGTAGTATTAATATGTACACAGATTTGAAAGAATTATCCTTTTACTCCTAACTATTAAGGAGTTGACCTTCCATCATCAGCTCAGCATCATAACATTATGATTGCCAGAAGCAAATGCCAATATAAATTCAGATAATATGCAAAACGCGGTACATGTCCCTATTAAATTTGAAGGTTGCCCTCGATTTCTCCTGGATCCCATCATCAGATCCGGGACTGGTGAAAATGGGACCACCTCTGAAGTAAACTCAATTTAACCAAAAAAAAATTTTTGAAATCCATCTATAATTGACGAAAATATCGGTGAACATACATAAAAAAAAAATATTATACATACAGACGAATTGAGAACCTCCTCCTTTTTTGAAGTCGGTTAAAAATATTTGAATGCCTTCTGAATTTGGATTGCCCTTCCAGCTTATGTTTGCTTTATCCTGGGCTCTTCAAGCGGGGCGTGAAACGGCATTTTAGCAGGCCTTCAGGGTGAGAGCGACAGTATCAATATGGTCTATTGTGCGTGCATGTCGACCACATTATGTGGCCTATAACTAAAAATTTACCTTTTAAAAAAAAAACTATCGCGCAAGTAGCAAGTTTTTGTCATAATTATCTTAAACTTAAAAAAAAGAATAAATTTGAACGCGTTAGCGCATGTTGACTCCTACTTATTACAATTATTATCACTGACAAGTACAAGATAATTACATGAAAATTAATCCCAAGCCTCCGAGAGAGGGCAGCCCTCCCCCTCCGGGCCCTCCCGAATTAAATTAATTACGACAAAGTAAGCCTAACTCCTGTTTAGCAGCGTTCGGTAATCCCGGATTTGCCCGGATTTTCAGATGCAAAGAAATGAAATTGATTGGGAACCGCTCCGTTGTTTCCGTGATTAGTGCCAACTATACCCGGAAGTCCTGGTTTAGTTCGACGCTGTTTATCACTGTTGATAAGAGAGAGCCCGGAAGTTTGTAAGGAATATGTATCGATATTTATAAAATAGGTAGTTCAAGTTCACTTAAAACTTAGGGTCTGAATACTGACCTGATATACGAAAATAACCTTTCTAGACTGTTATGTTTATTTTGAGGATCATGAAGCGTTGAAAAAGTATCAAAAGTATGCATAACTTATTACCAAATACTTCATTTAGCGATTTTACAACTATTTTAGATTTCTTATAGATATAAAAGTGTAGGTTGTGTAGGTTGTTAAGAAAGCATGTCAAAATAAATTAATGACACAACTATAATTAAAGTATCTCACTGTTTCTTGATGGTCAAAGAGATTTGACCACATCACTCTTATGATATCATCAAAGTATGACGTAACCATACTTCAATGTTTGCTACACTTGTCAGCATGACGTCACGGTCATTTCAGTTAAACGGACGACAGTTGTAGGAGCCGGACGGAGCCAATTTATTAGGAATCGTTTTCTAAATTCCACCAGACCGGGAATCGAAGTGGGCACCCCGCCAAAGAGGTCGACAACACATTTTAGTGCGTACTTAAATATTCAATTAGGGATGTTAGTCTTTCTGGATCGGGAACTTGGAATAAGTTGTTGGAAGTCCAAACTCAATTGAGTATGTAGAAAGAGTTACACACACATTTTAGGACAAAAGATTTCAAACTTCCTTTCCATTTTTAAGTCCTTGCTATTAAATAAAAATGCAAAAATAAATTGGTCTGTCTGTTCTGCTTCGATCCAAAAACTAGTTAGCCGATTTACCTAAATGATACTCGGTACCTATCAGTCTAGTCTAGTCTTTCAGTCTCCTGAGAAAGGGTCTTGGCTGTGACCACGAGCGCTGTAAAGAGTTCGAAAAATCGGGTCTCTTAATAATATGTTTGGAATAGCCAATACACGCGAGTGTAATCCGCAAACTTAGTTTCATTTCAAATGTGTTCTCGCAAATAATAGACAATCATAAATTCTACTTTTACAAAAAAAAGACGTGTGGCACTCGGGGACTGCCGCGGTATAGCTATTGCATAGCATCGCCCGATTTCGGAGCAGCTCGTCTCGATTCGTGCGAGTTTCGTAGAGTCGTACAATACGTCTAACCGCACGCACACAAACACCGTGCCGAAGTCTACCGAACTGAAACGACGTTAGACGATTGTGAGGTTTTTTTCGTTACGGAATTTCTTGGTTCGGTCGCCGCGCTCAAAGCCCGCGATAAAAGCTATGCAATAGCTTAAAAATTTTACAATTCACAACAAATTAGATAGAATTATGAAATATTTTCAAGCATATTCCCTATTCTTAGGAAAGTACTATCTTCACCTAACAATTACCCCGTAGATAAGACAAAGGATAGCACTCTCGACGGCCCCGGTCTCTTGCAAAATGAATTAAAATGTACCTCAATAGCAATTTGTCAAGTTTGTAATGTTTGGAATTTAAACAGCAATTTGAACTTTAAGCTGTGGGAACAAGGCTTAGGACGCGACCGCGGGTTACGGCATTATTATGTTAATAAAGTTCTATTATGGCAGATATCATTATCTGAGTACCGTGATTTTGGTCGGGTTAGTAATTGTTACTGCTCAGGATTCTGTATAATTTTCAATTTTATCGTAAACTATGGTTGTTAGACGGCTATTCTAAAGGCTTTGACAGTTTAGAACAGTGGGTATAATTGTCTTATTTGGTACTACAAAATCTAATTGTTGGTAGTTTGTTCAGTTGTTTCCTATTTACATTCTTGTGTTTCAAGAATTTCAATTTTAGATTCGTTCTATCCGTTGCTCTTACATAATTGAAAATTTATCTAACGAAGCTTAAATTTGATATATTATGTATTTAAGTGACAGTATCTTTTGTCATTATATATTTATAGGCTAATCCTGAGGACTGCAGACTTATTAAGTTCTAACTTGCTATCTCCAAAATGTTCTAGAGAAAGCGGTCTTGACTTGGCTTGACAGCCATAGACATAGTCAGTCCGATAACTTACTGATAAAGTTACTTGTACTCAACCCGCAAAACCATATCGTTGTAAAAAAATATGATTATTCCTTTGCTTTTAGATGGATACAAAGTAGAGTTTTATTTTTTCGAATACATTACGCTGAAAGATACAAAAATTGGCAAAGTTCGTGTGTAACTTAATGTCTGAATATATTCATTAGGACGGGAAAGAAAGTGATGTCAAACATGCTTCCCTGGAGGATCGCAGATGAAAGGGACTGTTTGCGGGCTCGGAGGCTTCCGTGCAAACTGACTAACAGCTGTTCTGGGGCTATTAGACGCGATATGAAGTCATGTAGGAGGTCAATGTGGCATGCGTTCAACCTATTTCCTCTTTGTGGCATCTACAGGGTTTGAATATACGACTGTGTGTTGTATCATTAAGTATATTTAAATAATATAAATCAAAACGGACGTTTTTGGCATGTGTTGACGAGGCGTCAAGAGTTCAGTGCGTCTTGCTTGTTAATATTTCCATTCTGTTTAGATAATGTTTTTGTTTGCCTTCTTCCAAATTATATTCTTGGCTTACTTGTGTGGTCACGCTTTATTTTTTTATTCGCTTTCGGGCCGTTGTAAAAAGTTGTTGTTGTAAAAAGTTGTCGTTGTAAATCGTTGCAAAATCCATATTTCCTGATGAAACGTTACTTTTTTTTCCTAACTGACATACGATGATGGCTTGAATTAGCCTCGTCATCATCACCCGACTTGCGGGGGAGCGGATGGCTCTCACCCCTAACCCTTACTTATTGTAGTACGTACCTTTTGTAGTTATAGGTATACCTAATGTCTTGATGGAGATCAGGGAACGCCGCAGTTCACATTATAGTGCACAAAAGTGCACCTCAAAACAAGTGCACTCTCTGTTCCCTCAATCTCATTGTTCGGTAAGACAGTAATCCTTTATGATGATGCCGATGTAATATCAAGCGCAAGACCATCGGATTAACGTGCTTTCTGGGGTATGTGTGCATCTGCCAACTTGACGATGATGATTTCAGGCTGAGTAATTACTTAACAGAAAATCTCATGCAATTTGGTCCGACCCCGGACACTAATCGGAGACCTCTTGATCCTTACGCAGCGGTTGCTACCGATAGACAAACGAGACTACTCTACTAGCAAAATAAGTACCTATTGTCTGACGTTTCGATTCACCACGATGGTCTATACACCAATCAGGCAGACTGCTGTCGCTCTTCACCCACTCAGGCGCGCTCGAGATTCTTCAAGTCTAATAAAAGAACAGTGTACCCAATGAAAAACTTTCAAAGTTATTCGTATCGCAATCTCGTTTAACTTGATTTGAAAGCAATTTGCTGGACCAGCGTGTCGTGTCCCCTGTACCATGTCGTAGCGCGGTCCAATATAAATTAATTTAAACAATAAGCTCCGTGACGCGGCCTGACGACGGTCGACAGTCGACGTGGCGTCGTCTCAATGTCACTGCAGTGTTGGAAGCCATTTTGTTTGGGACATTGGCTCTTTGGTTTTTGACTGACTGCTAAGAAAGGAACGTAATGTTTCTCGACTATACTATTCGTTAGTTTGCGGGTATAAATGTTTATTTTCTTGGCGATATGGTAGCATATGTGACCAGTTTAAAAAAGTAAATGGAATAACCTGTTAATATTTGTTTTTATTCCATAGAGTAGTTTAGGTTTCTTATACTGTTTTTGTCGTAATTTTTTTTTGTAACCAATCATAGCACAACGGGTTGATACTTGATTGAGTTGGTTTATTACCAATCTGATCCGAAAACCTGAGATGGTTTGGTGAGGAAAGTGATACCCCGGAATATCAATTGCTTTTTTTCCTATTACATTTTAGAATTAGGTTTATAACAAACGATATAGTTTGGTGTGTTAGTTGCTACTAGTATATTGAAAAAAGTATCGAAACCAATGTTATTGAAAAGCTTTACAATTAATCACCAAATAAAAAATAAACTATATCTATCCCACACAAAAATATTTCGAAAGCTCCATTTTAATAGGCTTAAACGTTGATGTTCCGCGAATCCGACGTACCTACGAAAGTAATGGCTGCGAGCCATTAAATCAATTAAATTGGATTGAAGCTATTGGCGACGTGTTTTTTTGCAGCTTCCCAAAATGCAATGGAACAGATAACAGCCGCTGTGAACACATGAGCCTGTCAATTAAGGGATAAAGAACAAGTGAACGTCTCCCAAACGGAAATTTGATCGGTGTAACTTCGATTACGGGAAACTGTTTGAGGCTCGAACAGTTTGATTAAATTTTTTTTTTTTAAATTTTGCATAGCTTTTATCGCGGGCTTTGAGCGCGGCGACCGAACCAAGAACACAATCGTCTAACGTCGTTTCAGTCCGGTAGACTTCGGCACGGTGTTTGTGTGCATGCGGTTAGACGTATTGTACGACTCTACGAAACTCGCACGAATCGAGACGAGCTGCTCCGAAATCGGACGATGCTATGCAATAGCTATACCGCGGCAGTCCCCGACTGCCACACGTCTTTTTAAATTAGCTAAAAAGATGACCTTATTCCACCTGATGGTAAGCGGTAGTGAGATTCACATATGAGGTCAACAGGCACAATAGACCGTATTAAGCCTGTCGCATGCAAGGTATTATTAGGGTTCCGTTCTTGCCCTTTGCGTACGGAACTTCCGTTAATATCTTTACCACTAATCAAAAAGAAGTTAACATGCCTAATCTATGTATGTACGTTTTCACGTAGCGTACATGTTATTCATCTATACTAATATTATAAAGCTGAATAGTTTGTTTGTTTGTTTTAACGCGCTAGTCTCAGGTACTACTGGTTCGAATTTATGGACCTTTAGATTATGTGTTGGATAGACTTTTTATCGAGGAAGGCTTCACACAGCGCTGGCGGCAAGGTTGCCGGGCTAGCCGCTGGCCCAGCCGCTGTGCAGCGGCAGCATATATTCCGGCTATGGCGGCGGCATACAATGTCTAGCATTGTATGCCGCCGCCATAGCCGGAATAGCCGCTCGGCATTGCCGACGGCATTTGTGTAGGGGTCTTAAGAGCTCGCTGTGACCAATAGGAGCAAATAAACAATGGAAAATGTGTAAAAAACGTGGTAAACCGCGAACGAAGTTGCATATTTTTTAAAATCAGAGATACTATACCTAATTTAACCATGGATAAATTTGTGTTTTTTTTTATTTTTTTAAATCTAGTTTGAAAAACTGAATGTTTTAAATATAAAAGCACAGGATAAATGTAAAAAAGTAAAATTATTTTTGTTTAACAAGTTAATATCTGCATAAACGTTTATTCCCGTAATTCGAGTCCCTTCTTATCACTTTGTCATTATCCGTCATAATACAACATCTTGGCTAATAATAAATCCAATCAAAAACATAAATGTGAAATGAGAGCCAAGTTCAATATTATGATAATTGCCTTGGTTGTTGACTTCAACGACAAAAGAAGTGAGATCTAAATGGGTGCCAAGTTCAATGGTGAACCCTGAAATTTATTTATAAGTAACACTATAACATACCTATCATATCTTCTTATAACATAAGATAATGTATGGTGGTAGCCTATGAAGGTCTGTCTTGGCTAGTTTCTACCTACGTATTATTATGTTCGCTCGCTAGTTTCTACCAACAATCCAAATTTTCGGAATTATAAAATAAAAACCGACAAATACTTGTAGGCTTAGAACTTGCGACGGCTATAATTCATATATGAAAACTAGCCAAGACAGACCTTCATAGGCTACCACCATACATTATCTTATGTTATAAGAAGATATGATAGGTATGTTATAGTGTTACTTATAAATAAATTTCAGGGTTCACCATTGAAGTTGGCACCCATTTAGATCTCACTTCTTTTGTCGTTGAAGTCAACAACCAAGGCAATTATCATAATATTGAACTTGGCTCTCATTTCACATTTATGTTTTTGATTGGATATCATTACTTTTTGTAGAAAAGTATATATCATCGTAACGCCGTGGGTCCTTTGAAAAGGACAAATTCAAAACTAAAACTAGACTTTATAAATATAAAACAATTGAATCAATTACTGTATTTTCCTACGTTTACGGGGTATAACCCTAAGTAATAAATATGAAAACCGACTATAAGTACCTACTATTAATTGTAAATAAGTAAGTATACCTAAATATATACTTAGTGCTCTGCCTTCCCCGGTATATAGGCGTGATTAGGCACTAATTAGGTATTTATGTTAAGTGTTCATAATAGAAACTAACCTAATTATTAAAAAATTGCCAGTTTTTTATTTATTCCTTTGTATTCGTGTAATTACCTATCTGCATACCAAATTTTAACTCTCTAGGTCATTTGGAACTGGGTTAGAATTTTGATCTGTCAGTCAGTCAATGATAAAAATGAGGATTTTTGGACATTAATATCTAAATAACTGTTTGAGATAAGCTTATGAAATTTAGAACACATATTTATCTCGCAAGTCACAATATATGAGCCAAATTTGATACGTTTATGTGAAATAGTTTTTGATTTATGAGGGGTTCAAAAGTGGTTCCAAATGGTTCGTGTAATATTACACACGGTGCGGCTCGCCAGTTCTGTTTCTTGAAATTGGCTTGACACGCTACCGCGTGTCTAGATTAGATATTTGCGCTCAAACGTTTCTGCTTCGTCTAATGGGTATCCAATACCCCTTTTACACACACTCGTCGGGAATGTAATAAGATACTTATGCTGTCTCGAATAAAGATGGATTTCATTTCATTCCTTCATTGGTGACCAGATAGTTAATATTACATACTGGCGCTTTATCATTTTAGATTTATTAACGTACGATAACAATTTAGTTTAGTTACAGTAAAGCACTACACATTTTGAAATGAACAAAATAATGTTTAGAATCACAATTCGTATTTAACATAACATCAGAAAAACTGACGAGGATACTAGATAATATTGACAATGGGTCAAAAGGTCTGCTAGAATATTTAAAATTGACAGAAAATTTATGAGAAAAAGGTAGGTATATGTAAATAAAACTTAGATATTTTTCTTTGAAATGTAAATTACATTACATTATTATGTACCTTCCTATGTTACGCTGAGTCATAATATATTCCATGGACGAATTTACTCTTTCTCTAATTTATAGTCTAACTTTTTTTGTTACGCGGGCGTAGAATTATTTTGTACATAAATTGTTTCACAAGTTTGATAAAAGTTATGATTTATTCTCGATGCGATACTTATTATCTACATGAAAAAAAGCGTCAATGGCCGAGTGGTTTAGGTCGTTGCTTGCCATGCGAAAGGTCGCCAGTTCAAACGTACCACTGTGTTCTAGTTTGGGGTCAAATGGCAGTGTGTGGAGAATTGGAGATGTGTTTATGATATTTACTCCTCAATATTTATTTATTTACTAAAATATCATTAATATTATCTCTAAATTCGCCGGGACTATAAGTATAGTCCTGGTGCCTTTTATACCGCCAATACTTATTTTTTCTGATTGGGAACGATCGGAAAAGGTTAAGACTACTACATAGGAGTTACAACCATGGAGACGAACATTTTAAAACTAAAATTAGCCAAATCGGTTCAGCCGTTCTTGAGTCTTAGTGGGTCTAACGAACAGCAATTCATTTTTATTTATATAGATTAATAAATGTTAGAAACAAGTTTTTGATATTAAGCAAAATATTAGGAGTAGCAAATTACATAGCTACTTACTGACCGACGTTTCGACTGGGTTGCACGGTTGGAAAGTCTAAAATCTTACATAAGCAAAATATGTATTATGTATGTATTGTATTATCTGTGGTATAATAACAAGATGGAGCGTCAACGAACCGCGTGCGTCTAGACTGACCGGCAAAGCTTGTTTGTATGAGCTTCTGTTATACGCAGATTGATTTTAATGGCCTCCTAGTAATTGGCTGCGCGAAAGGTTCTTTCAACTGCGGAATTTTAATTAAAACCCGCGGCTTTGTTGAGAACATAAATCGTTGTAGCGGACCCGATGAGATAAATAAAGAGGAGCTTTAAACGCTTTTTCCAATTCCTCATTATTGTACTTTAGTTTGAGCTTTCTATTTACTTTGTTTGTGATGTTATGGAGCCGCTAATGTTTTACAAATAACAATTATTTTCATTATGAAGCAGAACGTGGATCAGTAATAACAATTTTATTAATTGATCACGCTGTTGACTTACTTCTTTGTATGTAAGTTTTGCAATTAATTTATGCGTGAAGAGGATTACTACAATAGTTATTATTTTACATCGAACAATCAGTCAACTCAATTACACACTATTTTCTCTTTGTTTATTTTGTTTTGTGAATCAATATGTTTGAAATTAACGTAACGACAACGCTCCTTAAAAAAGAAATACAAACATAAGAGGTAAAATTATAAAATTTATTATTATACCTACACCATTTACACCTAAATATTAGTTCGCTCGCGACCACAATTGGTGCAACCCAGTCGAAACGTCGGGCAGTAAGTAGCTATGTAATTTGCTACTCCTAATAACGCATGTAGACCCATAAAGACTAATATTTAGTGTAATAGAACGCGAAAGTCTAAAATCTTACCATTTACACCTGCTACGCAGCCAAGATTCTCGGAAACAGAATCGTGGTACAGCAAACAATTCAGAGGCATTTTCTCCTACCAACTTTATCTTTCATGATGGCGTTCAACAATAAGGAACAATAACCTGCTAACTACGACCAAACCGCAGCTCGGCATTGAGCGCGATCGTCAGCCCTCGACATTCATTCATGCCATTGTACTAACACAGTGTAATATTGTTTCAGGTAATGACAATACTACTCCCGAGCACAATCTTCGCCCCGTCCGGCTCACCCGGTCGTCCGGTCGTCCGAGTGTCCGGTTGTCACGGCGTCCGGGTGGCCAGGTGTCCGGCACACATCGGAGATAAGCCACATTTGTTATTGTCTGAAATGGAACTTAAAGGATTTACTGCACTTTGTGCGAGCTCATATTTCGCTGTTTAGTTTGTTTGTACTCATTTCAGCTGTTTGTCTATTTTGATCTGGCTGCCGAAGAGATGAGAGTAATGTTTTTGTTAAAACCTGCCGGATATTGTGGCTTGAAAATTGTAATATGGTTCTTTTTCCAAGAAATACAAATTATCAGGCTTAGTAACTCCCACGTAGGATAAATGTCGGTTGCCACGTAATTTCATCGGCCTTTTACTGGATATCCTTCTTAGCCATCAAATTCATACCAATATTAGTCGAACGAGTATACTCGTATATCAAGGATTATTTGCTATCTCCCACACACATTATACACTGTAATACCTTCTGTTCAGTTAATTTCAGGTAGATTGCGCTAAAAGTAAAAAAAGGTAATTATTTGTGTCAATCTGTACCAAATAAACCATTATATTATATTATATTATATAAGTGTAACGGGATCATATTCTCAGACTTGCCTGTCCGTTCGTCCATCTGTCACCATTTTCACAGATGAAGTATTTCTATTGCCGATATAACAACAAATACCTTTCGTAGACAGAGTAAGACAGAAATGCACAAGTGTGACTCGTATATGGCCAGTTTCTAAATATAAAACACTCACTTTCGAGTCTGTCTAATAGACTCGAAGTGCTCAATGTCCCACCGGGCATCGAGTCCGGCACCGTCCCGGCTATACTCGCTGCTCGGTTCGGAGATAAGCCCCATTCGTTAATGTCTGCGCCGCGCCGGCCTGAACCGTCCCGCTTTGCCCGGGACACGGGACGGATCACAACACTAATGCCTTTTTAATTGGACCCTCCAATGAAATGAAGTTGTTGCTCAGTAGACTGGGAAGTAAACGAAAAAATATGATCTTAGTAGGATTTTCTTCCATGGAAGCCGATCTTAAGTTACGCATTGTCAATACAAATTGTATGTGGGGTTTATTTTTACCCGACTACGGCAAAGCAAAAGGAGGGTTATGATTTTGACAGGCTATGTATGTATGTATGTATGTATGTATGTATGTATGTATGTATGTTTGTATGTATGTATGTATGTTCATCTGTTTCCACATAACTTCTAAATTGCTTGTCAGAATTCGACAAATGACATATCATTAGAAGCGTCTTAATTGTCCGCTGGTTATAGGCTATATAGGGTTTCACAAAATCTAATGTGGCGCCCACTAGCGGACAAAACATACAGAGTAAAAAAATAAAGTTAAGATAAATACGCCGTGTTTGGTATCATTGGAAAGCGCTTTACTTGTACATTTTAAATATATATATATTACTAGCATTTGCATGTGACTTTACGTATATTCATGGACTGATTGCATATAGTTCACATCTTTTCGTTCATAGCTTCTTTACTACTTAACAGAATAAGACCACTGCATTAAAAGTACCATTAGAAGGGCCTTGATACACTTTAACACCAAAATAGTACAAATAATAAAAAGTTAAAAACTAAAACCCAACTACGACAAAAAACGACGCTGAAAAAGTATAAAACAAGACTTTTAGAACACTGAACTGAACAAAGTTGCTTATGTAGTTCCAAGTAAATGGACACAGTAGACTCTACCAAAATGCTTATGTTGAAAATTGACAATAATGTCATACAATACTATTTTGAAGTATGCAATATTTACTATGTAGAGATAAGTTTTCATGTTTGGAAAGGCGTAGTCACACGTTCCATACACAAGTACCTACCTACCGTAGCACTTTGACAACGTGTGACTGCGGTTTTCCAAACATGAAAACCTATCTCTACATAGTAAATATTGCATACTTCAAAATAGTATTGTATAACATTATTGTCAATTTTCAACATAAGCATTTTGGTAGAGTCTACTGTGTCCATTTACTTGGAACTACATAAGCAACTTTGTTCAGTTCAGTGTTCTAAAAGTCTTGTTTTATACTTTTTCAGCGTCGTTTTTTGTCGTAGTTGGGTTTTAGTTTTTAACTTTTTATTATACGATAAGTAGATAAAGTGGTCGATTATTATAAAGTATAGCTATTCGCCCAAGACAGTAGTATTTATAATATGTCACATCCCGCGAGAACAGGGTATTAATTCTATAAACTTTTTACTCAGCTACCTTCCCACCAATTCAGCCGATATTGAGTTCTTTTATAAATTTAGATAAAACTATAAATATAGCATTGAAGTAACCTGCCGTAAAATAATTTCGATATCCGAGTACATATTAAGAAATGTACTCGTATATCGACATTATTATTTACTTATTATTTACCTATATTACTATTCCAGGGGCTACTCTTAGTCATGAGTCGTATACCCATGGCTTGAAATCTGTAATAGATTTTCCACGTACCAAGCAAAAAAAGGTCCCATTATTTAAAACGGTCCGTAACAGGTTAACTGTCAATAATGAAAAGGAATTAATCAACCCGTCCGGTCCCAAAATTCCAATACATCAATAAGACAATTATTAAGTCCGAGAACAATAAAAGGTTTAACCGTTAAAACACGACGAGGGTAACTCGGACCCGATGACAACTTCCAGATAAAAACGTTATATATAGGCGCTTTTTTAAATAGAAGCAAAGGGTTCGCCTCTGGCGGATTCCACTCGATACGAACGAGCGCGAAATTGGATTTTCGATAAAAATTGCGATTCTGGCGTTCGGCCGCCGCGGACCGTTGAAATATTTGCTGGGAACGCCACAGCCGACCGGCCAAAGAGGTGTCTGCGTTCGACGGATTACAATCGCAACGTTGTGCTTAAAGCTATCCAGTGGATCGGTGGCGCATTGGATAATGCTCTCGTCTCTTAAGCTGAGAGTCGTAGGTTCCATCCCATTTGGGGTAAATATTTGTGTGGTAAAAAAGCGATAACTGTTTGTTCTATGAATAGGTAGCTAGATCACCGACCTATCTACATATATAGATCGACTCGCTGTGCCCGCGACTTCGTTCGCATGGACTACAAGATTTTCAATTCAAAAGTTTTTTTCCCAATAACTCCCGTTCCCGTGGGATATTTGAAATATCGCGTTGCAAGTAAGCTATACGTTTATCAGGGTACTTGCATGCCAAATTACAATCATACGTGGTTTAGATTTTTTCATACAAACTTTCGCGTTCTATTACACTAAATATTAGCGCGACTATGATTGGCATAACCCAGTCGAAACGTCGGGCAATAAGTAGCTATGTATGTGCTACTCCTAATATAGCGTGTAGACCCATAAGACTAATATTAAACTCAAACTACTTTAATTTACTTAGGAATCAGAACAATCATCATATACATGTGATGTTGTGTGATATTCATTAGTCCTCATCACAGTCAAACATCGCGATGGGATGAGAAGCTCATCTTTTTTATGTTGGTCAAAGCAGTAAGCCCCACCAGCTGTATTCGATTCATACGTTTTTATTTCATGTAACAACTACCTTTCAGTACCCAGTATAAAATTAAAGAAACAAGATACGTGCTCTGACAAAATGATTGTATTTATTTAACTGTCAAAATATTCACCGGCCAATCATTTTGTAGTTTATTATTTCAGTGTAATCAACGGTTCATTTATATAAAGCTGGTAAATAAAGTTAAATGTCCACTATTTGTTCTGTAGTGTCGGAATTAACAGCAAATCGTATCGTGTATCATGCTTTTTGGCAATGTACTAAAATTATCGTATTATTTAAAGCATCGAGTAAGATTATTATATCCGCAACTGCCCACGACTTCGACCGCGTGGAAATGGTTTTAGCAGCAATGATTTAATAAAATATCTAAAGTAAATTTGCTATTTATTAGTGAAAGTCCCGTCGAAATTGTTCCAGCCGTTCCGGAGGTTAGCAAGAATAAACAAACAGACACACAGACAAAAAATATTCAAATTGTGTACCCGATATAGATTCATACCCATTATGTAAAAGTCGGTATTTTAAAAAAACAGACACTTTAATTTAATTTAGTTGTATAGATTCTACGGCCAAACGTATTGCTGTCTATGTTCACACTGTAACAATTTGTTCTAACCAATCTAAAAGTTTGGACGCTCGGCCGGTGGCTTCCCAATCATTAGGTATTGGCCATTAATTAATGCTGGCAATTAATATCTACATTCGCAACTGAATCATGGACTGCCTTTTCACCCGACTGTCCATAGGAGGGTTATGTTTTACACTGAAGTTAGTAATACCAACATCGAACATGATGTTGAGGTCAATGTGAATGAAATGTTCAAGAAAAGTATTCTTAGATGAAATGCTTCACTGCTTCATTTACGATTTTTGGGGTTTACTTGTAATTGAAAATGCAACTAAATATAACTTTTATAGCTGTGCCCGCGACTATTTTCGCGTGGAGTACAGGATTTTACTATTTTAAGTTTCGCTAATTCCTTTCTTATTGCACCTCTACGGTACATAATCTCACAAACCTTCCAAAATTCAAGTGCCTACGTTTAGCCGTTTAGGCTGTGCGTTGATATGTCAGTCAGTTTCTTCTTTTTATTATTCATATATGTTAATAAGCTACCGACCTCATATGTAGACCTCACAACCGCTTATCATGAGGTGGAGTGCGGATATTGTAGTGAATATAAATTTTTAAGCTATTGCATAGCTTTTATCGCGGGCTTTGAGCGCGGCGACCGAACCAAGAAATTCCGTAGCGAAAAAAGCCTCACAATCGTCTAACGTCGTTTCAGTTCGGTAGACTTCGGCACGGTGTTTGTGTGCGTGCGGTTAGACGTATTGTACGACTCTACGAAACTCGCACGAATCGAGACGAGCTGCTCCGAAATCGCACGATGCTATGCAATAGCTATACCGCGGCAGTCCCCGAGTGCCACACGTCTTTTTTTACTGAGATTACATTATATGGTCCTCCTTTTTCCAAACAGCCAAATGAATATTCGACTTCACGCCAACAAAGTCACGGGCAAGTACTAACACACCAATGTTAATAGAAATAAAAACATACGCCGATCCCCATTTCGCGATTGAACAATTACTAAAACACATATGTGGACAGAACAATCCATTAATTTACGAATCGGATGCGGCAAGTGCTACACTATTCACGAACCAATACAAACTACAATTTGGCAAACGCACAAACGCTGAAACATGCATTTTCATAAACATTTTACGAGCAATTCATATCCCGGGATGTTTACGTCCCATAAAACAACATACAGACTCTGTCTTGGTGACATAACATGACATAACAAATTAATAGATAGGGCTTCAGTGTCTCGGCGATAAACCGGCGGGAACTCCGCGCGCAATCTGTTTTGACGACCTTTGGAGTATAGAGGACACTGGTGATACTAGAAGCTTGTTCTTACTAATATTATAAATGCCGAAGTAAGTATGTCTGTCGCGATTTTTAAACGACTTCAAAAAGGAGGAGGTTTCTCAATTCGACCTTGTTTGCTGATTGATTTTTTATGTTTGAACTATTGAAGCGAATTTTGTACCTTACTTAATGAAACTTGTACGTACTTATACATTGATATTATCATCATCATCAGCCCATATGCGTCGCCACTGCTGGGGCGCGGGTGTACCCTAAACTAGTGCGATCAGGCCTTAGTCGGGTTGGTTGTATACACAACCTAGGAATTTCTTCGTAGGTGTGCACTGTGCAGGTTTCCTCACGATGTTTTCCTTCACCGTCAAAGTGCATTACGTACATAATTTGGTACTCAGTTGGTCTGAGAAAGTTTACTTTTACCCGACTGCGCCTTAAGATAGACGACCCCACACCGACGTAGTTGCGGACGCAAAGCTGTCAATCCTCTGCAAAAAAATCCATAATCGGTACGACATAACCCTGAAATGGCATCGCCTGTTAAATTTGACCCTAATGAAAAGTTTGCGGCTTTCGGCCCGATGGCTCGAGTCGGACACTGTTAATCGGGCGATAGTTCATAGGCGAGTGTGTCGAGCGCACGGCTATTGCGACATTATGAGGACAAAGTGAGCGCCTGCTGTAATAGGCGGCTCTCACAGCTCGACGAACAGTGAGCTAGAACAAACAGGGAATAAGCGTAGATGGTTTACTGTACTGCAAAAAAACCGGTAAAACGCAAGAAGGAATCGCTCATAAAGCTTTGTCGAAATACTTCGGTAGATAAAAAAATTAAAATTACATTTTTGTTATGATACAAATGTTAAAGGATCTTCTTTTTTTCGAGGCGATGGTAAGTTAGCTTTTCAAGTAACCGCAGACATAAGCAAGACATAAAGATTTTACACCGTACATAAAAGAGTTTTGACAGACAAATGATACGATTTAGTGGTCTGGTAAGGATTTTGATTCATCTTTTAAGCTTGTGGAACCATAAAAAAGTATAATGTAAATAAAATCAGTCAGCAGTCTCGAACGGCCATAAACCCAAGTTACAGTTTTCACACTGTTATGAAACTCAACTATGACCCCTCCGCCCTGATTTATGACGCGAGAAATGACCGCGCGTTTTAACGGGTTAACACATCTCCATTAACACCCAACCCTAAGTGCTTACACATACGGTCCATTATTAAATGGACATTTGGATAAAATGTTATGCCGAGGATTTAAAACCTTATATGGGGTGATTTAAGGTGGATTTTGGAACTGGGTACCGTGCGGATTCGCTACAAGTAGTTTTAAAATGCAGCGATGACAAGAGGTCACTTTGGATAATATGAGAGTATTAGTGGCTCAGATGGTAACGGCTCCCGATTTTGCTATAAAATCACACTATTTTCCTGTTACTGTGTTAAGACTAGTGACCCGATAGGGTCTTGTTTGGGTGGATTACTTTTTGAACATTTCGAAATATTTAGAACAGCAGTAAAAGACATTATGGTACTGCGAAGATTACTAAATACGTTTTGAATAAATAAGTTTCAAAAGTCTGTCTAATTAAATTTTTGAGTGTTATCCACTTTAAATAAAAGGAACGATAAAGTGAAACGCGAGTGATCCTAAATAATTCAATATCCATATAAAATCTTCATCCATTAATTTCAGAGAGGCCGAGCGAAATGAAATCAAAATCAAATTATTCAAATCACTCGATACATTTTGCTCAATCCAGTGAAACAACATTACTGTTGCTATTTTAGGGTACTGTACTGTATCAGCGAGTAAACACGGAACCCTTTCTGAATCTCCGTTCTCTGTCTGTCAACAGACTGTATTGCATTAAATCGTAATTGACAGTTGACATTTTCACAGATGTCAACGTATTTCTGTTGCCGAAGTAACGACAAATAGTTAAATCAGTTTCTTTTCTGTCGTTTTAATAAAGAATTTAATATTATAATAGCTGTAATTAGTAGACGCTCCATATACAGGTACAGAATAGTCGGTTGTGTAGTTACTTACATTTAAAAATTGTACAATAAAATAAAAGCAAAAATCATGTCACTATAACGAAAATGACACAGAATCACTAGATACTGTCAAGGTTACATACATAAAAAAAACTAAATATGTCCGGGATATTTTACCATTCGACCTTCCTTCACCAAATAGGTCACATCTTGAAGAATGGTTAAATCAAAAGTACCCGTAATCGTGCATGAAGAGATTGATGGATGTGGAAGAAGTGAAAGTGGTGTGCCAAGACCGTAGCAAATGGCAGGAAGTCTCTGACTACCCTTCAGGGAAAAATGCGTATACTTATGTATGTATGGTAATGGTGAATGTGGTACCATCATCATCAGTATTTTCTCCAAGAGTCCTAGTACAACCAATACTTTTCTGAGTACTAGGCCAAGTTGTTACGCCTTGCCCGCGGCGAGGCGCCGACGCAACCCACGCGGAGTTCTGCTATCGGACGCTAATTTTATTGAGCCCAAGTTTGCCGGAGCGGAGCTCGCGATCGATCCGCGAAGACCAAGTTTATCTGAATGGGAAACAAATAATTGGAATTGTTTTCTTGGTAGACACATTTGTTGAGTGTCTTCGATGGAACAACCTAATGATTGGACTATGGGTGATGGTTTGTGCTGCATTGGTGGGGTGTTGTAAGCATTTCATACTTAAAAGGTAGAAACGGGACCCTTTACAAGATTAGGTTGTCCGTAAGGTGGGCTCCCGTTAAAGATAGACGGTCAGATTTTTTAACAAAATTGGTACTTAACCCTTCGTGTGCAAGTCCGACTCGTTCTGGGCCGGTTTTGAGGGTTCCCTAGTAAACAAGGAACCCTTATAGTTTAGCCATGACCGTCTGTCCATCTGTTCGCTCAAAAACGATCAAAGCTAGAAAGTTGTATTTTACTTTGATCGCGCCAACAAAGTGGTGGACAAAAAAAGTTTTAGGGTACCTCCCCTACACGTGGAAAGGGGATGATTATTTTTCATTTATACATTCATTCTATGCCCATTTCCTTATGTTCCATACTATCTGGGTGCCAAACTTTATTTAAATTGGTAGGGCAGATAATCGTCAAATCAAACTAGGGTTCTTTCGCATTGATTTATATTAGAAAGGAACGCTCTTCAATCAATATAAGTAAAATAATAAAACAAAAATTACCAATTGTGTAGGTAAATCGTTCTAAAGTGGAATATTATACAGATTTTCTAAAACATTTTGCAAAATCGGTTCTTTACGCTCTATTGCGTACGTCAAATACGAACGAATTGTCAGTTAATTAGTTTGCATTGCGCGAGAGACGTCAAAACGTCGAAATAAACGTCTTACTCAATCGTTAATGACAGCTTAATTGAACCGTCTCGACTTTGTAAGTATTTATAACCTAAGCTATTTTTGGGTTAAAACTCTAATAATTCATTGTTCGAGCTTGCATAATTAAGCCTTCAAACTGAAACTTTAAGATGTGAATTTCAATGATTTTGTAAATAGATTAATTGTAATTTAACAAAGATACTACCACTACTATTACCTACCATTATGATTCCCTGGGCCAGTCTATAAAACATCTGTCTTAGACGTATAAAGAAAATTAAAAATATATATTTTCTTGTACGTTCACGAAAATATAATATTCTGACTGGCTCAATGGTTGGTGACCCTGGATACGGTTCCTGGTGTCGATTCCCACCCGGGACAAACATTTATGTTATGATCATTTGGATTTTTTCCGTGTCTGGGTGTGATGAAGTATTTATAAATATCTATGCATGTTTATTAATCTCTGACACCCATAATATATTAAAATGTCCCAATTATTTATTATTAGCTTTCCGCCCGCGACTTCGTCTGCGTGTAAACCCTGTTCCCGCAGGACCACCGGGATAAAAAGTAGCTTATGTGTTATTCTGGGTCTTCAGCTACCTGCATACCAAATTTCATCGTTATCGGTTCAGTAGTATTTGATTTTTCTTGAAAGAGTAACAAACATCCATCCACACATACAAACTTTCACGTTTATAATATTGTAAGATTTACATTGTATGTAACACCCTGTATCTATTTTTTAAATAAAAATATAATTCGATACAGAACTAAATATTAATCTCCATTACCTCGCCTAAGTTGAAGATACTACCTAGATGTTCCAATGTTATCTGAGCGCTCATCCAAATCGCTACAGTAGATACAATAGAGTCTGCGAGTTATCTCTAACGGGACGCGATAACGGCTGCGATTGCCTCGGGAGGGGAAACTGGCTGGAAGTGATAAATAATTGTTTTCAAAATGTTCATGTATACTATTACATTCTAAACTTGTCGCATGTCCACGGCTGTTCATTTTTAACCGACTTCAAAAAAAGGAGGAGGTTCTCAATTCGTCTGTATGTATAATTTTTTTTTTTTTTTGGACATGTACCGCGTTTTGCATATTATCTGAAGTTATATTGGCATTTGCTTCTGGAAATCATAATCTTATGATGCTCAGCTGATGATGGAAGGTCAACTCCTTAATAGTTAGGAGTAAAAGGATAATTCTTTCAATCAACATTTTTAGGAAAACGAAGCAGTCTGTGCTTGTCTGTAGAAATATAAACGGCACCGCCTTCAACAACATATAAAATTCATACCCAGATGATTATAAATGTTCGTATTATTTTGTAATTTTTAGTGAGTCGGGTTTTTGAAGGCGGTTTTTTTTTTGTTTACAATTTTTTCAGGCGTGCACTTACATCTACCACTGTCTTGACTACAGGCATACTACACACAAAGATCAATTAAGAACTACTAACCACGGGCTTTTGAAGTTTTAAAAAAATTGTAAACAAAAAAAAAACCGCCTTCAAAAACCCGACTCACTAAAAATTACAAAATAATATTATACGAACATTAATCTGGGTATGAATTTGATATGTTGTTGAAGGCGGTGCCGTTTATATTTCATGCAGTTTTCCTCAAAAATTAAATTGGCACCGCCTTCAACAACATATCAAATTCATACCCAGATTAATGTTCGTATAATATTATTTTGTAATTTTTAGTGAGTCGGGTTTTTGAAGGAGGTTTTTTTTTTGTTTACAATTTTTTTTCATCCTTTTTAGTGTTACATTTTTTAGCACCCTATTAGTTCAGCTCACCTATAATTCTACTGATATTATAACTAGTAGTCTTAATATGTATACATACAGTATTGAAAGAATTATCCTTTTACTCCAAACAATTAAGGAGTTGACCTTCCATCATCAGCTCAACATTATAACATTATGATTACAAGAAGCAATGCCAATATAACTTCAAAAAATATGTGAAACATGTGCCTATAAAATTTAAGGGTTGCCCTCGATTTCTCCTGGATCCCATAATCAGATCCTAGATTGGAGCCTATTAGTTCAGCTCACCTATAATTCTAGTGGTATTATAACTAGTAGTATTAATATGTACACAGATTTGAAAGAATTATCCCTTTACTCCCAACTATTAAGGAGTTGACCTTCCATCATCAGCTCAGCATCATAAAATTATGATTGCCAGAAGCAAATGCCAATATAACTTCAGATAATAAAAAGTTAAAAACTAAAACCCAACTACGACAAAAAACGACGCTGAAAAAGTATAAAACAAGACTTTTAGAACATACAATACTATTTTGAAGTATGCAATATTTACTATGTAGAGATAAGTTTTCATGTTTGGAAAACCGCAGTCACACGTTGTCAAAGTGCTACGGTAGGTAGGTACTTGTGTATGGAACGTGTGACTACGCCTTTCCAAACATGAAAACTTATCTCTTCATAGTAAATATTGCATACTTCAAAATAGTATTGTATGTTCTAAAAGTCTTGTTTTATACTTTTTCAGCGTCGTTTTTTGTCGTAGTTGGGTTTTAGTTTTTAACTTTTTATTATTTGTACTATTTTGGTGTTAGTAAGTAGTAAAGAAGCTATGAACGAAAAGATGTGAACTATATGCAATCAGTCCATGAATATACGTAAAGTTACATGCAAATGCTAGTAATATATATATATATTTAAAATGTACAAGTAAAGCGCTTTCCAATGATACCAAACACGGCGTATTTATCTTAACTTTATTTTTTTACTCTGTATGTTTTGTCCGCTAGTGGGCGCCACATTAGATTTTGTGAAACCCTATATAGCCTATAACCAGCGGACAATTAAGACGCTTCTAATGATATGTCATTTGTCGAATTCTGACAAGCAATTTAGAAGTTATGTGGAAACAGATGAACATACATACATACATACATACATACAAACATACATACATACATACATACATACATACATACATACATACATACATAGCCTGTCAAAATCATAACCCTCCTTTTGCTTTGCCGTAGTCGGGTAAAAATATGTAAAACGCGGTACATGTGCCTATAAAATTTGAGGGTTGCCCTCGATTTCTCCTGGATCCCATCATCAGATCTTAGACTGGTCAACCTAATAGTTTAGCTCACCTGTAATGCTACTGATATTATAACTAGTAGTCTTAATATGTATACAGTATTGAAATAATTATTCTTTTTAACCGACTTCAAAAAAAGGAGGAGGTTCTCAATTCGTCTGTATGTATAATTTTTTTTTTTTTTTTTTTTTTTTTTTTTATGTATGTTCACCGATATTTTCGTCAATTATAGACGGATTTCAAAAATTGTTTTTTGGTTTGATACAGTTCACTTCCGAGGTGGTCCCATTTTCACCAGTCCCGGATCTGATGATGGGATCCAGGAGAAATCGAGGGCAACCCTCAAATTTTATAGGGACATGTACCGCGTTTTGCATATTATCTGAAGTTATATTGGCATTTGCTTCTGGAAATCATAATCTTATGATGCTGAGCTGATGATGGAAGGTCAACTCCATAATAATTAGGAGTAAAAGGATAATTCTTTCAATACTGTATACATATTAAGACTACTAGTTATAATATCAGTAGCATTATAGGTAAGCTGAACTAATAGGGTGACCAGTCTAGGATCTGATGATGGGATCCAGGAGAAATCGAGGGCAACCCTCAAATTGTATAGGCACATGTGCCGCGTTTTATATATTTTCTGAAGTGATATTGGCATTGCTTCTTACAATCATAATGTTATGATGCTGAGCTGATGATGGAAGGTCAACTCCTTAATTGTTTGGAGTAAAAGGATAATTCTTTCAATACTGTATATATGTACATATTAAGACTACTAGTTATAATATCAGTAGTATTACAAGTGAGCTGAACTAATAGGGTAACAAAAAAGTTAACACTAAAAAGTATGAAAAAAAATTGTAAACAAAAAAAAAACCGCCTTCAAAAACCCGACTCACTAAAAATTACAAAATAATATAATACGAACATTTATAATCATCTGGGTATGAATTTTATATGTTTTTGAAGGCGGTGCCAATCAAAATTTTGAGGAAAAAGAAGCACTCTGTGCTTGTCTGTTTGAAATATAAACGGCACCGCCTTCAACAACATATAAAATTCATACCCAGATGATTATAAATGTTCGTATTATATTATTTTGTAATTTTTAGTGAGTCGGGTTTTTGAAGGCGGTTTTTTTTTTACTCATAACTATTAAGGAGTTGACCTTCCATCATCAGCTCAGCATCATAAGATTATGATAGCCAGAAGCAAATGCCAATATGACTTCAGATAATATGCAAAACGCGGTACATGTCCCTATAAAATTTGAAGGTTGCCCTCGATTTCTCCTGGATCCCATCATCAGATCCGAGACTGGTGAAAATGGGACCACCTCGGAAGTGAACCCTATTCAACCAAAAAAAAATTTTTGGAATCCGTCTATAATTGACGAAAATATCGGTGAACATACATAAAAAAAAAAAAAAATATTATACATACAGACGAATTGAGAACCTCCTCCTTTTTTTGAAGTCGGTTAAAAAGATTTCTTAAATTATTATGGTGAGAATTATTCAACTTAATTTGTTTCTACATTTTGACCATTGGCTTGATTATTTTATTCTGAACTAGCATTGCCAGCGACTTCGTCCGCGTTTTCCTTTTACATTTTCCATTGTTTCTTTGCTCCTTTTTAACCGACTTCAAAAAAAGGAGGAGGTTCTCAATTCGTCTGTATGTATAATATATTTTTTTTTTTTTATGTATGTTCACCGATATTTTCGACAATTATAGACGGATTTCAAAAATTTTTTTTTGGTTGGATAGAGTTCACTTTTGAGGTGGTCCCATTTTCACCAGTCTCGGATCTGATGATGGGATCTAGGAGAAATCGAGGACAACCTTCAAATTTTATAGGGACATGTACCGCGTTTTGCATATTATCTAAAGTCATATTGGCATTTGCTTCTGGCTATCATAATCTTATGATGCTGAGCTGATGATGGAAGGTCAACTCCTTAATAGTTATGAGTAAAAGAATTATTATTTCAATACTGTATACATATTAAGACTACTAGTTATAATATCAGTTGCATTACAGGTGAGCTAAACTATAAGGGTTGACCAGTCTAGGATCTGATGATGGGATCCAGGAGAAATCGAGGGCAACCCTCAAATTTTATAGGCACATGTACCGCGTTTTACATATTTTCTGAAGATATATTGGCATTTGCTTCTGGCAATCATAATGTTATGATGCTGAGCTGATGATGGAAGGTCAACTCCTTAATAAACTATTAAGAATTATCCCTTTACTCCCAACTGGGAGTAAAGGGATAATTCTTTTAAATCTGTGTACATATTGATACTACTAGTTATAATATCAGTAGAATTTATAGGTGAGCTGAACTAATAGGGTGTAAAAAAATGTAACACTAAAAAGGATGAAAAAAAATTGTAAACAAAAAAAAAACCGCCTTCAAAAACCCGACTCACTAAAAATTACAAAATAATATAATACGAACATTTATCTGGGTATGAATTTGATATGTTGTTGAAGGCGGTGACAATTATTTTTTTGAGGAAAACTGCATGAAATATAAACGGCACCGCCTTCAACAACATATCAAATTCATACCCAGATAAATGTTCGTATTATATTATTTTGTAATTTTTAGTGAGTCGGGTTTTTGAAGGCGGTTTTTTTTTTGTTTTCAATTTTTAGTCGCAACGTGCTGTTATTATAGCCTTAAGCTTTCCTCGATAAATGGTCTATCCAACACAAAAAGATTTTTTCAAATCTAACCAGTAGATTCTGAGATGAGCGCGTTTAATCAAACAAACTCTTCAGCTTTATAATATTAGGATACACCGTGAAATTTGAGTGGTTATTTTCCCGTGGCAGAACGATTTGCCTTTAGTAATACTATCGAATCATGCAAATTATTCCGTAAAAAAAATAATTATAGAATAATAATTATCCAACTCGAAAACGAGAGAAGCTATCGTTCTTTTATAAGATGTGACGTAATCAGGTACTGCTTGCCCCATGAAATGGATGCCTAAAGCTAAAAAAGCTCTAAGCCCTAAGTAATGAAGCGGTTCGAACGTGCTTTCGAGTTTCGGTTAAACCTCTCATAAAACCGGCATTTATTGATTTAAAAAAAAAATAACTGCACACATCTATTGTGCTACTGAGATAGAATCATTTTACTGCGGGAAAACAACCACTAAAATTTCACGGTGTATATTACACCGACCCATGTGTATTGATTGCAATTCCAGGAAGTTTTTAAAAATAAAACAAGTCAAAACGAAGTACGACAAGGCAGTCTACGAGGATCGTTCGCGTAAATACCGAAACATATTCTAAGAAAAACACTCCCTTCTAAGTAGCATCATACAATTGGGTAGATGGCAGAGGGGAATAAAAATAATACAGTGCGACGCGAACTACGTTAGCTTACATAAGCGCTGGGCTTAGGTCTTAGACTGGTTGCGTAACCTAGGTATATCTTGGGAGTTATAACGTTGAGTGAATTAAAAAAGGTGTCAAGTACGAGTCGGGCATTAATACTTTTGGGTTACGTAAAAACTTTTATTTAACGGTTTTTTTTGCTTTGCATACTGTGTGGATTCAGCTGAGTTAAGGTTTTTCATATAATATATTGTCCTTATGCTGGTAGATTCAATTCCTTCTTATGCCTCGTATTTAAATCGTCGTATTTAAAAAAGTTAAAAACTAAAACCCAACTACGACAAAAAACGACGCTGAAAAAGTATAAAACAAGACTTTTAGAACATACAATACATTTTTTTTTAAGTATGCAATATTTACTATGTAGAGATAAGTTTTCATGTTTGGAAAACCGCAGTCACACGTTGTCAAAGTGCTACGGTAGGTAGGTACTTGTGTATGGAACGTGTGACTACGCCTTTCCAAACATGAAAACTTATCTCTACATAGTAAATATTGCATACTTCAAAAAAATAGTATTGTATGTTCTAAAAGTCTTGTTTTATACTTTTTCAGCGTCGTTTTTTGTCGTAGTTGGGTTTTAGTTTTTAACTTTTTATTATTTGTACTATTTTGGTGTTAGTAAGTAGTAAAGAAGCTATGAACGAAAAGATGTGAACTATATGCAATCAGTCCATGAATATACGTAAAGTCACATGCAAATGCTAGTAATATATATATATTTAAAATGTACAAGTAAAGCGCTTTCCAATGATACCAAACACGGCGTATTTATCTTAACTTTATTTTTTTACTCTGTATGTTTTGTCCGCTAGTGGGCGCCACATTAGATTTTGTGAAACCCTATATAGCCTATAACCAGCGGACAATTAAGACGCTTCTAATGATATGTCATTTGTCGAATTCTGACAAGCAATTTAGAAGTTATGTGGAAACAGATGAACATACATACATACATACATACATACAAACATACATACAAACATACATACATACATACATACATACATACATAGCCTGTCAAAATCATAACCCTCCTTTTGCTTTGCCGTAGTCGGGTAAAAAGAAGGGTAATGATTTTGACCTATTTGTGAGTATGTATGTTCATCGATTTCCATATAACTTCTTAACTACTTTTAGTTATTTAACAAATGATCGGTCGTAGCCACGAATCTTGGACATGTTGGATTATTTTATACATACAGTGTGGTGTATTGTTAATTTCGGTTGCATATGACTACGGTTACTATCTTATAATCATCAGATTTGAATTTTTTATAACACATTAATTTAAGCTAAATATGTATGAAGTGTCTGTAAAATCCACTCCGCAATTACTTCGTGAAAGAAAAACGAACATACATACGTTCACTCATACAAACATTCGCAGTTATCATATTAGGAGGATTATAATATTACTGGAATTCACAGTGTTAGCTTATCGATATACTGTAGTGGTATTAGTATAAATTTGAATTGTAATATCAACCCTACAAAACCTAAGCCTAGTTTATCTGTCCGTAGCTTCGTTTTTCCGCCCGACCCCGCCCGCACGCATTGGACATAAGTAAGGGTGCTCAACTTGTAACACTTAATAATAAATTCCAATCTTAATGCTTGGCACAAGTCACTAGACTCTGGAGAACAAACTACACCGTCAAAAAGGATATATATGTAGTTTTGATATTTTGCAATGGGAAGGAAATAAATAAATAAATATAAATAATATTTCACAACATCACGATCTGTCCCGTGGTAAGCTTAGGCACTTGTGTTACGGATATCAGAATCAACAGTGGATACAAAAATAAATTTATATATTTATATAACACCCAGACACGGAACAAACATCGATTTTCATCACACAATTATTTGGGATGTGTGTCCGAGTGGGAATCGAACCGAATTGCTTTGATTTTCAGTATGACAGTACCAAATAAAGTATGTATGTCTTTTCTTCCTCCGTCTTACGAATATTCGATCAGATCATGCGATATTAGTATTTTCCACCCTTCCTAAGAAGTGTACAAGACCACCGAATAACTTTTCTCTTCAACAAATATAAATATCACGGCAGAAAACTAAATTATAATATTAATGGTGTATATTACATACTGGAGAATACGTTAGTAAAGAAGTAAATATCCTACACAATAAACCCGCTTACAGACTTGAGTAATTATAAAAGTCACAAAAGTAAAGTGTGTCAGCCCTACAACCGGGGGAACAACCCATCAAGAAGCAATTCAGCTATTGCTATTGTACCGGAACGATCAATCAACTGAGGCAGGGTGTCGGGACAGGGCCAATATAAAACGTACATTATTTTTGACGGTAGACTTTCTGTATTCTTTCCTAGTGTAAAGTAATCCTTACTAATTTGTGCGGTTCGATAGTTAGTTTGTTTGTTTTTGTAAAAAATTCGGGCTTCACTAGATTAAAATAAACTTACCATGGTTCTTCGATCGCCGGTGCCTGTCCCAGGACGTAAATAACAATCACGGAAGTGCAATATCACTTATGAAGACACTACATTGTTGATTTTTACATGTACATACATAAAATCACGCCTTTTCCCAGATCACTTCCTGCCAAGTGCTACGGTGCTGGCACACCACTTTTGCTTATCTAGACACGCGGTAGCGTGTCAAGCCAAGTTCAAGAAACGGAACTGGCGAGCCGCACCGTGTGTAATATTACACGAACCATTTGGAACCACTTTTGAACCCCTCATAAATCAAAAACTATTTCACATAAACGTATCAAATTTGGCTCATATATTGTGACTTGCGAGATAAATATGTGTTCTAAATTTCATAAGCTTATCTCAAACATTTATTTAGATATTAATGTCCAAAAATCCTTATTTTTATCATTGACTGACTGACAGATCAAAATTCTAACCCAGTTCCAAATGACCTAGAGAGTTAAAATTTGGTATGCAGATAGGTAATTACATGAATACAAAGGAAAAAATAAAAAAACTGGCAATTTTTAAATAATTAGGTTTTTTTTTTATATTTTGTTTTTTTTATTTTTATAAGAGGCTAACAAGATGACCTCACTCCACCTGATGGTAAGCGGTAGTGAGATCCACATATGAGGTCGACAGGCACAATAGACCATGCTGCGGTTAGGTTCTATTATGAAAGCTTAACATAAATACCTAATTAGGGCCTAATCACGCCTATATACCGGGGAAGGCAGAGCACTAAGTATATATTTAGGTACTAGTTGACCCGACAGACTTTGTCCTGTCAAAAAAAAAGGAAAAAGAAAAGGGATGTTTTTAGGATTTTCCCGGCAATTATTCGATTTTTTCTCGCCGTAAGAACCATCCTTGGACTTCAACGAACATTTAAAAAAAAGAATTGGCCAAATTGGTTCAGGCGTTGTTGAGGCACTGAAAATTTTATAATTCGACACAACCATCAACGTTGTCTGCCCTCACGTGTCTGCCCGTTCGGGTCGTTTATTGGTCTACTCGTATGTCGGTAGGAACATCGAGTAATTGAAAAAAAAAACCGCCTTCAAAAACCCGACTCACTAAAAATTACAAAATAATATAATACGAAAATTAATCTGGGTATGAATTTGATATGTTGTTGAAGGCGGTGCCGTTTATATTTCATGCAGTTTTCCTCAAAAATTTAAGTGGCACCGCCTTCAACAACATATCAAATTCATACCCAGATTAATGTTCGTATTATATTATTTTGTAATTTTTAGTGAGTCGGGTTTTTGAAGACCGGTTTTTTTTGTTTACAATTTTTTTTCATCCTTTTTAGTGTAACATTTTTTTACACCCTATTAGTTCAGCTCACCTATAATTCTACTGATATTATAACTAGTAGTATCAATATGTACACAGATTTGAAAGAATTATCCCTTTACTCCCAATTATTAAGGAGTTGACCTTCCATCATCAGCTCAGCATCATAACATTATGATTGCCAGAAGCAAATGTCAATGTAACTTCAGAAAATATGTAAAACGCGGTACATGTGCCTATAAAATTTGAGGGTTGCCCTCGATTTCTCCTGGATCCCATCATCAGATCCTAGACTGGTCAACCTAATAGTTTAGCTCACCTGTAATGCTACTGATATTTTAACTAGTAGTCTTAATATGTATACAGTATTGAAATAATTATTCTTTTACTCATAACTATTAAGGAGTTGACCTTCCATCATCAGCTCAGCATCATAAAATTATGATAGCCAGAAGCATACAGACGAATTGAGAACCTCCTCCTTTTTTTGAAGTCGGTTAAAAATAGCCTATAATGTACCTTGTAAAATTTGCTATGTATTAGAGAAAGTCCCGCCGTTAGGTCTAGTCGTTTCGGAGATTTGCAGGAATAAACTAGACAGACGAAAATGGCAGGAAGTGATCTCTGCCTACCCCTCTGGGAAAAGGCGTGATTTTATGTATGTATGATGGATAGACAGACAAAAATGTTTTTAAATTTTGTTTTTGTTATTCGTAACCGATATCGATTTATACCGATTGTAAAAAGTTGTTATTTTAATATTACAAACAGACCTTTCATTTTCATTTCTTAGATTTTAGATCAAAATTTCTAATAATCATAATTGGTTGTCGTATCATAAATTAGATTTCAGGCAGAAATATTCATTGTTACTATACCCAGCCAATAGGAAGCAGCTGTAGGGCAAAGTGGAACCAATCAGAACTCTGGGCGCGGATTAAATTTCTTGAATTACGGCGATCAGCGGCCGGCGGTTCCGTTCCGCGGCCGCTCGACCGGGAACCGCTAGCGAATAAACTTTTTGAGCCCCCAAATAATAGGTTCTTCTCTATTCAAAAGATTTTACCTGACGATAGCCGAGGACTTGAGTTCCAATCGTCTGAATGCAAGTGCCCGAGGACTGAAATAAGTGGCGAGCATTTGGCCTATGTCCAACGGTGGACGAAAGTGGGCTGATGATGATGATGATGTCTAGGATCTTGGCGTAAGCGTCAAAAGCCTAGTTACATTAAAGCCAGATTTAGTTATTTTTCCATTGTTAGTGACGAAATCCCAAACTTATGATTCAAAGAGACGTACTCCTAATTTTTGACAGTTCGTCATTAGTCCATATACGTCGCCACTGCTGGGGCACAGGCCTACCCCCAACTAGGCGATAAGGTCTAAGTCAACCACGCACTAAAAGTGCGGGTTGTTTGACTACACAACCTAAGAATGTCTTCGTAGGTTTCTAGGTTTCCTCACGATTTTTTCCTTCACCGTTAATATACACAATTGGTAATATATTTCTATTATTTGTAGCCAATAAATCTTTATTATTTGTAGCCAATGTCACTCCCCACGCTACCTAATCTATATCTGTAACATCAATCAAATCAGTCATTCAGGCGTTATAGTGGAACACACAAACAAACATATACAATACACACTGCCAAAAATCGTTGTCGGGTAAAAAATCCTACTAATATTATAAACGTGAAAGTTTGTATGTGTGGATGGACGATTGTTACTCTTTCAAGAAAATACTAAGTAATGTAAGGAGTTCGACCGATTTCAGCTATGGCAGCCGATCTCAATTGAGATCAGCCAAGTGCGCAGGACATATTATAGTGCACAAGTGTGCGCGCAAACACAAGTGCACTCTCTATTCCCTTACTCTTATAATTTGGTGACACGGCAATCCGACATGACCGATGAGAGATCGGGCGCAGGACCACCGGTTTAACGTGTATTCCGAGGACCGGGCGTTCAACCGCCAACTTCCTAACTCCAGGCTGAGTAATTTCATTACAGAAAAACTCACACAAATTTTGCCCGACCCCGGACTCGAACCGGGGACCTCTCGGTCCAAACGCAGCACTTGCTACCAATGGACCAACGAGGCAGCTTAAAAATAGAATTCAAGCAAATACTCCAGTACTGAACCGATAACGATGAAATTTGGTATGCAGGTAGCTAAACACCCAGAAAAACACATAGGCTACTTTTTATCCCGGAGTTCCCGCGGGAATAGGGTTAACGCAGACGAAGTCGCGGGCGCAAAGCTAGTTAAGACATAAACAAGCTGACATTAAGTTAAACTTTTATTTGTGAACATAACAAAGGTGGCAGACACGAACATACTCTCGACTAGGCCTTCTTCTCCTCGGGCTCAGGGTCGGCGAACCCTGAGAACAGCAGGAACGCCTCCAGGTTCAACGGGACCGCGGCCTGAGGGAGGTCTTGGATGGGCTCCTTCAGGGGCGGGAGATCCTTCGCGCCCATCAGCTCGAGCGGCACCTGAAAGAAAGAAAGAAAAAAATTGTAAACAAAAAAAAAACCGCCTTCAAAAACCCGACTCACTAAAAATTACAAAATAATATAATACGAACATTTATAATCATCTGGGTATGAATTTTATATGTTGTTGAAGGCGGTGCCGTTTATATTTGAAACAGACAAGCACAGAGTGCTTCTTTTTCCTCAAAATTTTGATTGGCACCGCCTTCAAAAACATATAAAATTCATACCCAGATGATTATAAATGTTCGTATTATATTATTTTGTAATTTTTAGTGAGTCGGGTTTTTGAAGGCGGTTTATTTTTTTGTTTACAATTTTTTTTCATACTTTTTAGTGTTAAATTTTCTGTTACCCTATTAGTTCAGCTCACCTGTAATACTACTGATATTATAACTAGTAGTCTTAATATGTATACAGTATTGAAAGAATTATCCTTTTACTCCAAACAATTAAGGAGTTGACCTTCCATCATCAGCTCAGCATCATAACATTATGATTGCAAGAAGCAATGCCAATATAACTTCAGAAAATATATAAAACGCGGTACATGTGCCTATAAAATTTGAGGGTTGCCCTCGATTTCTCCTGGATCCCATCATCAGATCCTAGACTGGTCACCCTATTAGTTCAGCTCACTTATAATGCTACTGATATTATAACTAGTAGTCTTAATATGTATACAGTATTGAAAGAATTATCCTTTTACTCCTAAGTATTAAGGAGTTGACCTTCCATCATCAGCTCAGCATCATAAGATTATGATTTCCAGAAGCAAATGCCAATACAACTTCAGATAATATGCAAAACGCGGTACATGTCCCTATAAAATTTGAGGGTTGCCCTCGATTTCTCCTGGATCCCATCATCAGATCCTAAACTGGTTACCCTATTAGTTCAGCTCACCTATAATGCTACTGATATTATAACTAGTAGTCTTAATATGTATACAGTATTGAAAGAATTATCCTTTTACTCCTAAGTATTAAGGAGTTGACCTTCCATCATCAGCTCAGCATCATAAGATTATGATTTCCAGAAGCAAATGCCAATATAACTTCAGATAATATGCAAAACGCGGTACATGTCCCTATAAAATTTGAGGGTTGCCCTCGATTTCTCCTGGATCCCATCATCAGATCCGGGACTGGTGAAAATGGGACCACCTCGGAAGTGAACTGTATCCAACCTAAAAAAAATTTTTGAAATCCGTCTATAATTGACGAAAATATCGGTGAACATACATAAAAAAAAAAAAAAAAAAAAAAAAAAAAAAAAAAAAAAAAAAAAATTATACATACAGACGAATTGAGAACCTCCTCCTTTTTTTGAAGTCGGTTAAAAATAAGATATTTCGTAAATTAAACTTGAACACCACTAAAATCGTTATTGTGGCTAAACCTTAAAGGATATATATATGCCATTGCAGACTTTTTTATAGAACTTTTTGAGAAGAATAATTCCCCCATACATTGTTATTCTGTATTTTGAGTTATTTGAGCAGCGCACGCAATGCAAGCCTCCAAAAAGCTATATAACTGTTACGATTACTCTAATAATTTCTTAAGTAGGTACACCTAAATTATACACCTATAGAATCCCTGGAATGTCTTCTTTCCATTATTGAAAATCGCATAGCTATTGATATAGTATTTTTTAAAATCCTAGAGGTAACAAACACATTTTGGGCGCCCTTCGCAACTTCATTTTATACTATGTATAGATAGAAGATACATACTTACTTATTTACAATTAAGAGTAGGTACTTATAGTCGGTTTTCATATTTGTAACTGATTCAATTGTTTTATATTTATAAAGTCTAGTTTTAGTTTTGAATTTGTCCTTTTCAAAGGACCTACGGCGTTACGATGATATATACTTTTCTACAAAAAGTAATGATATCCAATCAAAAACATAAATGTGAAATGAGAGCCAAGTTCAATATTATGATAATTGCCTTGGTTGTTGACTTCAACGACATAATAAAAAGTTAAAAACTAAAACCCAACTACGACAAAAAACGACGCTGAAAAAGTATAAAACAAGACTTTTAGAACACTGAACTGAACAAAGTTGCTTATGTAGTTCCAAGTAAATGGACACAGTAGACTCTACCAAAATGCTTATGTTGAAAATTGACAATAATGTCATACAATACTATTTTGAAGTATGCAATATTTACTATGTAGAGATAAGTTTTCATGTTTGGAAAACCGCAGTCACACGTTGTCAAAGTGCTACGGTAGGTAGGTACTTGTGTATGGAACGTGTGACTACGCCTTTCCAAACATGAAAACTTATCTCTACATAGTAAATATTGCATACTTCAAAATAGTATTGTATGACATTATTGTCAATTTTCAACATAAGCATTTTGGTAGAGTCTACTGTGTCCATTTACTTGGAACTACATAAGCAACTTTGTTCAGTTCAGTGTTCTAAAAGTCTTGTTTTATACTTTTTCAGCGTCGTTTTTTGTCGTAGTTGGGTTTTAGTTTTTAACTTTTTATTATTTGTACTATTTTGGTGTTATTCTGTTAAGTAGTAAAGAAGCTATGAACGAAAAGATGTGAACTATATGCAATCAGTCCATGAATATACGTAAAGTCACATGCAAATGCTAGTAATATATATATATATATATTTAAAATGTACAAGTAAAGCGCTTTCCAATGATACCAAACACGGCGTATTTATCTTAACTTTATTTTTTTACTCTGTATGTTTTGTCCGCTAGTGGGCGCCACATTAGATTTTGTGAAACCCTATATAGCCTATAACCAGCGGACAATTAAGACGCTTCTAATGATATGTCATTTGTCGAATTCTGACAAGCAATTTAGAAGTTATGTGGAAACAGATGAACATACATACATACATACATACATACATACATACATAGCCTGTCAAAATCATAACCCTCCTTTTGCTTTGCCGTAGTCGGGTAAAAAGAAGTGAGATCTAAATGGGTGCCAAGTTCAATGGTCAACCCTAAAATTTATTTATAAGTAACACTAAAACATACCTATCATATCTTCTTATAACATAAGATAATGTATGGTGGTAGCCTATGAAGGTCTATCTTGGCTAGTTTTCTTTAGTTAGTTAGTGAGTAGTCTAGTTAGTTGTCTTGGTTAGTTTGGTATTTGTCGGTATTTATTTTATAATTCCGAAAATTTGGATTGTTGGTAGAAACTAGCGAGCGAACATAATAATACGTTGGTAGGTTTATAGAAACTAGCCAAGACAGATCTTCATAGGCTACCACCATACATTATCTTATGTTATAAGAAGATATGATAGGTATGTTTTAGTGTTACTTATAAATAAATTTCAGGGTTGACCATTGAACTTGGCACCCATTTAGATCTCACTTCTTTTGTCGTTGAAGTCAACAACCAAGGCAATTATCATAATATTGAACTTGGCTCTCATTTCACATTTATGTTTTTGATTGGATTTCACATTCATCAACCTCTTCATGCATTATTTTTCCATTTGACACGTAAGATTTTAGACTTTCGCGTTCCATTACACTAAATATTAGTCTTTATGGGTCTACACGATATAAGGAGTAGCAAATGCATAGCTACTTACTGCCCGACGTTTCTATTGGGTTACACCAATCATAGTCACGCCTCGCGAGCGAACTGGCACCGCTTGTCTTCGTCTGCCACAGTGTGAATTTCTAAATCCACCCTCAAACCAGCACTAATGTCATTCGTACAGCTACCCACATTTGTCGGCCACACAACTACATATGTCTGTCTTTCTGCTTACATATTAAAAATACAAAACCAAGTCTGAAATTCAGTACACAAATAGCCTAGGGTAATGAAAAAAGGGTTAAGCTTCATTGTAACTGGAGAAGAAAGTATTGTTTTAAGCGATAAAGTAGTTCACAAGGACGGGAAGTATTTTAAGCTATTGCATAGCTTTTATCGCGGGCTTTGAGCGCGGCGACCGAACCAAGAAATTCCGTAACGAAAAAAACCTCACAATCGTCTAACGTCGTTTCAGTTCGGTAGACCGGCACGGTGTTTGTGTGCGTGCGGTTAGACGTATTGTACGACTCTACGAAACTCGCACGAATCGAGACGAGCTGCTCCGAAATCGGACGATGCTATGCAATAGCTATACCGCGGCAGTCCCCGAGTGCCACACGTCTTTTTAGGGTTCCGTAGCCAAAATGGCAAAAACGGAACCCTTATAGTTTCGTCATGTCCGTCTGTCCGTCTGTCCGTCTGTCCGTCTGTCCGTCTGTCACAGCCGATTTACTCGGAAACTATAAGTACTACAGTGATGAAATTTGATGGGAATATGTGTTGTATGAACCGCTACAAAAATATGACACTAAATAGTAAAAAAAAGAATTGGGGGTGGGGCCCCCCATACATGTAACTGAGGGATGAATTTTTTTTTTTCGATGTACATACCCGTGTGGGGTATCAATGGAAAGGTCTTTTAAAATGATATAAAGTTTTCTAAAAAACATTTTTCTTAAAGTGAACGGTTTTTGAGATATCAGCTCTCAAAGTCGTAAAAGTATGTCCCCCCCTCTATTTTTATAACTACGGGGTATAAAATTCTAAAAAAAATAGAGGTGATGCATGCTAATTAACTCTTTCAACGATTTTTGGTTTGATCAAAGTATCTCTTATAGTTTTTGAGATAGGTTGATTTTTATTATATTTGCTGCTACGGAACCCTTTGTGCGCGAGCCCGACTCGCACTTGGCCGGTTTTTTGATTGATGATTAATTAAATTGTTGACTCAAAATAGGTGGTCACTCAGCTCATTATCGTTTCGCTCACAACTTGTGACTTGTGGCGCTAATGTGCTGTACATTTGGGCGGGTGCCAGCGTCTCTAAAACGAAACTTAATCAAACGCTATAACCGTCAAATGACGTAAACTATTTAGCAAATGAAGATAGATGTAACTTAGTGAGGGAAAGTTTAGAAAAAGCTTAAACACTTGATTAACGTTATTAAATTATGTAAATGGAAAATTCGTGCAGTTTTTTTTTGCTCTCGCATTTGATACAAATAAATACTCATTACATTACTATACATATTATAATTAATGTGGTAGAAAAAAAACATTTAAGAATAACTGTTTAGTAGTTTATTAATCTTATGCAAGGTGACAAAAGGACTCCGTTAGTCCTCCGTTTTACCTTTTGGAAAATCCTAAAATGTATGTAATAGATTGTATTATGTTATATTATTATGACTAAATTTTGATTAAAATAAAAAAATTGGTTACTTTTAGACACACAGATCAACATACCTACCCAAAAAGAAAAAGTTAATACTATTAAATGCATTACAATCCAGTATTTATATTCAATTTACCCCAGTCTTTGCAAACGTAAGCTCTTTGGTGCCTTGCCAGCATTCCAATACAACTATGTCAGTTTTAACTGCTTCACTAATTTTAGAAAATCTAATAACGGCAAGTGGTTTAGTAAACTTCCAATAGTTGCAACTGATTGCATGTTTGTTGCATTTGCATTCGCCGGGGTGAACTCTTGGTGTCTAGCCAGCGCTGTTCGTTAGTCTGATTATTGTAATGAGATTGCTTGAATGCAATTGTTAAGTACTTTCTTATTTCTTAAGATTGTGCGGCCAAATAACTGAGTTCAGTTGGCTTGCGTTGGATTTTTAAACCGAATAGCGTTGTAAGGGTTGGATTCTTGGTTACATATGCATGTTTTATTTATTTATTAAAAACAACGATGTCTAACTTATAAACTAAATTCTCTCCCGCAAAACCGTCAAACATTTGACAACAACCGTTAAACTGAAGGATCAGCGAGTTGTCATATTGTTACACATATATTTTGCACCCTATACAATTACGTAGATACATCTACTGATTGATGAAAATGAAGATTGGACCACGTTAAGCTGGTCACTGTGACTTAAGTGAGAGGATATTCTGCAACGATTTCCGAAATGACTATGTGTGGTTTGAATTTGATGCGGTTTGCATTTGGTCGATAGGTACACCATATTCTGTAACGTTGATCACCAGAGGCGCTTCAGTAATAAAGCACACATTTGTATGGTGTTGTTTGTAGAGAACGTTTGAGTTTTGTGATATCTTTAGTTTGACTGGCTCGATGGAACAGTGGTTACCTGGCTGGCGGTTCCAAGAGTCGTGGATTCGATTCCCACACAGGACAAATATTTGTGTGATGAACATCGGTGTTTATTCCGTGTCTTGGTGTGAATATGTATTTGAGTATGTATTCATAAATATCTATGTATGTATATCAGTCTGGGTCAGATGACCGTGTGTGGAAATATCCCAGATATTTATTTATCTTATGGCCCGACCTTAAGACCTTAAGATCTGAGGTCATCTGGGGTTACTACTTAGGGAATCACCTTAGCCAAGATAGAAAGAAACAGAGTTACTATTTATTTATTGGCAGTCTTTTGTTTACAAAGATAGTAACAAAATATATTTAGCACGTTCGATATCGAAATAATGAGTAAAAAAGTTAAATATTTACCAACCAGTCACAAGTATCAACACATGAATGAATACTTGAATTAAATTCATATCATGGGTTAGATTAATGTCAAGATTTAGAGGGCTGCAAACCTTATGTGTTTAATGTAATAAAATTATGGACTTTTCCAATTTTATTATTACGATCGAGGCTCCGGTATGAAGACCAAAAAGCCATATTACATGATAGATCCGGCCCTGAGATATCGTAAGAAGACGAACTAAACGGAATTAGTAATTTATTAATATTTCCCAGCGTATTTCCCGCTGTAGTCTCTTCGTTTGGGGGCAGGATCAGCGCTGGTCGGCTGCCAGCGGCACCAACCAACTTTGTCTTTATCGGGCGAAAAACTCGATTTGCGTCGCGCATAATGACCGAAACGGATTGTTATATTTCTTTTCGTTGGAACGCGACCAGAGTACAGTTAGAGTAGGAAGCAGTGAAGCGTGGTCAATAATTTTGTTTTGTTGTATGTGATCTATGGTTTAAAATAATCTATTAAATGGACGGACTGTACCTTATCTTTAACACCTATGTAATAACGTGTGAGACGCAATCAATGTTCTAAATTTTGAATATTTCTTTCAATGGAGGAGGCCAGTCGCTAACTCCAGTAGTACTATGTCGTAGCTGTTAACAAACGTCTACGGCGTAGCTGTAGACTACGGCGGCTTAAGCCTAATGAAACATTGATCCAATCAAAAACATAAATGTGAAATGAGAGCCAAGTTCAATATTGCCTTGGTTGTTGACTTCAGCGACAAAAGAAGTGAGATCTAAATGGGTGCCAAGTTCAATGGTCAACCCAGAAATTTATTTATAAGTAACACTATAACATACCTATCATATCTTCTTATAACATAAGATAATGTATGGTGGTAGCCTATGAAGGTCTGTCTTGGCTAGTTTCTATAAACCTACCAACATATTATTATGTTCGCTTGCTAGTTTCTACCAACAATCCAAATTTTCGGAATTATAAAATAAAAACCGACAAATACTTGTAGGCTTAGAACTTGCGACGGCTATAATTCATATAATATGAAAACTAGCCAAGACAGACCTTCATAGGCTACCACCATACATTATCTTATGTTATAAGAAGATATGATAGGTATGTTATAGTGTTACTTATAAATAAATTTCTGGGTTGACCATTGAACTTGGCACCCATTTAGATCTCACTTCTTTTGTCGCTGAAGTCAACAACCAAGGCAATATTGAACTTGGCTCTCATTTCACATTTATGTTTTTGATTGGATATCATTACTTTTTGTAGAAAAGTATATATATCATCGTAACGCCGTGGGTCCTTTGAAAAGGACAAATTCAAAACTAAAACTAGACTTTATGTAGGTACCTACCCTAAGTAATAAATATGAAAACCGACTATAAGTACCTACTCTTAATTGTAAATAAGTAAGTATACCTAAATATATACTTAGTGCTCTGCCTTCCCCGATATAGGCGTTATTAGGCACTAATTAGGTATTTATGTTAAGCGTTCATAATAGAACCTAACCTAATTATTAAAAAATTGCCAGTTTTTTATTTTTTCCTTTGTATTCATGTAATTACCTATCTGCATACCAAATTTTAACTCTCTAGGTCATTTGGAACTGGGTTAGAATTTTGATCTGTCAGTCAGTCAATGATAAAAATGAGGATTTTTGGACATTAATATCTAAATAACTGTTTGAGATAAGCTTATGAAATTTAGAACACATATTTATCTCGCAAGTCACAATATATGAGCCAAATTTGATACGTTTATGTGAAATAGTTTTTGATTTATGAGGGGTTCAAAAGTGGTTCCAAATGGTTCGTGTAATATTACACACGGTGCGGCTCGCCAGTTCTGTTTCTTGAACCTTGGCTTGACACGCTACCGCGTGTCTAGATATAATCTTACGATTACTTTGGAAGACTTCTAAAAATAGGTAGTTTGTAGTTTTATATGTCATATCAATGAATTTGTTTGAATTGTTCATTGAAATTTTGATCTAAACACATAAGTTTTCTAGCACTTCTTAAATATGAGACTAAAGGGCCTGCTCGAAAAAAACTGTAAACATAAGCATCTACTGTTTATATCATAGGCAAGACATAGGCTCAGACTCCTGGGAACCAATTCTAATTCAGAACAATACAGTCACTTCAGACATAGTTGCAACAAAGCAAAGTGAAAGTCAATGTACTATTGCAACCTCAACAGTAACCAATCTTTAGGGAGAAATAGTGCAGGGGTAGAGCTGAAGGTACGTAGGTGGTGACATAAAAGATTCCGTAGAGATGTCGTGTCTCCATGGACTCTGCAACAAGAGAAGTCAAGAACACAACATTTCAAAGAGGAGTGGCTTCACTGTCCTTTCTCAAACAGTCACAATCGCCAGATCAGTTATGGGAACTTGTATTTTCGTCGCGTGCGTGCTTTGATAAATGCCTGCATCATGTCAAACATAGCAGTGGATTCCTTTGTCGTGCCCAATTGGACCACTTCCATATTGTGAGAGCAAGACGCATGACTTGGAATGAAATGAGTGTTGACATAGTAGAGACGAGTGTAGAAATGAGTTACTCCTATCTGATTCTTTGAACTGATCCACTTTCAACATTTATGGACACTATAACGGCCGCCGTTGAGTTTGTACAGTTGCATGCACTGCAATATGTACACCATGCCTTCTTACTACGTTATTATATGGTTGAAAGTCGAATGAAACTGTACACATATCAGTGGACGTGACTGTACGCGTGGAGTTAGTTTTTGCGTGAAGTGTTACAAACAGATGTACATTTGTCCAATAATACAAACGATCGTATTTATTTTTAAGCGAAAATATAACGATAACTAACTTCGCAGCTGCTAGTGCTTTAAAAAAAGTTACACCCATTTAATACTTCAATCGAATCTATACACAACCAATTATGGCTACATCCTGCTATTACGTAGGTATATTGTTTGAAACGGATCTGTTTAAAGGATCCAATTTGAATTACTCAGAATCACTATGTACGAGACGTAATTGTAGGTATATAGTGGTTTCAACATTTTACTTATTCAGTGACCTTAGAGTATTGAGAGTAGCCTGGAGTCTATTTTATCAATCGTAACTTTATTATCAAAGTATTAACCGGAGCTTCGGAATGATACGGAATTTCGGCAACAGCTGCCGCATATTCGGAGTGGAGCTTTCGGATTGTAGCAAGCAAAGTTACGGTTATCAAATTATCTGTAGAAAGACGGCCTTACTTGGAAATCCTTGTAGTGAATTCTGAAATTTTGTTGTGCTGTATCTTAAGATTAACAAAAGAATGATGAAATGTTTGCCTCTACATCCATAATTACTCAAGAAAAATTAAATAAATGTTTAGGAAAAGCTGCTCTCATTGAGGATTTTTCACTTTTATCTCAATACTAGCTGTGCCAGCGACTTCGTGCGCGTTTCCCCCGTTTTTTTCACATTTTCCATTGTATCTTTGCTCCTATTGGTCGCAGCGTGATGTTATATAGCCTAAAGCCTTCCTCGATAAATGGTCTATACAACGCAAAAAGATTTTTTCAAATCGAACCAGTAGTTCCTGAGATTAGCGCGTTCAAACAAACAAACAAACAAACAAACAAACTCTTCAGCTTTATAATATTAGTATAGATGAAGTACATTAAAGACATTAAAATAGTAAATTGCCTTTCGTTCGCGAGTCCGCTCTCCACCATTTTGTGGACAAACCCCAATTTTTTTTTATTTTAAAATTATTCTATTATTGTGACGTATATTGATAATGTTTGATATGGAGCACATCTTGCACGCGCTAGTCAGCCTCCCGTCTGCCCCTGACAGATGCGTCAGGCCGTAATTATGTAATAACTGTCTGTTACACGATAACACCATTAATTACTCTTGTCCTACTAATTGTCAAACGTTAAGCCGTTAATTCCGCACCTGATCTTTATTCCCTCATGTCAGGTGGCACGTAACTGCCTTACCGGACTAGAAGAGTTGAGGAACAGAGAGTGCACCTTTTATGTGCACTCATTTGGGCACTATAGTTGTCCTGCGCACCGGGTTGATCTTCTTTGAGCAATTGTACTCGCTAACTTTGAAAATTTTATTTTTAACTTAAGCTAGGCAAAAGTCTCCTCTAAACCTGTTTACTTCTCTCTATCTAAGAACATACCAGTCGATTGATAGTTGGACCAGATCGTCATATAAAGACAGTTTTCGCCGAAGAGGGAGGCCAAAGAAAAAATCATTTACTTATACTTTTTAAAATCTCGACTTCGAAAGTTTTTTCCTCCTAAATTTCCTAATGCAGGGGTGTCGTATATTCAAAAACTTCGGATAAGATTTTTGAAGACGATTTATTCTATGGCGCCATAACACATAAAAAGCTAACTTCTATGGGTTCAACTCTATGGGAGGAGAACACATAAAACGAAGTTTGTTGAGTCATATCGCTCAACTTTGGGGGCGAATGGTGAGACAGTTGTTCTAACGCTGAACGAAGGAAAAGTGTGTGACGATATTTAAAGTAATCAAATGGAAAAAAGTATGTTAGTTACATTTGAAAGTACCTTTGAGCGAGTTAGAATAGCTTTGTGTATGATAGAGTATTTTTACTCGACTGCAACAAATAATAACAATTTATTTAGTTCTTTCCCCTGACACAGGCTACTTTTTTGAATGGTAGATAAGATAACTGTAAGTTTAAGTAAATAAGCAATTTTATAGAAAAAAGCGTCAATGGCCGAGTGGTTTAGGGCGTTGCTTGCCATGCGAGAGGTCGCCTGTACAAACCCCGCCACGTACCACTGTGTTTTTCAAATTTGTAATTCATATGTACGATTATTCGACGCTTTGAACGTGAAGAAAAACTTCGTGGGGAATTTCACACCTACGAAAAAATAAGTCCTTATTGCCCTAGTTTAGGGTAGGCCCGTGCCCCAGCAGTGGGGACGTATGTGGGCTGATGATGATTAGAGATTTAAAATCTTTACCTCCTCCAATAACACGCGTAATTATCTTGGTTTAAAACTCGACTGGCTCGGTGGAACAGTGGTTAGTGACCCAGGTTCATAACCTACGGTTCCAAGAGTCGTGGGTTCGATTCCCATTCGGGACAAATATTTGTGTGACGAACATCGGTGTTTGTTCCGTGTCTCGGTGTGTATTAAGTATATTTGTGTATCCACTGTTGATTCTGATATCTGTAACACAAGTGCAACTGCACTGTTGATTCTGATATCTGTAACACATACAGTTGTGTAAAACCCGCCAAGTGACTCTGACCTCTTTCGGTCAGGTCGCGTTCCGGGATCAGCACTGTACGAACCGGAGCCAGGGGGGGAGCATTGCTGCGGCAAACGCCGGACCAGTGGAGTCTTAGCGGCGGTATTGTGCGGGCGGAGCGGGTCAGCCCGCCGGTGCGGGGTCCCTTCCGTCCGGCGGACTGGCCAACTCCGACCCGCACAGCTCAATACCAATGCGAGACTCCACGCCTTGTCTCGTTGTTGCCGCAGCAGTGGTCTCCTTTTTCACGGCTTTCAGCGTGAGTGCGACAGGCTCAATATGGTATATTGTGACTGTCGACCTCATATTTGGATCTCACTACCGCTTACCACCAGGTGGAGTGAGGTCATCTTGTTAGCCTTTTATAAAAAATAAAAAAAAAAAAAAAACACATTTTTTTTTTTTTTTTTATTTTTTTTTTATTTATTTTAAGTGCTAAAGCTACTTACCACGGGATCAGATCAATGTATGTGATGTTGTGTAATATTTATTAATTTAATACTACAAGATAATATAATGAAACTTTTTCAACGACTTCGCTAAAAGAAAGATATTATTTATGCGATAAACGCGGACGGAGTCGCGAGCGGGTACCAGTCAACTAAGTATAATTCCATTTGGGCTACTGTCAATCAGCTCACCGGGCGTGCCAACTGCCCCATCAAGCCCTCATTAGGACACCTAACTATGCGTTTGCGATAATTGCTCGTTCAATAATTACGCGACACGCTGATTACATTTTGTTGTAAACCATTCAGGGGAGTACTCTGAGGCTTGTGAATACACTAGCCATTATGTCCGATGTGTTTGTGGTCGTTTGTATGTAAGCGGTAACTACAACATTAAAAAGTTAATCAGTCTGATTAACTTTTTAAGATTATGGATAATGTATTTTAAGCTATTGCATAGTTTTTATCGCGGGCTTTGAACCAAGAAATTCCGTAACGAAAAAAACCTCACAATCGTCTAACATCGTTTCAGTTCGGTAGACTTCGGCACGGTGTTTATGTGCGTGCGATATGACGTATTGTACGACTCTACGAAACTCGCACGAATCGAAACGAGCTGCTCCGAAATTGGACGATGCTATGCAATAGCTTTACCGCGGCAGTCACCGAGTGCCACACGTCTTTTTAAATTGGAAAACCAATTTTAAATAAATAAATGACTGGGACATCTTCACACACACATCTGACCCCAAATTAAGCAGAACTTGTACTGTGGGCGTCAGAGACTTATTTATAAATACATAATCACACCTAGGCACGGAAGAAACATCGATGTTCATCACAAAATATTTGTCCCGAGTGGGAATCGAACCCACGACTCTTGGAACCGCTAGCCAGGGTCACTAACCACTGTTCCACCGAGGCAGGCAGCCATTTTTTCTAAGCTTTTGCGGGGAAAAAGTTTTAAGGTTGCATGAAGTCAACCAACCCGCACTTGGCCAAGGTGGATGTTAGAGGCTTAAACGCTCTAGCTTAGTTAGAATAGATAGAATAGCTGATCAAAGTATTGTCATCTTTATTCATGTGGAAAGTACTAACAATATTATTGTCGTTATTTTGATGTTAGTATGAAAGTTAGGCAATTTTTACAGCACGTTCGAACCCCAAACAACAGAAAATGTAAACGTGTAGGTTTCCTCACAAATATTTCCTCTGAAATAACAAATAAATAAATATCACACAACCTCATTAACACAATGATGATTCAGAAATACTAGTAAAAAGACCCAGACAGTATCTAATTAGACACAAAACAAATAGACTGCCAGGTATTTCACTTTACAATCACAAATAACTCGTATGTAGAGTCAGGCGTGGGTGTAATAAAAACATCCATTTATTAAAGCGCTCGTCTCGCAGTGCGAATTCGCAATAAACCAAACACATAATTATCCTAAATGACAGCTAATTAGGGAGACAGTCAACTGACGTATGTGCTGTTGATTAAAACTGGCTAATGAAAACGGGGTGATTTCATCATCGCTTTATTAAAATGGTCAGATAGACGCAGTTATTTGGATGGATGTTTTGAATTCATTCGGTCGATTGTCGTGCTTGTGTTTTTTGGGAATCTATTGCACAACCCAGTGTAAACAGTAGGAATTTGGATAGGTATTCGGATTTCAAATTAACGCTCTAATTGCATATTTTGCTTTATAAAATAAAGGCTGCAAAATGCGGGCGAGCGAGATTATATATATTTATACAGGCAAGTTATAATAGGCCAAGAATTTAAGTAATGTGAAGGTAATACTCGTATATGTAACGAGTATTATGTAAATACCTACTATGCATATTGCACATTTATTAATACACAAATGAATGCTGTCCAGAAATGATTTAATAAATTTCTCCATTATATCTCTTCCTTCAGATCAAAGAGTTTGCAATGCTCTTTATTAAGAAGGCTGCCACATGTCATAACGCCATGCATAACAATCTGCTTCTCTATGCTCCCTGTCAAATCTGACTGGCATAAGTTCCACGTACAACGTTGTCTTAAATTAGAAAACTGAAACTGTCCGGGATATTTACCATGTTGTTGTGTTTTAATGAGCTCCCGATATTTCGGCACTGTTGCAAGCGCCATGATCACGGATGAACTCATATATATAAATATATGAGTTCGTTCGGATATTGTCTTAAATTAATTGAAATCGCGCCTCAACTAGACACAGCGGAGTATTTATATTTCAGCGACCAGTCTCTACCGACGCTAAGATATGACCGTTCTCCCTGGGCGCTTGGCATCGTGTGAGCTAACCCCTTAATAATAAAACTGTTGAGAAACATGTGCGGGGTAAATGAGTCCGACTGAGGCACTGGAGATTCGCTGGGTGTTCTGTGCTGGTATGGAGTGCTAATAGTTTGTATTGATAGTATTTACTATCGTTATTATTAACTAGCTGTGCCAGCGACTTCGATCGCGTTTCCCCCGTTTTTTACACATTTTCCATTGTATCTTTGCTCCTATTGGTCGCAGCGTGATGTTATATAGCCTAAAGCCTTCCTCGATAAATGGTCTATACAACGCAAAAAGATTTTTTCAAATCGAACCAGTAGTTCCTGAGATTAGCGCGTTCAAACAAACAAACAAACAAACTCTTCAGCTTTATAATATTAGTATAGATGTATTTGTGATTGGGACAGTGTATTTTAATTTTGTAGACCGTTGGGATAGTGTATATGCATCTTTCTAAAGAATAAAGGGTAGTAAATGAATTGTAATTTTATGAAACCTTTTAATGAGATCACGTCAGATCGGATGATTGTTAACTTCACAGAATGACAATTATTTGGCACATGAAAAGGGAATTTCAATATATTGTTTTAAATCAAACCGGTGGATTTTATATTTCTGAGAATTAAAATTCGACTGACAGTTTTTAATGTTTAATATTAATGAAAATAAACGTATTGCACAATTAATTACTGAGCTACTTCTCCGTACATGCATAATTTACTCCTGTTTCAATGCACTTGACATTTCCCCTTTTATACACATACATCCGCTGCACCATGCGGATATTTTATTCCTGAAAACTCATTGAAATTCCAAAATAAACTCGGACTTTGCTCTCAGCTGCTCCATGAAGCGTGAATTCCGCACCAAAATCGAGTAGTATGAATACAGCGTTAAGAGGAGAGTCTGAAATCCTTTGTCTCTCATTTCAGGTACGTTTTGCAGTCCACAGGGCGTGGCGCCCTCTCGTGGGCATTGGCGTGTGAGTAACCACCAAGTCAGAACGTTCGGAGCAGCGCCGGAAAAGATGGCCGCTTGGTTAACTTGCAAGTTAGTGTTTCCTGAACTAGATAAAGTACTACTTAATAACATAAGCAGGTGTTTGGTAAGTTTGCACTTTCATACAATGAAATAAGAGCAATGCCACGTCGTGTCGCCATGCAACCATAAGATTTAAATGTGTCCACGAATTGGAATATGACCAAACACTTCTCCACTTAAAAAAATTAGGTTAAGAGTGGGGCAGTTTGCCCCACTAAGTTGCACAACTGAAAGCAAAAGGCAGTATTTTCCTCTTTATTGGCTTGGGGCTGAGAGGGATTACCCAAAAATGTTACCAAATTCTACCTACATATATAGATAAGTACGTGACTTTCATGTCCAATCCGTTATAGGAGTCAGACACACAACCGAGGGTGCTGTGATTTTTGCACCAGTCTGAAGGCAAAAAACGTTTTTCCCGCCTAAACTAAAAAATATCGCGTGTCGACCCATTAAAACTAATATTTCTAGTATCTAGTAATAAATCTAGTCAGAGAAAGGGTCGATAAGATTTTATAAGAGTCTGTCGACTCCACGACTCCACTGCGTCTGCGCACAGCTCACATCTCCGCTTCCATCGTGCCATACAAATATCACACACCACAGCGATCTCTACTAAAGCTGAGTGGAAAGGAGATGTGACAATGACACCATTCTATTGGTTGTTTTAAGAACTCTCATCTCGCCACCGCTATGGTGAAGTCCCGGCTTTAGTATGGTGGTTTGAGATAGCTTTTGACCTCAGCGAGCCATCATTTTTGAATCATGTTTATCTCTGAAACTAGCTGTGCCAGCGACTTCGTTGGCGTTTTCCCCCGTTTTTTACACATTTTCCATTGTATCTTTGCTCCTATTGGTCGTAGCGTGATGTTATATAGCCTAAAGCCTTCCTCGATCGAATCGAATCAGTAGTTCCTGAGATTAGCGCGTTCAAACAAACAAACAAACAAACTCTTCAGCTTTATAATATTAGTATTAGTATAGATTAAATAATTTCATTGAAAATATTGCGTGAAACGTATTAAATTTGGCACACACAAGTTTTATGTATATGTTATCGGATAACAATGTTTATTATCACTTTGTGACAAAGTTGAATTCACCGAAGGCGTATTCAAAGGCGCTCTAATAGACAGCCAGGATTTGAATAATCTGAAAAGTGAAAAAAAAAATTAATCGCCGCCCATCGATCGTGTCGGGTTTTATCCGGCGATTTGCAAAGCGGCGTTTCAACAGATTGCAATTTCACTGAGTGTTCCTCGACTGGATGCGGCCGGTTTGCTCGCACCGTTTGTATCGTCCGCATTTGAGGCTGTATTTCATACTGATTTAGAATATTCTTAGTATTTTTTTTTATAGTAATATGTAGGCAAATAGTAATGTTTATTTGAATATGTCTAATCGCGATCAGAAAAGTAGCAAATACTTTATAGTTTTAATTCTATTGGAAAGCAAAAGTCTTAAATCATAATTGTCATCATCATCGGCCCATATACGTCCCAACTGCTGGAGCAGGGGCCTACCCTTAACTAGGGTGATAAAACATTAGTAATTTATCACGCTCGCGGGTGCGGGTTGGTTGACTAAACAACCTTAGAATTTCTTCGTAGGTGTGCAGGTTTCTCACGATGTTTTCCTTCACCGTAAAAGCGTCGAAAAATCGAACAACATACGAATTTCAAATTTTGGTTAAAACACATACGTGGCGGGGTTTGAACTGGCGACCTCTCGCATGGCAAGCAACGACCTTATTAACCACTCAGCCATCGATATTTTTAACGCTATCATAATTGTAGTTCAATATATTTGATGTGGGACCAATTTGAATGAATTGTTAAACATCCTCCGGATAAGCATTGCTACAGCGCAGTATTATCATAAAATCGCCTGAAGGTCTGAGGGGTTTCGTCAGCTATAGTTGTGATTTTTGCTCCTCCTATGATACTTTACTGTTAAACGGAGAGCCATTTATGTTTAAACTAGTGACCCGCCCTCGCTTTTAAATCCTTTTATATATGAAAAAAACTGCATCAAAATCCGATGAGTAGTTTTAAAGATTGCATACCTATTACCTATGTATGCTTTAATCTGGACAGACAGACGCGAGAAGCGACTTTTCTTTGTACTATGTAGTGAAAATGTCAAATCAAGAATACCGATTGTGACTGACCCCACTTAGTTATTTACTTAAGATCGATTACACAAAATGACATGAATAAAGTATTATTGCATAACAGTTATCCTAAAACAAGTGTTAGAAACAGACAGATGGCCAAATTTCCACCGACGAATGTCCGAAACAAGCATAAAACCCGTTCGCGTACGAAAAATCAAACTTTTAACCCCAGTTTCGCAGAGGATGTATCGCAAAACGCGAATATGACAGAGAGTGTGGCTCGTAGTCCGGGCTCCGAATGGCGATTTGATCAACTTTGTTAGCCTTGGCTTGGCGTGTCCTGATTGACGGCTGGCTTCCGCGAACAAAAATAAAATGGCCGCTAGTCCATAGAAAACTGTAGCGATTTGACGCGACAAAGCTGAAAGGTTAGTGGATGAGTTTCTCTTTTGGCTTACGTGTTGGGTTACGAATTTTATGATTATGCGTTTTGGCATATTTCATTTAATGCTTTTGCATTTAATTAAATATTCCATATAAAAGATGTAATAAATGAACAGCTATTTCTGACTAACATAAACATACTGTTATAAACGTAGATCAATCTATACTAATATTATAAAGCTGAAGAGTTTGTTTGTTTGTTTGTTTGAACGCGCTAATCTCAGGAACTACTGGTTCGATTTGAAAAAATCTTTTTGCGTTGTATAGACCAATTATCGAGGAAGGCTTTAGGCTATATAACATCCAATCAAAAACATAAATGTGAAATGAGAGCCACGTTCAATATTATGATATTGCCTTGGTTGTTGACTTCAACGACAAAAGAAGTGAGATCTAAATGGGTGCCAAGTTCAATGGTCAACCCTGAAATTTATTTGTAAGTAACACTATAACATACCTATCATATCTTCTTATAACATTTAAGATAATGTATGGTGGTAGCCTATGAAGGTCTGTCTTGGCTAGTTTCTATAAACCTACCAACGTATTATTATGTTCGCTCGCTAGTTTCTACCAACAATCCAAATTTTCGGAATTATAAAATAAATACCGACAAATACCAAACTAACCAAGACAACTAACTAGACTACTAACTAACTAACTAAAGAAAACTAGCCAAGACAGACCTTCATAGGCTACCACCATACATTATCTTAAATGTTATAAGACGATATGATAGGTATGTTATAGTGTTACTTACAAAAAAAATTCAGGGTTGACCATTGAACTTGGCACCCATTTAGATCTCACTTCTTTTGTCGTTGAAGTCAACAACCAAGGCAATATCATAATATTGAACGTGGCTCTCATTTCACATTTATGTTTTTGATTGGATATCATTACTTTTTGTAGAAAAGTATATATCATCGTAACGCCGTGGGTCCTTTGAAAAGGACAAATTCAAAACTACAACTAGACTTTATAAATATAAAACAATTGAATCAGTTGCTGTATTTTCCTACGTTTACGGGGTATAACCCTAAGTAATAAATATGAAAACCGACTATAAGTACCTACTCTTAATTGTAAATAAGTAAGTATGTATACCTAAATATATACTTAGTGCTCTGCCTTCTCCGGTATATAGGCGTGATTAGGCACTAATTAGGTATTTATGTTAAGCGTTCATAATAGAACCTAACCGCAGCAGTGGTCTCCTTTTTCACGGCTTTCAGGGTGAGTGCGACAGGCTCAACATGGTCTATTGTGCCTGTCGACCTCATATGTGGATCTCACTACCGCTTACCATCAGGTGGAGTGAGGTCGTCTTGTTAGCCTCTTATAAAAATAAAAAAATAATAAAAAAAAAACCTAATTATTAAAAAATCGCCAGTTTTTTATTTTTTCCTTTGTATTCATGTAATTACCTATCTGCATACCAAATTTTAACTCTCTAGGTCATTTGGAACTGGGTTAGAATTTTGATCTGTCAGTCAGTCAATGATAAAAATGAGGATTTTTGGACATTAATATCTAAATAACTGTTTGAGATAAGCTTATGAAATTTAGAACACATATTTATCTCGCAAGTCACAATATATGAGCCAAATTTGATACATTTATGTGAAATAGTTTTTGATTTATGAGGGGTTCAAAAGTGGTTCCAAATGGTTCGTGTAATATTACACACGGTGCGGCTCGCCAGTTATGTTTCTTGAACTTGGCTTGACACGCTACCGCGTGTCTAGATCACGCTGCATTCAATAGGAGCAAAGCTACAATGGAAAATGTGTAAAAAACGGGGGAAACGCGAACGAAGTCGCTGGCACGGCTAGTGAGTTATATAAATGTTTTCAATGCTGGGAACTCATGAAACTTATCTATCTATAATGTGGTCCAAGTAAAACTGACCACGTCAAAGACATTAATTGCTCCGCGTATGTTTCCGTTCAAAACAACTGGGACATACCTACCATTTAGTTCAACGCCAATATCAATATCTTTTTAAACGGACGGCGGAAACGCCAAAGTTGGACAATCCCCGATCACGCGGGGGTTAAACTGAGGGTTGCCAAAAAGTATTTGGATTCATCGTGATCCTTGCGAATTTTTGTAAGTTCTGGCAAAGATCCTAATTTTTTTATTTAAATTTTAAAACAAATTTTTAATGCGTAATCCTGATATGACTAATTATGAGCTTTAATTATTACAAGCTTTTATTTTTCAGAAAAAAAATTATATACAGAATTTCATAAGAGAGTCTAATGGGGGATTTACTGTCTTTTACGGTACAATTACGTCACCTACGCCTGTTTAAAAATGTATTGATTGACAACATTTAAAAACAGCACTGATCCGGCAACCATAGTTCATCCGCCCCGTCTGTGTAAAACAAACTTCGTGTAAAAGCAATAAAAGCGACTTTATGTAGCCGGAGCGAAAATCACCGAGACAGTTATCGCTGAGAAATTTAAAAACCAGATTCGTGCGTGGTGCCAATCGAATTGTAACTTTGAACCCGCAACGTTATAGACTGTTTTGCATTGTAGTTTGGTTTTGAGTTGAATGTTTTGAATTCATTTCACTTGGTTTGGCGTTCGGCGATAAGGGAATGGCGAACCGTACTAATCTATTATAATTATATCCCTAACTGAGCGGGGAGCTAACTTTGCATTCGAAATTAAGTGGGCCAATTGAATTTTGAACATGGATACCGGTCAAAGGGCACGGGATTGCAACACTTTAGGATTTCCGATCTATTTAGAGTTTCTGTGAGACTGCTCGGTTCATTTAGCAACCATCTGAGTAAGTGAGAAAAAGGAAGTTACCTTATCACAGAGTTTTCTGGAATAGAAAAAAAAATAGTGTCCTGATCAAATTTTGTGTCTGGTCTCTTATTGGTCAGATTTGGAAACGAAAATTTTTAATGCACTAGCGAAAAGCTAACAAAACATCATAACTACGACAGAATTTGTGTTGGGTTTGTGGACTCTTATAAAGACACCGGAAATTGCAAGGTTTTATTAAGTGTCACATACTAAACTCAACGCTTCCTTTTTGATTTTGCATATTATTTGATGTGCAAAAGGAAATAGGATGTAACTTTTTCCATATAATGTATTTTCCAGGAAAACATAGCGGACGCTTTTCATTCAGTCAACTATTTCCTGACTCAGCCCTGTGTCCGAGCTAGAGATTGTAAATAATGCATTTCTTGGAATTTCAAATAGGGTTCTGCCTGCTTTCGACAAAAACTAAAACCCAACTACGACAAAAAACGACGCTGAAAAAGTATAAAACAAGACTTTTAGAACACTGAACTGAACAAAGTTGCTTATGTAGTTCCAAGTAAATGGACACAGTAGACTCTACCAAAATGCTTATGTTGAAAATTGACAATAATGTCATACAATACTATTTTGAAGTATGCAATATTTACTATGTAGAGATAGGTTTTCATGTTTGGAAAACCGCAGTCACACGTTGTCAAAGTGCTACGGTAGGTAGGTACTTGTGTATGGAACGTGTGACTACGCCTTTCCAAACATGAAAACTTATCTCTACATAGTAAATATTGCATACTTCAAAATAGTATTGTATGACATTATTGTCAATTTTCAACATAAGCATTTTGGTAGAGTCTACTGTGTCCATTTACTTGGAACTACATAAGCAACTTTGTTCAGTTCAGTGTTCTAAAAGTCTTGTTTTATACTTTTTCAGCGTCGTTTTTTGTCGTAGTTGGGTTTTAGTTTTTAACTTTTTATTATTTGTACTATTTTGGTGTTAAAAACAGAATATCAAGGCCCTTCTAATGGTACTGCAGTGGTCTTATTCTGTTAAGTAGTAAAGAAGCTATGAACGAAAAGATGTGAACTATATGCAATCAGTCCATGAATATACGTAAAGTCACATGCAAATGCTAGTAATATATATATATTTAAAATGTACAAGTAAAGCGCTTTCCAATGATACCAAACACGGCGTATTTATCTTAACTTTATTTTTTTACTCTGTATGTTTTGTCCGCTAGTGGGCGCCACATTAGATTTTGTGAAACCCTATATAGCCTATAACCAGCGGACAATTAAGACGCTTCTAATGATATGTCATTTGTCGAATTCTGACAAGCAATTTAGAAGTTATGTGGAAACAGATGAACATACATACATACATACAAACATACATACATACATACATAGCCTGTCAAAATCATAACCCTCCTTTTGCTTTGCCGTAGTCGGGTAAAAATGACATCGTAACACACGATGTAATGAACATTTTTACATGACAATTATATTAGAAAACCAATTTTATTTATAAAGTAGTTATTTTTTTTTCTATGTAACGATCGATAAATGAACGACCACTTGAATAATACCAAAGTTTGAACGTTCCATTTGTACCAAGACCGTGAAACTACTACAATTATTATTCTTCCTCTCAAATCTATATTAGCGATGAGATTGTCTAAGCAGTCCTTCTTTTTATTGTAACGCCAAATATGTTCAGGGAAGCGTGTATTATTATTTGAAGCTAACTTTCTACTCGCGACTCCGTTAGCATTTTTTATTTCACGTCTAACGGGAATGCCATAAAAAGTAAACTTGTCTCCTGGTTCCACCAATTTCAACCAAATAGGTTGAGCCTTTGTATAGTAATAAATAGTGATGCCTACACAGGAGGTTTAAACAAAGTATCAATATCAAAATGATAACGAAGTTCGAAAATAATAAAATGTACCTATGGGATTGCCTACGTGACTTAGCGCGTCTAATGTCAATACCATACATTTTATTCTATTAGAATTTCGTTATCGTTTTGATATTGTTACTTTGTCTAAGCCCCCCAACTCTTTTAGATAGATAAGGAATACCTATCTATCTTTTATTTTGATATGTGATGCTCATTGCGATAGTTGACTTAGAAAGGGTGGATCTTTTTATTTCCAGCGTTGAATCTTAAAAGTTTCTAAAGGCGCCACGTGGGTGCGTCCGGCCGAGCGCGCGACCAACGGAGCGAGAGACCATCCCGGACCACCGGTCTCTGGGGATAAAGACGTCAGGGAATGTCTTTTAGGAAAAATAACGCTAACTTTCCGTCCGCTCTCGCACCTAATACGACCTCTCGTTTGCCTGTTGGACTTTTTTACAGATAAACTCAAAGGTTTTAAGGTAAAGTTTAAAAGTTAATTTATTAATTTGAGTTGCTGCCATGCTATGTGAGTTGCTGCCATGTAGTGCGTGTGAATATGTATTTAAGTATGTATTTATAAAAATATATATGGATGTATATCAGTTTCTGACACCCATAGTACAAGCTCATCTTAGTTTGTGGTCAGATGACCGTGTGTGGAAATGTCCAAGATATTTATTTATTTATGTCATGTAATTTCTACCTAATTGTTGGCAATAAAACATCCCGAAACTTTACAAATATTGTTCTAATTCGGAAATATAGTTAAGCACTTGTGGCACGGATACCTGAAATAAGAGTACTTCTCTGAGTGACATATGATCAATACACCAATATTTGAATGGGAATCGAAGTCTAGTATGGCAGTGATACTGCTTCCTTATCGTTCGTAGTTCACAAGTGTAGCCTAATGCCAGGACCTTGCATAATGTCCCACAGTGGCCACTGCGGTCGTTCCCATGGGAACGGAATCTGGAGCGCGTCCAACGGGACATTCCTCCGTTACGTTACTTTTGAGCTTCCACCAAGTTACAAGTTTTCCAAATGAGTTCTCTTTAACCTTTTGGACCCTTTAAGATTGTGGCAAATATTTACAACTAACTTTTCACCCACAGCTAGGTACGATGAGTTGTACATTGCACAAAACATAACGAGTTTGGTTTAAAAGTCTATATTCTTTTCCTCAGGCTCTAAACTATCTGTGTACCGAATTTGATTTAAATCGGTTTAGTAGTTTTGGGAACAGACTGTCCGATATAAAGACAGACAAGAGCTACTTTTGCCTTTTCATATTGATAAATATTCTTCGTATGGTCTACTTGAAGGTCTTGATAGATAGTAACAAAATAATCACAATGTGTGTGTATTTTTCACTGTTACATTACATGTTACTACTAGTCCCATATTAATGCGTTTACGGTACAAATGTTTAGTAGTACAGTGTAATTTCTCAACTACTTCAAACTGAATACTTCAAAGATTCAGGTTATTTATTCTCATCAATGATATTACTCAGCCTTTTACCGTCTATTAATTCAAAGTGGGTAATTGTATTTGCTCCGACATTACGCGGTTATTGGTTGACAAACAACTCAATCTGGTTGCTTTATGAAATTACAATCAAAACGATATAAACGAATATCGACCTTCCGCTACTGGGAATAGAACTTGAAAGGATCGAGTGAATTAGGCGCGGTACCGATGAATATTGCGCCAAATCGCGATCCATTTGTGAAAGATGAATCTGGTTTAGCAAACTGTTAGTATGGGAATACGGGCTACGACTAATGGCTACGAAATGAACATTCATTGGATCGGATTGGTTAATTTGATATTTTACCTGAACGATATTTCTTTTTTTTTTAAGCTATTGCATAGCTTTTATCGCGGGCTTTGAGCGCGGCGACCGAACCAAGAAATTCCGTAACGTAAAAAACCTCACAATCGTCTAACGTCGTTTCAGTTCGGTAGACTTCGGCACGGTGTTTGTGTGCGGTTAGACGTATTGTACGACTCTACGAAACTCGCACGAATCGAGACGAACTACTCCGAAATCGGACGATGCTATGCAATAGCTATACCGCGGCAGTCCCCGAGTGCCACACGTCTTTTACTGTATACAATACAATTACTTGTGGTTATATTTATTTTATTGCTGTAGCAAACATTAATTGCAGATAAAGTACTGGCAAAGCCCAAGTCTTAGTAGATTTTTAAGATTTTTTGCTATTTGAATATGTTAATTATATTCCTTCACACTTCTTATCATGTCAAAATAATATTTTGTTTTAGATACTTTACGAGAACTGAAGCTCATTTTTAGCCTTATCATCCTTATAAATATCAAAACTACTGAACTGATCTAAATTAAATTAAGCAAACGAAAAGCTTATAGTTTAAGTTTACAAACGGGCTTTAGGAAAGTAATATTTATCGCGACCATAACATCTTTACACAGATGCAATGTCAGGTGAAAAACGACTATTTCAATATAGGGCAAATGTTTGCAACAACCTCTACAAAAATAGCAAATTTACCTGTTCACGGACGATAATATCTCGGTGTCACACTCGTGACAGGCGGTGAAATGAAAACCTATTAGATCCGTGCCGCCACTCCGTTTTCATCAGAGGTTAAAACAAAATTTCGCTCGACATTTCCATATTTTTCAGGCGAACATCTTTGACGCCATTTTTCATACAACCGGAACAAGGAAATCGAACGTCAGCCCCTGACTTGTGTCGCGACAGCCTTTGAACGCCCATTCCTGTGACACTCGAAAACAGATGTCATACCCTCGGATTTATATATAGTTAGAGGGAAATAAAGTAACCTTTAAAGATTAAAAATAACTTTTTCACGATTTCGAACATGCACACACAATATTATCGAAGAAATTCTTAGGTTATGCATAGTCGACCAACCCGCACTTGGCTAGCGTGGTTGACTATGGTCTGATCGCTCTAGTTTACGGCAAGCTTGAGCCCTTCAGTAGAGACAAGATTGGCAGAGAATACGAGTACACTATATTCAGACAACTCGAGAGCTTTGACTGGCTCGATAGAACAGTGGTTAGTTACCCTGGCTGGCGGTTCCAAGACTCGTGGGTTCGATTCCCACTCAGGACAAATATTTGTGTGATGAACATCGATGTTTGTTCCGTGTCTGGGTGTGATTATGTATTTAAGTATGTATTTAAAAATATTTATGTATTTATATCCGTCTCTGACGCCCATAATGCAAGTTTGGGGTCAGGTGACCGTGTTTGGAATGTCCCAGATATTTATTTATTACTAGTGGTCCCGGCGAATTTCATACCGCCAATACTATGAACCTTCCCTGGACCATCACGAACATTTTAAAACCAAAATTACCAAAATCGGTCCGGGCGTTCTCGAGTTTTAGTCAGACTAACGAACAGCAATTCATTTTTATTTATAAGAGATAAGAAGATTATTTAATATACATAAATAATATGTATTTCTCAGATCTATGGATTATATTATAATCTTCTAATTTTGGATTCTGACTCCCAGAACATCTAGTCAATTAAATTCAGCTTTGTATGTACAAATATCGTTATCATTGTCAGTTGAACTCGGCCCCGATGAAACAAAACGATGGTAAAACAATTGCCATTCGATGCAGCGAATGCACCGTAACGTCAACTGCAAAACAATGTTTCGTTTTGTTCGAATTAAAAAAGGTACACGTCATGTCAAGCGGGCTTAGTGTGCCCATATACATAGTATGTTTTGTTGGTGCCTGCCTCGTTAGTTTATTGGTAGCAAGCGCTGCGTAAGGACCGAGAGGTCCCCGGTTCGAGTCCAGATTCGCCCAAACTCACGGGTACGTGCAAACACAAGTGCACTCTCTGTTTCCTTACTCTCATAGTTCGGTGAGAGGGCAATCCAACATGACCGATGAGAGATCGGGCGCAGGACCTCCGGCTTAACGTGCTTTTCGAGGCACGGGCGTGCAACCGCCAACTTCCTGACTCCGGGCTGAGTAATTTCTTAACAGACAAAACTCACTAAAATTTTGCACAACCCCGGTTCCGAACCGGGGACCTCTCGATGCTAACGCAGCACTTGCTACCAGTATACCAACAAGGAATTCTACACGTATAACGCACATAAGTTAACTTAGTACATAATGTTTGTTTGGTTTGTTATTATTTTTTTTGTATGTCTTTATTTTCTGTATGTTTGGTTTGTTTCTATTTGTGTGCTAAATAAAATATTATTCTATTCTATTCCATAACATGGACATCTAAAAAATCGGTTACCTGTGAATATACTAGCCACTGGACAGGCGTTATGCGTTTTGCATACAAACAAGTGTACGTGCTTCCGTGCAGGGATCGATGCGCTCCACTGCGCTTTAATAGTTTAGAATTAACCCGTGTCTGACACGTTTCAGGGATGGCCCCTAGTCTACAATGATGAGAAAAGAAGATTAAAAAAAGACGTGTGGCAATCGGGGACTGCCGCGCTATAGCTATTGCATAGCATCGTCCGATTTCGGAGCAGCTCGTCTCGATTCGTGCGAGTTTTGTAGAGTCGTACAATACGTCTAACCGCACGCACATAAACACCGTGCCGAAGTCAACCGAAATGAAACGACGTTAGACGATTGTGAGGTTTTTTTCGTTACGGAATTTTTTGGTTCGGTCGCCGCGCTCAAAGCCCGCGATAAAAGCTATGCAATAGCTTAAAACATTACACACAATAAAAAACATTATTTTTTTTAATGTGTCGGGGGTTTCATTTAATTTTGATTTTACTCTTTTTATAGTAGGTATATAATTATTGTGAAGTACAAGTCGTAACCTTTCATTTGATACCTCACTTGAGCATATTTGCAGACATTCTGTTTTTCTTCCCCACTTTAACCCTAATAACTTTTAAACGGCTCAATCGATTTTCATCGAACATGTCTAAGAACACTCGCCCGTAAAACACCTGTAATACAAAAAAAAACTTAATTGAAATTGGTTCTTTCGTTCGGGAGCTATGATGCCACATACAGACAGACACGTCAAACTTATAACACCCTTCTTTTGCGTCGGGGGTTAAAAATGGTAATGGTCATTTGCCTACACCTACGAAGAAATTCTTAGGTTGGGTAGTCGACTAACCCGCACTTGGCCAGCGTGGTTGACTAAGGCCTTATCGTCCTAGTTTAGGGTAGACCCGTGCCCCAGCAGTGGGGACGTATATATGGGCTGATGATAATGATGATGATGATGATGAATGGTCATTTAGTGCCTTAGGGTATTGAGCTCAAGAATACACTCCCTCACAACAAGACAACAATGCCTATATGTAAGTACAAATCCCAATTAGGCTATGATTATTGATTGATTTCCGTGTCTGCATTATTTACGTATTTAAGTATATTCGAGTATTCCACTGTTGTTTCAGAATCCGTAACACACTTTTGTTACGGATAAAGTAAAGTTCTAAGCACTTGCTTAGCAAGTTACTTCTCAAATAGAACAGTATACGCATTTAAGCAGGCCTGCAGGGTGGGTGCAACAGGCTCAATATGGTATATTGTGCCTGTCGACCTCACATGTGGATCTCATTACCGCTTACCATCAGATGGAGTGAAGTCATCTTGTTAGCCTTTTATATAAAACTAGCTGTGCCAGCGACTTCGTTCGCGTTTCCCCCGTTTTTTACACATTTTCCATTGTATCTTTGCTCCTATTGGTCGCAACGTGATGTTATATAGCCTAAAGCCTTTCTCGATAAATGGTCTATACAACGCAAAAAGATTTTTTCAAATCGAACCAGTAGTTCCTGAGATTAGCGCGTTCAAACAAACAAACAAACAAACAAACTCTTCAGCTTTATAATATTAGTATAGATACTAGCTGGGACCGTGACTTCGTCCGGGTGGACAACCCTTATCACTCAAGGGTATGAAAAATAGATGTTGTCCGATTCTCAGACCTCATCAATATGCTCACAAAATTTCATGAGAATCGGTCAAGCCGTTTCGGAGGAAAACTGTTACACGAGAATTTAATGTATTAGATGTTATTGATGTGTAATATTTCATTATCCAATCAAAAACATAAATGTGAAATGAGAGCCAAGTTCAAAATTATGATAATTGCCTTGGTTGTTGACTTCAACGACAAAAGAAGTGAGATCTAAATGGGTGCCAAGTTCAATGGTCAACCCTGAAATTTATTTATAAGTAACACTATAACATACCTATCATATCTTCTTATAACATAAGATAATGCATGGTGGTAGCCCATGAAGGTCTGTCTTGGCTAGTTTCTATAAACCTACCAACGTATTATTATGTTCGCTCGCTAGTTTCTACCAACAATCCAAATTTTTGGAATTATAAAATAAAAACCGACAAATACCAAACTAACCAAGACAACAAACTAGACTACTAACTAACTAACTAAAGAAACACAGTGCGGCTCGCCAGTTCTGTTTCTTGAACTTGGCTTGACACGCTACCGCGTGTCTAGAACACTTTCTCCTCAAGTCTATTCGCTTCATAGTTTACCATGTTCCTTCTTACTGTGAAGCTTCGAACTGTTAGTTACAGTAAATGTACGTAAGTTAGTAACTAAAAAGTTGAGATAATCTCGTAACTCAGAAAGTTTCTGTCGTGCGACTAATCTTCTTCTTAGTTAACGTGTAACTGTCGTTTACAGTTATTTTTTAAATGTAATAACTGTACGGCATTGTTATTACTTTTGTGCTCTACTTAGTTCTTTTTTTTTTAGCCTGTATCATTCCACTGCTGGGCAAAGGTCTCCTGCAAACCTGTCCATCACTCTCTATCCAAGGCCTGCACTTGTTAGCTCATTGATAGTTGGACCAATTTAGTTGTGATAAAACAAATTTTAAAAAGTATAATATACTAGCGGGCGCCTACGACTTTGTCCGCGTAGAAATGGTTGTGGCAGCAATGGTTTTATAAAATACCTAAAACCTTGCAAAATTAGCTATCTATAAATGAAAGTCCTGTCAAAATTGGTCTAGCGGTTTTGGAGAGAGGTTTAGAGATAAACAATGCAAATGGCAGAATGGCGACGTGGTCCACAGCCCCTCACGTCACGTTTCCCACAGAGGTAAAAAGTGGGTTTGGGTGGTTTGGCTGGAAGTGATCTCTGCCTACCCCTCTGCGAAAAAGGCGTGATTTTATGTATGTATGTATGTTAGAGATAAATAAACTTGTCTACTTACGTAATGTAACAGTATAACAATCTAAATACCGCTTCCAAGTGACACCGTCAGAAACGCCCTGCACAGTCTAATCTAAATTCAGATGCCATGATGTAAATCCGTTAGAACAAACAGTTTAAAATTCAACTTCAAAAAGTTTCCCCGCCGACCCCCACTAGTAATATCAGGTTGCCGCGGCCCGTCCGCGCGTCCGCTCCGCCTATCTCCGTTTTTCGCGTAAATTAAATTTTTATCTCTGCGCACACCCCATAAAGCACCTTGTTTATACGCGGCTTTGTTTCAGCTATGGTTCAAATTGCCCTGTTGCAGCGTAATGTCGCGTTTCTTGAGTGGCTTACGCGTGTACTTTTAATACGGCTACTAATTTCACGTTGATGGGATGTTTCGAAGGTAGGGGCAGATGTTGGAGTTTTTATTCTTGCTTTTTTCTTTCGTACAACATTGATGAGGGTTCTTGTACTCGTATTTTTGTGTCTGCCTGTCTGTCAAGCCTCCTTTTCTTGGGAACACGTGTACGTCTCACGTAAGACTTTATAATGCAAATAAGGAAAGTATTTTAATTATTAACTATTGATTTGAAAATTGCACATTGTTCATACATGTAGTTTGAACTACCAATAAATACTTCAGAATGTTTAGTGATTGATGATTGATTGATTACTTAGTTTGTTTGAATGTTTAGTATCTTACCAGTGGTAGTAGTGGTAATCTACTGATAAATCAGTCTAAACATAGTGAAATAAACTTTACCTGTCACCTTTAGAAGTGATCTTGCAGTTAATAATTTACAAAGTTGTAAATGGCTTTAAATCAGAAATCATTACCGACTCGTAGACGCTCATCACACCACTTAATAAAAGCGTTAGCTATATCTACAGTAGTAGATGTAGTTCGAGGCGAGGCGAGTTTAAATCAAATAACACCGGTTACAAATGCCTGCAATTAATTTGAATTCCCAACATACCTGGTACCTCACGATGAATTATGGAACAAATTTTGTTTACCAAAATTAAAATCAACATTGCGTCTTCTATCGCTGAGAAGATTACCGAACCCATTACAGCAGGGTTTACCCAAAAACGGGCAGAATGTGAAATAATAATATTTGCGCTCAAACACACGGTAAACGAATAAAACCTTGCAAAACAAATCAACCGTAGTGTACAATATGTATGCACTAACTTCTTATAATTGCACCGAATATCCAAAATTGGACCTTACTGCAAAAACTTTAAGAGCTACACCTTCTATCCCAATATGGATAATCCATCTCAATGCGCAACCGATTTGGAGCCTTAAGCTGTTGGAATAGGAGCGAAGGCGAATCCGTGTGTATTTTCAAGGCGGGTTGTTTGTCCTTGCGCTAGCTTTTAGCCCCGAAGTGCGGTTTACATGGATCAACTTTTGTGAAAGGGCTTTACCAGAAAAATCGAATGCTTTAGACGCTGTTACCATGTCGTCTTTCCTGTTAGTTGGGCTTACCCACATATTGAACGTGGCTCCGTCAGCTAAATTTTCATTTGATGCTGCCAAACTGAATCAAACATTTATTGCACTTAATATTTGTCTTTATGGGTCTACACGCGTCGCGAGCGACCACGATCGGTGTAACCCAGTCGAAGCGTCGGGCAGTAAGTAGCTATGTATTTGCTACTCCTAATAACGCGTGTAGACCCATAAAGACAAAAATTTAGTGTAATGGAACGCGAAAGTCTAAAATCATACATTTATTGCACTTTATCAGATGTATCATGTTTCAGAATACATAAAACAGATATACACCGTGAAATTTTAGTGGTTGTTTTCAAATTTTCAAAATAATAATTTTCCACCTCGAAAACGAGAGAAGCTATCGTTCTTTTATAAGATGTGACGTAATGAGGTACTGCTTGCCGCATGAAATCGATGCTTAAAGCTGAAGAAGCTCGACACCCTAAGTCATAAAGCGGTTCGAACGTGCTTTCGAGTTTCGGTTAAATATTTAGTAAAACCGGCATTTATTGATTTTAACAAAAAATAACTGCACAAATCTATTGTACTACTAAGATAGAATCATTTTACTGCGGGAAAACAACCACTAAAATTTCACGGTGTATATGTGACGCCCTTCAATGCCGGCAATCTTATCATCCACAATGTTTCAAATACGAATATCTCAATTATTTACAATAATGTATCGTCGCTGTATCGATTCCTCAAATGTTTATGTTTCCATACACAAACGGCCAAACGTGACCGTATTATTAAGATCATCTTTCATTTTGTTGCCAGGCTTACGCTTGCCATTCTGTTCTGGATCACATTGATGTCTGCCATGACCATTTTTCTCAGGAACGAGTGGATGTATCTAGCTACAATTTATATCAAATACTAAGTCTACTGTCTATCAGAGCTGTAAAAAAAATCTATAATAGGAAAATGCAAAATGGATTGATTATTTTTCAATCCGGATAACAATGATCTGAATTGAAGTCGAGAGGTGCAAATCGCCTAAACGATAGCCCGGGACAAACAAACAACAGGGGCTACTGGGAAGTTTTTACTACTGCGATAACACTATTTTGTGTTCTGGAGTTGTCTACGTTTGACTTGTTACCGTAGATAAGGTAATAGATCAGTCTTTTTTAGGTGCATTCAAATAGATCTAAGAAAATCTTCAATTAAACTTGATTTTGATTTCTAAATCATAAACTCTGAATACCAATACCTGTGTGTGTATATTACAGCAGTTTCTTGCTCAAAATTGGAGAAAATAAATAGTGAATCTATAAGATATCATTCCTATATATGTAAGAGATGATTTCATGCTGTTTAACACTTTTATTCAGCTGTGAATAATTAATTACTTTCATCTGATATGTGAGAACCTTCATAGATAACATCAGGATATAGAGAAGACGGGTGGCCGACATAATCGCCTTATTAAACTTCCCCAAATAGCTCTTAAGTTGGACTGGGGATTAAGTTAACAGCTAACTAAGTAAGTTCTGTTATACAGTGTGCCATTTACTTGGCCGTTATCTTGAATGTACCCATCATCAGATCAATAGTAAGTACTGTACGTTAAAATTGAATTGTATTCGTATTGATATCACAATAAGAATCACGTGCCTAACAAACTTTCTGACTAACAAAATTATGTACGCGAATTCTACCTAAAACCTATACCTATATCAACCTACCTCCCTAAATACATAACCAAGCTCCTGTCATCAACTTTCTAAATAAAAGTGTTACCTACTCGCGAATACATTTGGTCCTTCGAGCCGGATCAAGTCTAAGTTCACCCAAACTTAGCTCAGCCAAAGTGTTTTTTCTTCGCGCGAACTTAACTACGTCGAACAAAGTTCTGTTTCTTGAGCCGAGTATCGTGACGGGGCACAAGTTTGATAAATATAACTTATTTAGTGCATTGTATGAGCTGGTAGTGACCGGAAACACGGTATTAATTTGCTGATATATAATTTTTTACTACAATTTTTCAAAAGATGGTATCTTTCCTTCAAATTCATTGGGGCATTCAAATTTATTAGTATTACAAAAATTAAATACTAAGGACCAACGACAAAGGATTCCCTACGTAACGCAGCTTGCCTAGTTTAGCAATGAACACTTATTAATACCATAAACTCTGATAGAGCCAAATAATGATCTCCGCCAAAAACCTACCGCTGAACCAAACTATCCCGGAGTTGCTTATAACTTCTCGCTTGTAGCAAACCGTCCTGGATCTTGAAGAGTGACGTCACTATTCTGTTTATTAAGCCTTAGGGATAATGTTTGATGCGTCAAATTCTGGTAAGCCTCCAGTTTTGTTTGGTTAGAGGAGGGTGTGAATGGAAGGAGGTAAGTTATATTGTGTTTGTTTTAGCCGGAACATTAGGGAAAGTTATCAATATTAGGAGCGGGCTTGCGTTTGCGGTTTAGTTCGTGTTAGTAATTTGGATACGATCTGGGATATAACAATATCATTCTATGTTTATATAGGCGAACGATATCTAAAAACCGGTTTCTGCAGGATTTATTTCGATGTCGTAAGAGTCTGAACAAAAAATGTCACCCTATTATTTTGTAAGTACTGTAACGTTTTCTCGAGGTCAATTTTATTTCTGCTAAATACTGAAATTTATTTTTTAAACACAAGAAAAAAAATTGTAAAATGACAAAACCTGGACAGTTAACTTAACAAATTATATTACTCTCAAGCAATTTGAGAAACCGTTCTCTCGGGATAGAGTTTCTCACAACAAAGATTATGACAAATTTTATACACGAACTGTCCCAAACTATGTCTTGAACCGTCAGGATACCGGCCTCCAGGGGGTGGGAATCGGGAGCGAGTCTATCGGGAAATCGCTCGGTACATTTCCTGGGAACGTCCTGACGTCCTTTAGTGAGGTTTCTGGCTTGGAAGTGTGGAAAGATACGATAGTAATTCAACCGGATAGCCGGTTTACTGTTCTAGAAGTAGACGCATTATGGAGACGTATGGTCTGTGACAATTGAATTTTTCTATTCAATTATTACAGACTAGACTATGAGCAGCAGAACTGAGTACCTGTACAAAATAGAATTCGATTTTAGACTCGATTACCTTCTTAGGAATCACCAATGGTGATTCACCATGCTTTTTATATCGGAGACCGTACGAACAGTCGATCCTCTGGGACTTTTTGTGTTTCCCCTCTGCACTCTTACTTTCTGTCGATAAGTCACATTATCGTAACAATTTCCGTAGGTTGAAAGTGCTGTATTCTTCTGGTTTTTTGATACGCGGTCCCCAGAGTCTTAGCCCGTATCTGGCCATTAAGTGATTCACACAGAAGTTGTTTCTTGTCCTATTACTTGTGGACTCAACGTTGTATCGTCCAAAATATATTTTGGAAATTACTAGATTTATTCCAGAATGGTTTCTAAAATTGCGGTATTTCTGCGGATCGTATCGGAACTCTAAAGTTAATCAGGTACGAAGATACAACCACTAACTACATCATTCGAGCCAATACACTAACCCTCGTACAAGCTCTAAAAAAGGATTAGGGCATTACCTTCGCAGGTATTTATGTTATTACCCGTTGCAGGGCCGGCTGAAACGACTCGCGAGTTATAATAGCGATCAGCAGCTTACGTGATGTTCATCCAATATACACTAGCAATAAGGGCGTAGGGCCCGAGTTATCGATGGATCCGTGTTTAATGGCGAATTTGAGTGCAATGCGGCAATATTACTAAATTGCCATTCTATAAAGGGTTTGATTCAAGTGAAATGCATAAATATTTGGATCGTCACATTTTCTGGAAGTAATTTATAATTATCTGTTGTTTTTGTATGTAATTGTGGTTTTGGCTAGTTCTTAATGTGATTGTGTGTTCTAAATAAGCACTTACCACAGTAAGTGCTTATTTCTATTGTGTGGTAATCTTAATATGAGAAAATCAACAGGGAGAAGCTTCAACCTAACATGTAATCTACACCATTTTCTGTAATTAAAAAAGTAGATTTTATTTGAATATTCCCAAAAGTCTCGAGAAGCACTTACATTATTAATTAACTACTGGCTTATCGGCACTTAGCCGGAACTACTCATCTGACAACAGGTCTGCAGACTGCAGCCAATTCACCTTCGTAAAAACTTCTCACCGCAGAAAAATCTCTTCGAATACCTTACAAGCAGCATTAGCACCTTAGATCTTTCTCAGTCGATACTCGCAGCCTCATCTCTAGTAATACCTTTCGAGGTGCTCGCTAAATTTACCTTTTTTCAAGGCAACGCAAGGGCAAACGGCTTCCCGGCGGAGCGGACACTATCACCAAGTGAATTTTTAATACATCGCTCGCCCCAGCCGGATGGCTTTTGTGACCAAATTGAATTTGGGCCGGAATACTTTCGGCCTTTCGGGTGGACTTAAAGACTTGTGTCGGGTTTCTGGATTCACTTAACTGCGAAGTTTGGAAATTAGAGACGGTCCTTAAGTTTTACCCACAGGCTAGAAGCAAGTTCAATCGAGAACTAGGTATAAACGATGTGTGTGGTGAAAGCTCGGTAGATGTGTCTGAATCGATAAGTGGAAGGAAGTTGTTTCTGCCCAGCTTGATAGAAGAATAACGTGGAATTATTTATGGGCATATTCTTTTGATACTATTGTGGAAATATCTTCCATACACGGAGAAGGTAAAGAAAATTAAAATGATTTTTGATCACATTGGCTCCGGGACAATCAATTTAACGTCTGTACCTACTAGTCCAGTTTAACGTGATGAAAAGAAGCTTTTCAAATACAATTTATGATTTGTTAAGGATAATATAGAGTGGAAGAAATATACATGTTGCGCCGACCCCATTTAGCGTGGGACAAGAACAGGAGAAAGATGATGATGAATATTGTAAAGGCTTGATTGCATAAGGTAGCCAGTGAGCAAATTTTGAAGATAAAAAGTCAAACATTAGTCGGAAAGAAAACAGTCGTTCAAACGAGCAGATACCCGTTTCAAACTACACTCAAGTAGATCAAAACGCCAGATATAAAAGTCGCCAAAGTTCAGAATTGAACGATCAGCTAAAATTGCGCACTTCCAAGTTCGCAGGCCCTGATACGATCCGAAACTATCTGCCAAAAAACAACAAAGCCTCCGGAACAAAGAAACAATACGAGCTTTTGTTTCGTAAACAATCCAATTAGTTGAGAAAGACGCCGGGAGTGGTATCGCACCGGGACGCCTACATGTCATGAGATCTATGTCATATTTTGTTGTAGTAGTGTAATATGTAGGTAGGAAGCGATGGCAGAGTGGTCAAGGTCGTTGCTAGATATGCGAGAGGTCGCCAGTTTAAACCCCACCACGTAACACTAAATTTTTAATCCTATCCTGCATTGGTTCCATATTTTAAAATTCGTTTGATAAATTAATTAACCTATGTGATGTCTGATGATGCGAAAGAGATTGATGGATGTGAAAGAAGCAAGAGTGGTGTACCAGGATTGTATCACATGGCAGAACATGATCTCTGCCTACCCCTCTGTTTATGTATGTATGTTTGATGATCATTCCAGTCTTCAGGTACATGACTTTTGATGTTTCGGTTAGTCCGAACTATGATAGATGATAGACTGTTAGCTAGATAACGCCATCTTGGAGTACAAGTGTAACCGCCCTTAAGAGGAAAAAGGGGACAATTAAAAGAGCGTCTTTGATAAAAAAGACGGTCAAAGAAACAGCCTCTGTCGAGACGTCTCGATCGAGATTGACGTTCCGACTTGTGATTCCGCTGATTGGCTGTTAAGATGAAGCATTTGTCTCTGAATCGGAGTTTCTCTTTGGAATGGGCCTTTGAAATTATTTCGATCACAAGTGATTCCCTTTGAAGAACGAAATCTAAAATTTAGAAGACGATTTTTGCTGACAACAAAGAAATCGATTAAAAAAGTTGTACGCAAATAGATTTTTTACGTCTCAAAGGATTCCATTATGGTAGATACTCTCTAATTTTAAATGGATAATGTATCAAGTATCTCACTCGCTTTTATATTGACTTTAAGGCATCAAGGAAAGTATATTAAAAGGTTCGGTTACTAGGCAGTAGGTACAAAGCGAATCATGTTTAACTATTATGGAAGCTCTTCTTCCTGTTAACTTTCCAATTCTCGGTAACACGCAGGCTGTTATAAGTTACTCTTCAAGTTAGGTATGTTTCTTTCGTTGAGTTAGAATATCGTTGAATATGAGAAAATCATAACATATTGGAACCTATAAATATATCGTCGACACGATACTATGATCATGAGCAAAAAGCCGCACAGAACAAAAATGCCTCGTTCTGCGACAAGTGACTTATCGCCTCCGATTCTGAAGGCTCAGTCCCTAGGGCCGGACCACGCCAGAGTTTTTGATGACACTTTGAAAAATTAAAATCTCCCTCGTTTCGAGACATTTTTCTGAGCACGAAATTTCACTTTTCTCTTTGTCGTTAATTATGGAAGGCAATTTAACGTAACTGATATTCATTGCGGGCTTAGACGTTTAGAGGTGGAGTTTTCCGCCATTTTACCACCATACTGCGGCATTTGTTTCTGTTATAAAGATTGAGTGAGTGTAAGTTACCTACCTATCTTCTTCAAAAGTAAACAATGTAAAGTTACTTTGAATTAAAATAAAATATTACACAACTATATATTGTAGTATATATTGTACGTAGCACAAAGACAAACTTTCAAAGGATTAGAACTAAAATTGATTTTGCAGGAATTAAGGCAGATATAGAAAATATTAACTGGAGTAATATTATCAATGATCAGTCTCTTGATAAAAACGCCCATGAGTTCACTTATACTATCTCAAACTTAATATCTAAACACACTAAAACATATCGAATCAGTCACTCAAAATTTATTATTAAACCTTGGATAACCCCTGGGATCTTAAGATGTTCTAAGCAAAGAGATAAATTACACACAGACTTAAAAAAGTTTCCAGGCGACGAAATTAGGAAGCTTGTTTATAATAGGTATCGCAACTTTTACACATCTCTCCTTCGCAATCTAAAGGCTGATTACGAAAGAAAAGTGCTTAACCAAAATAAAAACAACCCCAGGAAACTCTGGAACTCCATAAATAAAATATCGCACAGGTCTCCTCTGAACACTAAGGTAGATGCGCAAGAGCTTATTAATTCTGGTAAGAGTTCTCCTTCTGAATCCTTGGATGCATGCAATGAGTACTTCTCGTCTGTAGGAGAAAGGTTAGCTTCCAAAATCCTCGCTAAGCTAAATACAACAGAAGACCTCCTAGCAGCTAAAGTAACTACTGGTAATCCACCCTCACACTCATTCTTTATTGCTCCGACAGATCAACAAGAAATCTTAGATCTCATAACAAATCTAGATCCCAATAGCTCCCCAGGCGTTGATAAAATCTCCAACAAGATCATTAAGATAATCAGTGAATATATAATCGAACCACTTACACTTATTTTTAATCAAAGTATTGAAACTGGCTATTTTCCAAAAGTGTGGAAAGCAGCAGTCATTATTCCCATCCATAAAAGTGGACCCAAGAATGACCCCAATAATTATCGCCCTATCTCCCTTCTGGGATGTTTCTCCAAGCTGCTTGAACGCATAATAAATAAAAGGATCGTATCTTACTTGGAGTCTAACCACCTTATTACTAATTATCAGTTCGGTTTTCGCAAGGGTAAATCCACGGAAGATGCTGTAACCCTTCTGACAGATACTATCTCAAGTCACCTCGATAACGGACAAAACTGTATTGGAGTATTTTTAGATCTAGCCAAAGCATTCGATTCTGTTTCAATACCAATTCTTTTAAAAAAGCTAGAAGGCTTTGGCATACGAGGAACAGCTTTGAACTGGTTTACTAGCTATCTTACCGGTAGAAAACAGTGTGTCAAAATTGGTGAACACCTTAGTAGCATGAGGCCTATTAATTTCGGGGTGCCTCAGGGCAGCATTCTTGGGCCAACATTATTTGTCTTGTATATTGATAATATCTTTTCAATCCCTGTTCAAAATACTCAGATCATTTGTTATGCTGATGATACTGCTCTGGTATTTCATGACATTACCTGGGAGGCAGTCCGCCAAAAAGCTGAGGATGGCCTGAAAATCATTGCTAATTGGTTGCATAATAATATCCTTACCCTTAACTTAGACAAAACCAAGTTTCTATGCTTCCATAAAACTTCCGCATCCGCACCCGCACTAAGCTTAGATAAAATTAAATTTCATAGCAATAATATTATCGATTCATGTAATAGCAACTTCATAAGCAGGGCACCAAATCAAAAATATCTGGGGATTATATTAGACGAAAAACTAACCTTCAAAAATCACATTGCAGTAATGTCAGGTCGAGTTAGGAAATTAATATATGTAATGAAAAATCTCCGAAAAGCAACAGATGGGAAAACCCTCAAATCCGTTTATCTCGCCTTATGCCAGTCCGTTATTAATTACTGCATACTTGCCTGGGGAGGAGCTGCCAAATCATCTATCATAACTCTAGAAAGAGCCCAAAGAGCGGTTTTGAAAGTAGCTCTTTTTAAACCAATTCTGTATCCTACTACGACTCTTTACAATGATGCAGCAGTCCTTAGCGTTCGGAAGATATTTATCCACAGAGCTGTGCTCTCTATGCACAAAACTGTAATAACCTCCTCTGAATATAAGAGCCTTCTAGAAAAAAGGACTTTCAGAATTCCAACTCCCACCACTAAAACTACTTTTTCGCACCGCTTCAGCAACTTTCTTTCACCCTACATTTACAATAAACTGGTAAACTTTTTGAAATTCAAACATCAACCTCTTTACGAAACAAAAATAATAACTTTCAAATATCTCCTTGATCTGACATATGATCAAACTGAAGGTCTCCTACGAACGTTCTGAATCAATAAATAAACATAGATTACCTACTCACACCACTCACATCACTTATAATCACTCGCATCACACAACCCAATTTTTAGATTCTTTCAATAATTTTTGTTTGGAAAAAGTATATTTATGTTCATTCCATTTAGTGTATAAGTCGTCTCTAAATGTAGGTATGTATAATATTAATGTGTCGTCAGTACCACCTTTGTATTTCGGAACTTTTTCCCCACAGGACAGGCTCAGCCTAGTGTGGGGATCAGATCTTTATGTAACTATGTGTAAGATTTTTTGGTAATAAATTATTTGTATTTGTATTTGTATTAGTGGTCTGATTACGTGCTAAGTTACTTAAGCACTTGTGTTACGATTATCGGAAACGTACACTTACATACTTTAATATAATTATAAATATCACACTCATACTCGGAACAAACAAGGATATTCGTCACAAAAACTTGTGGAAATCGAAATTTTAGCGTAAGAGTCAGGATTATAGAGTACTGCCAAATGAGCATTTGAGCCACAAAATGAAACTTTTTAATCTCCTTCCGAACCGATATGCGACGACGTAGGTATAAGGGCGAGGGATAAGTAAGGGTATAATAACGAATAAATCTATTTCGAATTGCTTCAGCAGGTACCCTTGTTCTGTTCGATCTGATTTTTCCTCTTTTCTCGGAAAGCATGTGACGTCAAGCGAATGTCGCATAGTCGAGACGTATTCAATCCATATTCTATTTGCACAAGGATTTACGTATTGGATATAACCCTTACCTATGGCTTTGCCCGATTCACATAAAAAGACTTTACGTAACTATGTGTACTTCTCATTCAAAGAGATCAGATACATAGGGTCTAAGTGATATTTCCTTTTGGGATTCGTTAGATCAGTTTCTTTTGCAAATAAGCAGTAAGTGTTTGTATGCGTGCGGTTAGACGTATTGTACAACTCTACGAAACTCGCACGAATCGAGACGAGCTGCTCCGAAATCGGACGATGCTATGCAATAGCTATACCGCGGCAGTCCCCGAGTGCCACACGTCTTTTTTATTTAAAAATAGAAAACAACTCATCATTGCGCTGTCAATCTGCAGAGTCACACGGTCGATGTAACGATTATGACCCAACATCGCTTATCCCCGAATATCATTCAAAGAATCCGAACACAAATTAAATTGCCCCAAGGTGAGTGTAAGTGCGGCTTAATCACGTTCCGGGCAGCTCCCGTCTCAAACAATTTCGGAAGCTTTTACGTCAGTTAAATTTAAATTGCCTGCGGTTTCTTGTCGACGCTTATTTGCGTCATACAGCGGCGTGAGTGCAATGAAGTTATCTTGGTGCTGTTTTGGTTACTTATTGAGTTTGGGGATTCGGTGGGAATACAGTGGAGTTGTCTCTAACGGGTTTGGGGTTAGAACATCCGATTTGAAACTGTTTAATACCTATGTATTCTCATATAGTTCATCATCATTGTCAGCCCATATTTATGTTTCCTCTGCTGGTGTACTGGCCTACCCTAAACTAGGGCGTTATGGCCTTAGTCAACCACGCAGGCCAAGTGCGGGTTGACAACTTAAGAATTACTTCATAGCTGTGCCGGTTTTTTATTAAGGCAAATACTATTATGGCCTGGTCGCTAATACAAAACCAGACGTTTCAGTATATTCTCAATTTTAAATTCAATTTATCTTAGTGTTTACGTAGAAAAAGCAACGTTATCCGTTGTTTTCGCTTGAAAACGTAATAATTGCGATGAAATAGCGTTTCGCTAATCACTGTTCTGTTATCAAAGAGGCAATTAGAGATCCCTGGAGCACTTTAATAGCGACGTTGCGATAGTTTTAATCAGAAAGTGTGGTAATAAGGGGTTATTATACGTTTTATTATTGCTGTTGTGTTCCCGATTTAAATAAATAAATACTGAAATAAATATTTGGGACATTTCCACACACGGTCATCTGACCCCAAACTAAACAGAGCTTGTACTATGGGCGTTAGTGACTGATATACGTACATAGATATTTTTAAATACATAATCACACCCAGACACGGAACAAACACCGATGTTCATCACACAAATATTTGTCCCGAGTGGGAATCGAACTCACGACTCTTGGAACCGCCAGCCAGGGTCACTAACCACTGTTCCACCGAGCCGGTCTAGTTGCAAACATTCTTGGGGTTCCGAATTTTTATCATTTCCACTTCCTGGTATAACTCCGTTTAATGGTAAACAGCCGTAGGGTCCACACATGAGATCAACAGGTACAATAAAACCTTTTTAGCTTCTCATCATCATCATCACCTTCAAGGGTTGCAGAAATGTCATATATGTAATTTTAAACTATCATGCTCACACACATTAGAAAACTGAAAGTATGCAAAATTTACCATGTTGTTTTGTTTTAATGAGCTCCCGATATTTCGGCACTGTTGCACGCGCCATGATCACGGGCGAACGGGTGCAGTCCACATTAAAACAAAACAACATGGTAAATGTACCGGACACTTTCAGTTTTCTAAATTGTCATAGATGATTTTACCCGGGGACTTGAACACCCATCCTTCCGGGTATCGTGCCCAGTCGCATCACTTTACACTCGGTAACAGCGATTGAAGCCGTCGATTATTTCCCGCATGTTAATTGATCCAAAGATTACATAAATAAACTCATGTTTATTAAGGTTTATGAGTTTGCTACCCACAGCCGTTATTCGTAAACATTCATCATTCGAAGCCATTATTTTCGGGTCGACTCATCGAACCCTTTACGCTATTATATCGAGGTCTACCATAATCGACGATTAACAAAGTAATCCGGAAACTAAAGTGTTATTGATTGGTTGTTTCTGTTTTTAGAAGGGAATTCAACCTGTAATTATTGAGTGGAACCAAATTCAAAAACTTACATTTAAATCATCCGAGGCGATAGTATCCTTCCTCCCCTTTTCGTTTCCCCGTCATATATCCTTGCTACTCGTGGGAACGCAATGACCTTGTTAAAACAATGCACAAGGCAGAATGGCGGCGACGTGGTTCACAACCCGTCACGTCACGTTTCCCACATAGGTGAAAAGAGGATCGCTGGAAGTGATCTCTGCCTACCCCTCTGGGAAAAAGGCGTGTTTTTATGTATGTATTACCTTTCATCTATTATTTATGACTATCATTTTATGCTACCCATTTTGCAGTATCCAAAAAGGTTTATAATTTACTAGTGACCCGCCCTCACTTTGCTTCCGGTAATCCTTTGCCGTCATAACATCTACCTGCATGCCGAATTTCACCCCGATCCATCCAGTGGTTTGGGCTATTCGTTGATAGATCACTATGTCAGTTACCTTTGAGTTATGTATAATTAAATTAATTAAAGGTTTATCATAATAATATTATAAATACGAATGTTTGTTTCTCTTTCACGCAAACACTACTGCACCGATTTGGTATGTAGGTTGGTATGTAGGAGGTAGCTGAAGACCCAAAATAACATAGGCTACTTTTTATCCCGGAGCGCCCGCGGGATTAATCAAATATTTAAGATGCGTGTTACAACAATACATATAAACGTTAACTTTGATCTTTATGACGGTTGAAATACGGACGTGAACATAAACTCACAAGTACAACGGGTAACACAGAACAACTTTACTGTACGCGTCATTATTATCCAGTAATTTCATCATCTCTTCATTAGCTCCATCTTTCCAATACATAATACACGGTTCGCTTTCACAAACTGTATTATAAAACTTTACCGATTCGAAACAAAGAGTCCTAGCTCAGGAAGCAAACGAAGCAATTATTTCAGGGTCCTAATGCCAATTAGAAGCAGAAACGTTCGCGGTGCAGCGGCAACTTGCATAAATGCATTCCGACCTGCTATCTTAGCGTGTTTCCATTTCTATATTAACACAAAGTATGTAGGTATATTATGTAGTCTGTGAAAACTATGGAAATGTATGTTTTTAGAAACATGGATCCTTACAAAAACATTTTCATGTGAAAATTTTTTAATTAGGCTACATAGGTTCCTATGTGAAAAAAAGACGTGTGGCACTCGGGGACTGCCGCGGTATAGCTATTGCATAGCATCGTCCGATTTCAGAGCAGCTCGTCTCGATTCGTGCGAGTTTCGTAGAGTCGTACAATACGTCTAACCGCACGCACACAAACACCGTGCCAAAGTCTACCGAACTGAAACGACGTTAGACGATTGTGAGGTTTTTTTCGTTACGGAATTTCTTGGTTCGGTCGCCGCGCTCAAAGCCCGCGATAAAAGCTATGCAATAGCTTAAAAGTTACCAAAACTTTCGAGATTGTTATGCTTAGTAGATTTCGTCTATAGCCATACCTGTAAGCTCTATCTGCTACAACTTAATCAACATATTATATGAAAAACTGATCAAATCTCATGTAGAGCCAAGATTCTAGATATGTACTTTGTACTCCCTTACTTTACCAGGCCTAACTTCACATGCTCTACATTTCTTGCTACCGTTAATAAGATTTCATAGGCATTCGTTTATCGTATGTAAAATAAAGTCAATGATAACATCGCATAATTTCTTTCTTTATCTACTGTGTGACAAAGGAAAGTCGATTTTTTTACTCTAGTGACTCTAATATGCAAGCACAATTAAAACGAAGAATAGCTAGGGCACTTATGGTTATTTTACCATATTGATAAAAATACAACAATAAGCAAGAAATGAAGTATTCCTAGTTACCCGGGAAAGAGAGGTGATGTATATTTCTTTAATAAAAGTTAAAATGATCGTAGATCACACTTTATAACGCAGAGAGTAGAATTAATAGCTGGAAACTTTTCCACGTCGCATTTGACCCCTCCACATCGTGTATCAGGGGGTTAAACAAAGTCGTTAATGTTTGAGAGGAAATTTCAGCAGTGAGACATTACACAAAATGTCCGAATTCAAATCCGAACGCCTCCCTTGAAATTTCCGAAGTATGTATAAATGGTTCAAGTTTTAATCTGCCATAATAAACGCAAGCATAGGGCTGGCGGCGAGACGAGCCTACTTTAGGATGTTATCATAAAGTAGGCATAAAATTTTGGTTTTTATTCCTAAACCTGATGTGAGAATTCGATTGCAAACAAATTTTTACTATTTAAGCTCACGTAAAATACTAACCTAAATGTAATATAGTAATAAAACGTGGAGTGTTCATGCAAATAGTATTTTAATCATAATTTTCTGAACGCATAAACTAATAATCAGTACGAATTAGAAGTTCGATTAATAATTAATTTCTCATTCATGACTAACATTCGTCGTCAACCTATTATCTAGTCCACTGCTGGTCTAAATGCTCGGCACTCCGGTTTTGCCGGCTACGTCCATACAACTCAATAACACATAACATTTAAATAACAATCAATACCATAGTGAGTCTGATCAATTACATACACTATCATGATTCAAGTAAGAGTTAACTCTTGCATGACATGCATGCATGCATGGCATGTTTATTGTTAAGCTATTTGAAACTGTAGCCAGGATAGCCTTGTTACACTGCGAATCTACCCTATACAGCCCTGTAGATAGTGAATGCTATTACTTACGTATAAAATTTTGCAATAAAAATAAGATTTTAAGCTATTGCATAGCTTTTATTGCGGGCTTTGAGCGCGGCGACCGAACCAAGAAATTCCGTAACGAAAAAAACCTCACAATCGTCTAACGTCGTTTCAGTTCGGTAGACTTCGGCATGGTGTCTGTGTGCGTGCGGTTAGACGTATTGTACGACTCTACGAAACTTGACGAATCGAAACGAGCTGCTCCGAATCGGACGATGCTATGCAATAACTATACCGCGGCAGTCCCCGAGTGCCACACGTTTTTTTAATAATTACACAAAGAATAATGTAAATTTTACTATATCTGGTGAAATAATATTCGCCCACCAAGAACAGGCTAATGAATCGACATTGAAAACAAGTCGAGACGCAACCCTACCGCAAAAGGATAACTCGTCGGCTCGCGTTAATGAAAACTTCAAATTTATTCCTTTGGGAACAATTTTGGGAAGATTATTATCACTTAGGAACAGTATTATAATCTCAAGTTGTGTGATGAGCGCGCCTTTAAGACTTTTAATAATTTTAAGCCAGCGTTCTCCAGTTTCAAATCTGACACCTCCTAAGATAAGACTTACTTACAAAATGGTAAGGTGAAAAATATATAAAAGTAGGGAGGTATGGAGATACGACTTGGATTTAAAAACATCCATTTGCGTCGAGGTAAATATTTAATGAAGTGTGGATTCTTTTTTGTGTTCGGAATATAATTCTTATAGGATGTTTTTGTTTTCTATTAAATGGGTATTAATATTCAAATAAGAAGGCTGTACATTTTTAAGCTATTGCATAGCTTTTATCGCGGGCTTTGAGCGCGGCGACTGAACCAAGAAATTCCGTAACAAAAAAAACCTCACATACGTCTAACGTCGTTTCAGTTCGGTAGACTTCGGCACGATGTTTGTGTGCGTGCGATATGACGTATTGTACGACTCCACGAAACTCGCATGAATCGAAACGAGCTGCTCCGAAATCGGACGATGCTATGCAATAGCTTTACCGCGGCAGTCTCCGAGTGCCACACGTCTTTTTTATTACAGAAGCATCATCATCATCTTAGCCAATTGCTGCATACTGCTATGCTATTTGTTTAAAGTTACTCAATTCTTAGAAAATGAAAGATAGGTAAATTCCTAAAACTCCCAACATAAGCAAGATAACTAGCATAATGCCCCGAAGATTTATAAATGCAATGTTGTACCGCTGTTATACTTGTAACTCTGTCCTGAATTCGCCTTCGGCTTATATTTGGCATACAGTTTTCCTGTTTTCCCTTAATTATGTAGCAAGTATTTGTCTCCTGAGGCAAGGCCAGAATCCCTCCCCCCTCCCGAACCCTTGGGAGGAAATCGGAAATCGTATTGGGTTCTGTTAGAAGTTTGGGAGCATATCGAAAGCGCAGAAATAGTTTGATTGTGGCGTATTTGATTTGGTGAATAGTTGCGTTATTAATAGAAAAGGTAAGTATTGTTGCCTGTTCCGCTTGCGTGGTTCATTATTGTGTAACACACGAGTTGTGTTGATGCGGAAGGGAACCAACTGTGTATGACGTAACGTATAGTATACACTTTATGCATAAGAAATAGAAATTGAAATCATTTATTGACCACATTACATAAACAAGTAGGTACACAACGAATTACAATATTACTTCAAAATTCAAGCAAAAACTCACACATATGAGAGACAAAAGAAGAACAAAGAATTAACACGAACAGATAAGGACAGGATGTGGTCAACAAGGTACAGGCCTCAGCATGTGCTACATCAGCCTGAGGACAGCTGCAGCGCTGATATTCTGGCCGTACCCCATAAGGCTACCTTTATACGAGATCTGATATTTACCACTGTCGAAGTACGACAGACGTACGATGAAGAAACAGTGGACAGAAATGGGCTGATGATGATTGAAATAAAACAACATGTTAAAAAGAATTCATCATTCGACGCTTTAACGGTGAAGGAAAACATCGTGAGGAAACCTGCACACCTCAGAAGAAATTCTAAGGTTGTGTAGTCGACCAACCCGCACTTGGCTAGCGTGGTCGACTAAGGCCTTATCGCCCTAGTTTAGGGTAGGCCCGTGCCCCAGCAGTGGGGACGTATATGGGCTGATGATTGTGATGATGTTAAAAAGAATAAAACATATACACCGGACGGCGGACATATTTAGTTTTCTAATGTGTGTAGCCATGACAGTTTAGTAAAGTTTCTAAATAAGAAAGCGAAAATCAGAATTTTCCAGATTCCGTATCTGAAAGGTGACAACGCCTCCGTTGATTGTGTGTTTGTCCGTCTGTTTGTCACAGGGCTCTAACTCATCAACTGCAATAGGCAGATCGTTGACATTGTCATAGATTTTGTAACTCTATTGCCGATATTGTTATAGCGTACAAAATCCAAGAATTAATCCTTTTTGTAAGAGTCTATGTCGTACTTGCGCATACACTTGTATTTAGTGAGATTTAAGATATGATACAAACATTCCCGAAAAAAGTTTGATACGTTAGTCAATGTTCAGATACAGAAACAGAGTTGTCAAGTCCGTATTCACCAATAAACGCTACTACTGATCTATTTAACAGATCCTTTCACTACATTACCAGCATTGGTTTTCATTAGTCTCCTGCTCGGCACAACATTAATCGTCCCAAAGTCTCTACAAGAGCAAAGGATTCAAGTGAAATACAAAAACAGTGAACAAAGGAAGTTGTCGTCGTGGTGATTAAGCCGGTGCTCGCGGGATGGGAACGAGGCGAATTGAACCCGACAAATCGCCTTCCCAGATACCGCTAAGTAGATGCATGTTCTAATGCAAAACATTTTATGGGATTTGGTAACCATTTTTTGGATTTGTAGGCCCTACTTGGCGGAATAAAACGCTACTTACTTCTGATTAATTTGCTTGATGTACCAGAATTGTTATGCATGAAAACCGTGTAAATTAAATTATTTAGTGCAATGGCCAAGTCAATTAATTACCGACTTGGTATTACATGGATCTCACAACTTTTTACCGTAGAACAACGAGTTGCGAGACTTGGTTTTTTTGAAATGTTTTGTTTTGATGGGATCTCATTCCTTTTTGTATTTTGTGGACAGTCTACTTTTTTCCTTTTCGGTTTACTCGATTTGGCAGGGGCACTACCGTGCGCCTATGAAAAAAAAACCTTTTTAAAAACAACCTTTATTATTTGTTTATAAAATGAACTAAAAAGTTAAAAATACATGAACTCGAAAAAGAAATATAACACTTTGTAACTTGATTGTAACCTTTAACGACAAATAAGCGTCTTCGTCTATTATAAATGAAAGCGTGTTACATTTAATACAACACAACATTTTCCTCAAGCTATCACAATGTAACACGCTTTCATTTATAACTACATGTAAAAGCTCAAAATGCGAAATAAATGCCAACCAAGCCAATTCCAAATTGCCATATCGCCTCCTAATACTATTTTTGGTAATCTGTGTAAAATTAAAAGTTTAGTCGAAAGGTTTTTATACTTGGGCGTACGGCAGCGACACCGCCAAGTTGAGAACTCGATAAATCAACTATGCAATGCGCTCTAATGAATGGGCCGTTTTATTTCCATCAAAGAAGAATTCCTTTTATTATTTTGTTCCAGTTTCTTTTTAGGGACAGGGCTACGAAGATGGCGATTGTGATTTCTTTCATAAAAAATATTTGGAATGGATTTGCTACTCCTAATATTGCTTATCAGGAGTAACACATAGATAGAGAAAACCGTAGGACCATAAACACTATTCAATAATATTCATCATCATCATCATCATCGTCAGCCCATCTCTGTTCACTGCTGCTCTAACGCCCACACTAAATACAGAACTAATAACATTGTAAGTATCTAGACACGCGGTAGCGTGTCAAGCCAAGTTCAAGAAACAGAACTGGCGAGCCGCACCGTGTGTAATATTACACGAACCATTTGGAACCACTTTTGAACCCCTCATAAATCAAAAACTATTTCACATAAACGTATCAAATTTGGCTCATATATTGTGACTTGCGAGATAAATATGTGTTCTAAATTTCATAAGCTTATCTCAAACAGTTATTTAGATATTAATGTCCAAAAATCCTCATTTTTATCATTGACTGACTGACAGATCAAAATTCTAACCCAGTTCCAAATGACCTAGAGAGTTAAAATTTGGTATGCAGATAGGTAATTACATGAATACAAAGGAAAAAATAAAAAACTGGCAATTTTTTGATAATTAGGTTGTTTTTTTTTTTAATTTTTTTTAAATATTTTTATAAGAGGCTAACAAGATGACCTCACTCCACCTGATGGTAAGCGGTAGTGAGATCCACATATGAGGTCGACAGGCACAATAGACCATGTTGAGCCTGTCGCACTCACCCTTTAAGCCGTGAAAAAGAGACCACTGCTGCGGTTAGGTTCTATTATGAACGCTTAACATAAATACCTAATTAGTGCCTAATCACGCCTATATACCGGGGAAGGCAGAGCACTAAGTATATATTTAGGTATACATACTTACTTATTTACAATTAAGAGTAGGTACTTATAGTCGGTTTTCATATTTATTACTTAGGGTTATTATACCTTGTAAACGTAGGAAAATACAGTAACTGATTCAATTGTTTTATATTTATAAAGTCTAGTTTTAGTTTTGAATTTGTCCTTTTCAAAGGACCTACGGCGTTACGATGATATATACTTTTCTACAAAAAGTAATGATATCCAATCAAAAACATAAATGTGAAATGAGAGCCAAGTTCAATATTATGATAATTGCCTTGGTTGTTGACTTCAACGACAAAAGAAGTGAGATCTAAATGGGTGCCAAGTTCAATGGTCAACCCTGAAATTTATTTATAAGTAACACTATAACATACCTATCATATCTTCTTATAACATAAGATAATGTATGGTGGTAGCCTATGAAGGTCTGTCTTGGCTAGTTTTTGTATAAACCTACCAACGAATTATTATGTTCGCTCGCTAGTTTCTACCAAAAATCCAAATTTTCTGAATTATAAAATAAATACCGACAAATACCAAACTAACCAAGACAACTAACTAGACTACTAACTAACTAACTAAAGAAAACTAGCCAAGACAGACCTTCATAGGCTACCACCATACATTATCTTATGTTAAAAGAAGATCCAATCAAAAACATAAATGTGAAATGAGAGCCAAGTTCAATATTATGATAATTGCCTTGGTTGTTGACTTCAACGACAAAAGAAGTGAAATCTAAATGGGTGCCAAGTTCAATCATTGTCAACCCTGAAATTTATTTATAAGTAACACTATAACATACCTATCATATCTTCTTATAACATAAGATAATGTATGGTGGTAGCCTATGAAGGTCTGTCTTGGCTAGTTTCTATAAACCTACCAACGTATTATTATGTTCGCTCGCTAGTTTCTACCAACAATCCACATTTTCGACCGAAAAATACCAAACTAACCAAGACAACTAACTAGACTACTAACTAACTAACTAAAGAAAACTAGCCAAGACAGACCTTCATAGGCTACCACCATACATTATCTTATGTTATAAGAAGATATGATAGGTATGTTATAGTGTTACTTATAAATAAATTTCAGGGTTGACCATGATTGAACTTGGCACCCATTTAGATTTCACTTCTTTTGTCGTTGAAGTCAACAACCAAGGCAATTATCATAATATTGAACTTGGCTCTCATTTCACATTTATGTTTTTGATTGGATATCATTACTTTTTGTAGAAAAGTATATATCATCGTAACGCCGTAGGTCCTTTGAAAAGGACAAATTCAAAACTAAAACTAGACTGTATAAATATAAAACAATTGAATCAGTTACTGTATTTTCCTACGTTTACGGGGTATAACCCTAAGTAATAAATATGAAAACCGACTATAAGTACCTACTCTTAATTGTAAATAAGTAAGTATGTATACCTAAATATATACTTCGTGCTCTGCCTTTCCTGGTATATAGGCGTGATTAGGCACTAATTAGGTATTTATGTTAAGCGTTCATAATAGAACCTAACCGCAGCAGTGGTCTCCTTTTTCACGGCTTTCAGGGTGAGTGCGACAGGCTCAACATGGTCTATTGTGCCTGTCGACCTCATATGTGGATCTCACTACCGCTTACCATCAGGTGGAGTGAGGTCATCTTGTTAGCCTCTTATAAAAATAAAAAAAATAAAAAAAACCTAATTATTAAAAAATTGCCAGTTTTTTATTTTTTCCTTTGTATTCATGTAATTACCTATCTGCATACCAAATTTTAACTCTCTAGGTAATTTGGAACTGGGTTAGAATTTTGATCTGTCAGTCAGTCAATGATAAAAATGAGGATTTTTGGACATTAATATCTAAATAACTGTTTGAGATAAGCTTATGAAATTTAGAACACATATTTATCTCGCAAGTCACAATATATGAGCCAAATTTGATACGTTTATGTTAAATAGTTTTTGATTTATGAGGGGTTCAAAAGTGGTTCCAAATGGTTCGTGTAATATTACACACGGTGCGGCTCGCCAGTTCTGTTTCTTGAACTTGGCTTGACACGCTACCGCGTGTCTAGATATGATAGGTATGTTATAGTGTTACTTATAAATAAATTTCAGGGTTGACCATTGAACTTGGCACCCATTTAGATCTCACTTCTTTTGTCGTTGAAGTCAACAACCAAGGCAATTATCATAATATTGAACTTGGCTCTCATTTCACATTTATGTTTTTGATTGGATACACATATACCATGAACCATGAGCAACTCCAAACATGATGATAATAAAATTAAACGTAGGTATCTTAGTAAGGACAAGTACAAATGAATTCGTAGTAGCAGTACATTAAAATGTCACGTAGAATATTACCTGACTGACCAATAGCGATAATAGAAACATGTAATATGTTCGAACTTTATCTAGTGTAGTTCAACCTGATTCTGGTGAATATTAACCTGATTCTAATGAATTTAAAGCTGATTCTAGTGAATTTTACGATTTCTGTCGTCTCGTAAAACAAAGATATCAGATTTCGAATTTCCACAAAGCGTATCTCAAATCCGCGTATCTCGGGGCCCTCCATCTTCCCGCCGCTCGTTAGCACGATCTTTCTATGCAACAATTACGAACGATATTCGCGGTTCATCCGGATCTACAATTTTTATTCTATCCTGTCTCTGCCCCTTTGCGCGCCATTCCGTGCGATTGCTTAAACTTTTTGTTCCACAGAATCTGCTTCCACGAATAAATTGATTACATTCGGTTTTTTAACCGTTCCAATATGCTTTTGGTTTTTAGCGCTTTTAAATTTGTCGGGAATCCCTAATTGATGACTACGTGGAAGTGTGGACGTAGTTATAGTAGTGGAAAATGTGTATTTAGTTTAATAATGTTCACTATTATTCTTTGATATAGTAAAAAAGGCAAATAAAAACTTACAGTCAGACATTTTGCCGGGGTTGCACCAGGCGTGGTTGCGAGCAAACTTATATATGTCTTAATCATTCAAAGTGTATGTGTTCTTTGCAAGTATACTTGTGGATTTGGAAAATTGAGCGAATACTAGATAGTTTGTGGTTTTTATTACCGCATACCATCAGGTGGAGTGAGGTATATATTAGCCTATTATAAAATGTATACGGAAACCGTTGTCAGTTCTAAAATTATGTTCTTATATTAGTTACTACGATTTCTCAACAAGTTATTTTCAAACCCATATTGCTGGATGGAACAAAACTAATGCACGAGTCCGACCCTGTTGTACTTCGTTTTATTTACCTTTGCAGACTGTTACCTCTAGACCTGAACACTGAAAAAAAAAACCATTGGAATTAGTTACTCCGTGAATTTCCTGAAAGCATTCACGGGGTAAATATAGACATGAAAAGAGCTGCAAAAGGACTAGTTTCCTGAAAATTAACAAGCTTCAGAAGGCGACTGAATTAGAAGTTGATGACACTCCAACTTTGTCTTTCGTTCAGAGCACAATAGAAAGTTTACACCCCCCATTCAAACTTTAAGTGGGGGTGAAAATAAATCGCACTAATTAAAATGTTCATTGTTGTAAAGCCTGATAGATTTATTGTTAAAGAACGGACGACTTTTGAGCCATGGGAATGAATTAGACGTTTGTGTCCAATTGAAGGGTCTTTTAGGCTTATGGACCTAAATGGCAGCTATTTGTTCGTAGGTAATTTTGGAAGAGTGGATCATACTTGACGAACTAGGTGCTTTAGCTGCGACTTGCGTCCAATTTTCTTTATACTTTGAACCCAATTTCTATGTCATTTTATCTTGCCAATTTTTAAAGGCCCGTCGCAAAAAGAGGGTATTTTTAAAGTTTGGGTTTTTCTTTGGCATCGTAGTACATATTTAATACACCTCTTGAGTAATGAGCTGTTTGTTTGAAGGGTAAAAGGTGTGCTCGTTATTATATTATCAAAGTTGTGTGTGTTAAAATTAGTATACGTATTTTATTTATACACGAATTTTGATTAGGCTAAGTGTATTTTTGTTGATAATTTGAGTGTATCAAAATTCTGATCTAATAAGTATTCTTTCTTTGATATTAATGAGGAGGGTATAATTAAGTTTCCAAGCTTTGATTTGGACCAACTCGTAAGGCGTGACATCAAATTTTATCCAAGCAGCTCTAAAAAAAGAAACGCCTGAGAGACTCGATTTTTTCTCAAGGTCTTTCGGGCCGAATAAACATCCACAACATAATATTATGTTAATATATTTACCGAGCACGTTTAATCTAAAATAAAATGTTCGTACATTTTTTGAGCGCCGCTAAAATACGAGGTGGGCACAAAATAAACAATTCCAGCGTCGGAGAAAATAATTGCTTCTAAAAAAATAATCGTAGGTTCTTTTGGACGCTTCGGTAACACTTGCAGGTGCTTTCCTTGAATTTCGTGTAAATTCAGCATTTCAGGGGACGCGACTAATGATGTAACAGATAGGTAGTATAATTAAGTCCACGGTCGTTATCCTCGTTCAAATATTATTATTTACTTAATTAATCTTGTCTTGTAGCCATGCGTGGTCCGGACTATGATTAATAAAGTACTATTTTATGAAATTAAAAAATATTAAGAATTATTTTAAGACTTGTATTCTTGTATATTCTTCTTCTTGATTATTTATTAATAAATCCGGAGAGCTTTTTCCTTGTTCGATGCAATCATTGTTTGAGTTTTGTAAAATGGGTGACATTTTTCTGATAGTATTAAACACTGATACGATTGAAAAGACACAAGCTTGTTCATCAACGTTAAGTCAACGATTTGTAGATAGAGCTAAAGTAGGTACATTTGCCCTAAACAGCTAAGTATTGCAATGTTTGCGGCGAACATATTGGCACTTGGACGAAGCTTGCTAATCAGTGCAGAGAGAGTTGCTGCAACTTCGCACGAGTTGTCGCTAATGAAATGTTTGAAGCGGACGTGAATGTAATGTTTCCGATGCAAGCTGTTTAATTTGCCTTAAGAGGGCAATGTTTTGGTTAAACTTAGTATTTTGAGGGTAGTTAATGATATCAGTGGGTATGAGACGATTTGAATCAGAAGGTAGGATTATCATCAGTCCATATACATCGCAACTGCTGGGGCACAAGCCAACCCTAAACTAGGACGATAAGGCCTTGGTCAACCACGACGGTCAAGTGCGGGTTAGTTGACTACACCACCTAAGATTTTGTTCATAGGTGTGCAGGTTTCCTTCACCGTTAAAGCGTCGAATAATCGTACATATTAATTTTAAATTTGTTCCGTGGCGAGGTTTGAACTCGCTACCTCTCGCATGGCAAGCAACGAACTTTACCACTCGGCCATCGACGCTTTTTAAAAGGTGGGATGGGAGAAATATTTAGGAAGGTTTTGAAATCCTACTAATAATATAAATCTACTCATTAAACGCGAATGTTTGGATAATATGTGGATGGATTTATGCATGTCAGTTACTCTTTCACGTAATTAAACTGCTGAAATTGTTTTGATGCAATCCATCACAACATATAATTAATATCAGAATAACACATGCTAAAATTCATAAAAATATATTTTATGCTATCCAAAATATAACGCAAGCAAACGAACGGGCTGCTGCTAGTTTGGAAATATAAGGATCCAATCAAAAACATAAATGTGAAATGAGAGCCAAGTTCAATATTATGATAAATGCCTTGGTTGTTGACTTCAACGACAAAAGAAGTGAGATCTAAATGGGTGCCAAGTTCAATGGTCAACCCTGAAATTTATTTATAAGTAACACTATAACATACCTATCATATCTTCTTATAACATAAGATAATGTATGGTGGTAGCTTATGAAGGTCTGTCTTGGCTAGTTTCTATAAACCTACCAACGTATTATTATGTTCGCTCGCTAGTTTCTACCAACAATCCAAATTTTCGACCTACAAATACCAAACTAACCAAGACAACTAACTAGACTACTAACTAACTAACTAAAGAAAACTAGCCAAGACAGACCTTCATAGGCTACCACCATACATTATCTTATGTTATAAGAAGATATGATAGGTATGTTATAGTGTTACTTATAAATAAATTTCAGGGTTGACCATTGAACTTGGCACCCATTTAGATCTCACTTCTTTTGTCGTTGAAGTCAACAACCAAGGCATTTATCATAATATTGAACTTGGCTCTCATTTCACATTTATGTTTTTGATTGGATATCATTACTTTTTGTAGAAAAGTATATATCATCGTAACGCCGTAGGTCCTTTGAAAAGGACAAATTCAAAACTAAAACTAGACTTTATAAATATAAAACAATTGAATCAGTTACTGTATTTTCCTACGTTTACGGGGTAAAACCCTAAGTAATAAATATGAAAACCGACTATAAGTACCTACTCTTAATTGTAAATAAGTAAGTATGTATACCTAAATATATACTTAGTGCTCTGCCTTCCCCGGTATATAGGCGTGATTAGGCACTAATTAGGTATTTATGTTAAGCGTTCATAATCTAGACACGCGGTAGCGTGTCAAGCCAAGTTCAAGAAACAGAACTGGCGAGCCGCACCGTGTGTAATATTACACGAACCATTTGGAACCACTTTTGAACCCCTCATAAATCAAAAACTATTTCACATAAACGTATCAAATTTTGCTCATATATTGTGACTTGCAAGATAAATATGTGTTCTAAATTTCATAAGCTTATCTCAAACAGTTATTTAGATATTAATGTCCAAAAATCCTCATTTTTATCATTGACTGACTGACAGATCAAAATTCTAACCCAGTTCCAAATGACCTAGAGAGTTAAAATTTGGTATGCAGATAGGTAATTACATGAATACAAAGGAAAAAATAAAAAACTGGCAATTTTTAATAATTAGGTTTTTTTTTTTAATTTTTATAAGAGGCTAACAAGATGACCTCACTCCACCTGATGGTAAGCGGTAGTGAGATCCACATATGAGGTCGACAGGCACAATAGACCATGTTGAGCCTGTCGCACTCACCCTGAAAGCCGTGAAAAAGGAGACCACTGCTGCGGTTAGGTTCTATTATGAACGCTTAACATAAATACCTAATTAGTGCCTAATCACGCCTATATACCGGGGAAGGCAGAGCACTAAGTATATATTTAGGTATACATACTTACTTATTTACAATTAAGAGTAGGTACTTATAGTCGGTTTTCATATTTATTACTTAGGGTTATACCCCGTAAACGTAGGAAAATACAGTAACTGATTCAATTGTTTTATATTTATAAAGTCTAGTTGTAGTTTTGAATTTGTCCTTTTCAAAGGACCTACGGCGTTACGATGATATATACTTTTCTACAAAAAGTAATGATATCCAATCAAAAACATAAATGTGAAATGATAGCCACGTTCAATATTATGATAATTGCCTTGGTTGTTGACTTCAACGACAAAAGAAGTGAAATCTAAATGGGTGCCAAGTTCAATGGTCAACCCTGAAATTTATTTATAAGTAACACTATAACATACCTATCATATCTTCTTATAACATTTAAGATAATGTATGGTGGTAGCCTATGAAGGTCTGTCTTGGCTAGTTTTCTTTAGTTAGTTAGTTAGTAGTCTAGTTAGTTGTCTTGGTTAGTTTGGTATTTGTCGGTATTTATTTTATAATTCCGAAAATTTGGATTGTTGGTAGAAACTAGCGAGCGAACATAATAATACGTTGGTAGGTTTATAGAAACTAGCCAAGACAGACCTTCATAGGCTACCACCATACATTATCTTAAATGTTATAAGAAGATATGATAGGTATGTTATAGTGTTACTTATAAATAAATTTCAGGGTTGACCATTGAACTTGGCACCCATTTAGATCTCACTTCTTTTGTCGTTGAAGTCAACAACCAAGGCAATTATCATAATATTGAACGTGGCTATCATTTCACATTTATGTTTTTGATTGGATAGAACCTAACCGCAGCAGTGGTCTCCTTTTTCACGGCTTTCAGGGTCAGTGCGACAGGCTCAACATGGTCTATTGTGCCTGTCGACCTCATATGTGGATCTCACTACCGCTTACCATCAGGTGGAGTGAGGTCATCTTGTTAGCCTCTTATAAAAATAAAAAAAATAAAAAAAAAACCTTATTATTAAAAAATTGCCAGTTTTTTATTCTTTCCTTTGTATTCATGTAATTACCTATCTGCATACCAAATTTTAACTCTCTAGGTCATTTGGAACTGGGTTAGAATTTTGATCTGTCAGTCAGTCAATGATAAAAATGAGGATTTTTGGACATTAATATCTAAATAACTGTTTGAGATAAGCTTATGAAATTTAGAACACATATTTATCTCGCAAGTCACAATATATGAGCCAAATTTGATACGTTTATGTGAAATAGTTTTTGATTTATGAGGGGTTCAAAAGTGGTTCCAAATGGTTCGTGTAATATTACACACGGTGCGGCTCGCCAGTTCTGTTTCTTGAACTTGGCTTGACACGCTACCGCGTGTCTAGATTTGATAGTCGTGTATCAAATTTGTACGAACGAATCCTCCAGTACAAAGCTAGCAATAATTCCTGTGATTCCCTGCACATTGTACACTCTTCAAACACGTTTTAAACTCTGAATCTTTGTTCAAAAACTCGGGAGTGTTGCGAAATGTATAAAATCTACGGTGAAAATCCGCGCTTATTGTTCTCAACTCATTAGTTTATTTGAATCCTCGAAGCAAAATGCTATGTTTTCGGATTACTTCACCCCGCTTGATGTAAAGTTCGTCTTTTAATCAAAATTTTCTGTCTCGGTAACATGTGAAATTCACGAATGTTTTGTTTGTTCGTGTATCATATTATACTGATATTACGCTGTGAAGTCGCAATTTTAGGTTAATTAGAGCTTACTATTTGCGAAAACACTCTGCTTACGTAACAAATTAATAACATGTGAACAACGTTTTAAATTGAAGTTACATCATGTATTCGTATTTAATTTACAATTATATTAATGTAGCACCTACATGATTGATATTAGACTACAATAATGTTGCGGGAACGGGGTACGTTTAATTCAAGATACGCCAAAAGTCACCAAAAGACAATTAATTTATTTATCGACTAACAATTACACAATTAAACACTTAAAAACACAATTAAAAACACTTAATTACAACACTAAACACGGAACACTAAATTACACTAAAGCACTGAATCACACTAAAACACTGAATTTCACTGACTATTCGCAGGTAACGCACTCGATCACTTCTAGTTCGCAGGAGACTGATTCGCTTCGCTTTTCAAATCGGAACTGTCCCGTCGCGTCGTACATCCCGCTTTTATACCCAGTGAGGACGCAGCTCTTCGCGTGGCGTCGAGAATCTTCTCGCGGGGATCGAAATTTCTAGAACTCGCTGGAGCTCGCTCCGACCGACCAGAGTGTGTGACGTAGTATCGTGCAAGCGAATATAGACCTTATCCATACGACGATAAGACTAATTTCGCTTGCACGGTCTCTCAAGGTCGTACTATTATTATTACTTTAGAACACTCTAGAGCTCGCTACAACCTACCAGAGTGTGTAGCGTAGTATCGTGCAAGCGAATATAGACCTTATCCATACGACGATAAGACTAATTCCGCTTGCACGGTCTCTCGTGGTCGTAACATTATCCCCCTCTTAGTCATGCTCGTCCCGAGCATCATTTGACCCATGGTAACGAGCCAATCGATCAATGTGAACAATTTTCGGCTTGCCTCTTGTCCCTTGTTTGATCCGATAGGTTAAGTCGTTCAGCCTAGTGATGATCTTGTATGGTCCTTCCCACCTTGGCTGGAACTTCGGTGATTTGCCCTTCCTGAGTGGGTTGTGTAACCAAACCAGACTCCCTTCATCGAAACCGTCGGTGTTGGCTTTGCGGTCGTAACGGGTTTTCATTCTTTCGCTGGATTTTAGACTGCAGTCTCTAACGAGAGCATGTACTTCATCCAGGCGCTTCTGTAGGTCAGCTGCATATTCGGTTACTGGTTTCGGAGCTTCTGGCGGTGTCCCAGTCAACGCGTCTACCGGAAGCCGCATTTCTCGACCGAAGTTTACCATTGCTGGGGTTGCGCTGGTGCTATCGTGGATCGCAGATCGGTAGGACAGCAAGAAAAGCGGTATGTACTGGTCCCAGTCTCGTTGATGCTCGTCCACAACTTTGGCCAAGTGGTTTTCCAACGTTTGGTTGAATCTCTCGACCATGCCATCGGATTGCGGGTGTGCTGGTGTAGTACGGGTCTTATGCATACCCAACAGTTGACAGACCTCCTGGAACAGTGCTGACTCAAAGTTTCTTCCTTGGTCTGAATGTATTTCAAGAGGCACACCAAATCGGCAAATTACCTCGTGGACTAACTTCTTGGCGACCGTCTTTGCTTCTTGATTAGGCGTAGCGAAGACTTCAGGCCACTTAGTGAAGTAATCTTGGACCACAATGATGTACTTGTTTCCCTCGTCGGATTCTGGAAAGGGGCCAGCTACATCTACTGCAATTCTTTCCCAAGGAGCGCCGACGTTGTACAGCTTGAGTTTGCCCTTACTTCTGGTTTGTGGGCCCTTTACTGATGCGCAAGTCGTACATTTCTTGCACCAGTCTTCGACGTCCTCCCGACAGTGTATCCAGTAGAACCTCTGTCTCAGCTTCTCTAGGGTCTTCTTCACGCCTAAATGTCCCCCGGATACCCCATCGTGTATGTACCTCAGTAGCGAAGCAACTTGTTTACGGGGTACAATCAGCTGTAGTGTCGTTTGATCCCCTTTTGGTGTTTCCCACTTCCTGAAGAGTACTCCATCCTTAATCTCCAAACTGTCCCATTGTGCCCAGTAACTTTTCGTGATGGGGCTTGATGATGCTACATGGCTCCAAGAAGGTTTTTGACCTACTTCCTTCCATTCAAATATTTTCCTCAGGTCACTATCCTCTTTTGAGCCTTTTTGATAGCGTCTTCGCTCCATTCATTATCAAGTCCCTGGGTGGTAATCATCCGGACTTCTTCTTTAGTCTCCGTTTTAGAGCAATGAGTGCAGGCCACAGGACAAGGTCTCCTTGATAGGGCATCGGCATTCAAATGCGTTCTACCACTACGATGTTCTGTTGTGAAATTGTACTCCTGTAGTTGCTCTAGCCACCGCGCCACTTGTCCTTCAGGGTTCTTAAACTGCAAGAGCCATTTTAACGCAGCATGATCTGTCCGCAGGGAAAACTGTCTTCCAACGAGATACTTGTTGAAATGCTGTAGAGTCTTCACTACCGCCAACAGTTCCTTACGAGTCACACAGTAGTTCCTTTCAGGTTTTGAAAGTGACTTACTGAAATAGGCAATCACCACTTCCCGTTCACCTTGCTCTTGCGACAGAACTCCGCCTATGCCAGTATTGCTGGCATCGGTGTCCACGATAAACCTTCCTTCTCTGTTCGGGTAGCCAAGTATAGGACTGGTGCAGAGGTGTTCTTTTAATCTGACGAAGGCTTGATCACATTCTAAGTCCCAGGCGAATACTCGTTTATCTTCCGTGAGCCGATGAAGAGGTTTCGCTATATCAGAGAAGTTCTTTACAAAGCGCCGGTAGTATGCGCATAAACCCAAAAATGATCTCACGTCGGTCTTGTTAGCTGGTACAGGCCAATCTTGGACAGCTTTTATCTTCTCTGGGTCGGTCCTTACACCTTTCGATGAAATAATGTGGCCTAAGTAGGCAACTTCTTCCTTGAAAAACGTGCATTTCTTTGGGCTGAGTTTCAAGTTTGCTTCTCGTATTCTAGCGAAAACCTTCCTCAGGTTACTAACATGCTCTGTGAAATTTCGTCCCATGACAATGATGTCGTCCAGATAGACCAGGCATGCATCACCCAGAAGTCCAACTAGTACCCTTTCCATCAACCGCTCGAATGTCGCCGGAGCGTTGCAAAGACCAAAGGGCATGACGTTGAACTGCCACAGTCCATTCCTAGTTCCGGTCGTAAATGCCGTCTTCTCCTTGTCTACTGGATGGATGTCTACTTGCCAGTAACCACTCTTAAGGTCCACTGTTGAGAACCACTTCATGCCGCTCAACATGTCCAGTGTGTCGTCTATACGGGGCAGAGGGTAGCTATCCTTCTTCGTTGCATTATTCAACAAACGGTAGTCCACACAAAACCTGGTGCTGCCGTCCTTCTTCTTTACCAGGACTACTGGCGAAGACCACGGGCTTGTTGAAGGTTCTATGATGCGGTTCTTCTGCATCTCAGCAACCATGTCTGCTACCTCCTTCTCTTTGGCAAATGGAAGGCGTCTAGGCCGCTGCTTTATTGGTGGCGCGTCTCCCGTGTCTATTCTGTGTTTAACGAGACCTGTCCTGCCCAAATCATGGTCACCCTTCGAAAATATGTCGTTGAAATCTAGCAACAACCTTTTAGCTTGCTCAAGTTCCCGCTCAGATAGCTTGTCCTTACAATTTGCTAGGAGCGGCGTGACATCATCTCGTTGACAGGATTCCGGTTCCCGGGCCCTTTTCAGCCTTCTGATGGATTGACCTGCATCGCACCGTCCGATGACACAGTTTCTCCGTAGTTGCACTTCATCTCCGCTAAGATTGATGACTCGCACCAGCGCTCCTTTTCCGGTCATTGCCAGAGTTCTTGCTGTGATCCAACTCGGATGGTCGCCGCAGTTTTCTATGACGACGCTTCGCCCTTGGCACGCAGTGTAAGGGAATCTAACTTTGACCAGAGTTTCAGATCTCGGCGGTAGGGTTGTATTTTTCAGGCAGTAAACTGCGCATGATCTCGCTCCCTCTAGGAATACTTCTTGTTCGGGAAACTAAGTACTCCTTTAGCGACGTCTACCACACACTTCTGGTCTCTTAAAAGTCCAATCCGATGATGCAATCGTCCGTGATGTCTGCTATGAGAACGCCGTATTCAAAGGTTTGTTCTCCAACGGTTATCTTCGCCATCGTCTCACCGAAGACGGTAACTGGCTGGCCTGTTGCTGTTTGAAGCTGAACGGATGGTCTCTGATTCCACACAATAGTCCTTTTCAATAGCTCCGGACGCACTATTGTTCTTGAAGCACCGGTGTCAATAGTAAAATGACACGTTACGCTGTTCAGCTGTCCAACCACTGTAAGGTTGTTCCCATTACCAATTTGTGAAACAGTGACGGTAGGGGCTCGATGTTGACCAGCCAGCGCCCGCCCCACGGCCCTGGCTTCTTCTAGTTTAACGACAGCTCTTCTGCGTCCACCTGTGTAGAGGACGCTACTGTCGTTCTACGTGGCCATCTTCGCTTGGGGCAACTACTCCGAATATGGCCCCTCTCGCCGCAGCCGTAGCACATCGGACCCAAAGAAGGTTTTTCCTTCACCACAACCTCCCGAAGTCGTTGAGTTCTAGCGTCTTGACGCACGGCTTCCACCTCCAAAGCATGGGCTAGAGCTTCCTGTAAGGTCTGATGATGGCTCAATTTCACGGTGTGTCTGTCGTCGGCGTCTCTAATTCCATCACAGAAAGCTTGCGGGATCATTGATTCCACCATTGTCGGGCATGACACGTATGCACGTCTGACAAGCCTTTCGATTTCCGTTGCCCATTGCTGCAGACTCTCACCAGGCTTCTGCTGTCGATCGCGGAGTTGTGCTCTATATGCGTGTTCTAGGTGTTTGTCGCTGTACCTGCCCTCTAGTGCTCTTTGGAGAGCACCTAACGTTCTGTTATCCGAAGGCAGGTTTTCCAACGTGAGCAGGGCATCTCCACGAAGAGCCAGAGTCAGAGCTATCAAGGACTCTTCCTCGTTCCACCCCTTTCCTTTAGCCACCGTCTCGAACTGGTACCAAAATGCTGCCCAAGACGTCGTTCCATCGAAGTGGGGTACTTCGATTTTCGGAGAATCCGACACTACCGTAGCACCCCGGGTCCCCACTCTTGCCATTTTGGTATGCAGCTGTCGCATCTCAGCATCCACCTGACTCAGACGATCCTCGTGTTGGGTGAATCGGTCTTCATGTTGGATGAATCGATCTTCATGTTGGGTGAATCGATCTTCATGTTGGATGAGTCGATCTTCGTGTTGGGTGAGTCGATCTTCGTGTTGGGTCTTGACGCTTAGCACATCATCTTTGAGAGCACCAATCTGCTTTTCTAATACTTCGTGCTTCTTCTCAATAGCCCCCAACAAACTCTTGCTTAGCTCTTCCTGGCGAAGGTCTTGCTTTTCCTGGCGAAGGGCTTGTTCTTCCCTCAGTTTAGCGAATTGCTCCTCCTGGCGACGGGCTTGCTCCTCCTGGCGACGGGCTTGCTCCTCCTGACGGCTAGCTTGTGTCTGCAGCATTTTAAATAAGTCTGCAAGCTCCACAGGCCCAATTGATGTTTGAATTGATCCCTCCGTTGAAGTGCCTTCACCCTCTTGCAAAGCCGCGGTTTGACTCCTTGTTACTCGACCCTCACTGTCTTCTCGTGGTGTAAGAGGCATCTTGAATCCCACTTCTGACACCAATTGTTGCGGGAACGGGGTACGTTTAATTCAAGATACGCCAAAAGTCACCAAAAGACAATTAATTTATTTATCGACTAACAATTACACAATTAAACAATTAAAAACACTTAATTACAACACTAAACACGGAACACTAAATTACACTAAAGCACTGAATCACACTAAAACACTGAATTTCACTGACTATTCGCAGGTAACGCACTCGATCACTTCTAGTTCGCAGGAGACTGATTCGCTTCGCTTTTCAAATCGGAACTGTCCCGTCGCGTCGTACATCCCGCTTTTATACCCAGTGAGGACGCAGCTCTTCGCGTGGCATCGAGAATCTTCTCGCGGGGATCGAAATTTCTAGAACTCGCTGGAGCTCGCTCCGACCGACCAGAGTGTGTGACGTAGTATCGTGCAAGCGAATATAGACCTTATCCATACGACGATAAGACTAATTTCGCTTGCACGGTCTCTCAAGGTCGTACTATTATTATTACTTTAGAACACTCTAGAGCTCGCTACAACCTACCAGAGTGTGTAGCGTAGTATCGTGCAAGCGAATAAAGACCTTATCCATACGACGATAAGACTAATTCCGCTTGCACGGTCTCTCGTGGTCGTAACAATAACATAAATTATGTAATTGTATTGTTATTTAACTAAATATTTTACAAGTCTACCAACAAAGTTAGCAGAAAAAATACATTGAACATTAAAAATAATAACGTCACAATTTTATAAATTTAAGATTAATATACATAAGGATAAATTAGACCCCAAGTATGCTCCCCCGAGCCACCCCACATTAAACATGGTACCTTAATTAGAATCAAAACGAAATACGGTTTCCTCTAAAAATAAAACAAGATCATGAATGTTATAGCCCCCGCGTGTTTTGTTTAACCCATGTTCTCGTTATAATCATGGGTTCTCCATAACATACTTAGGTAGGTACGTACATAATGTGTTTGAGTCGTAAGCTCATTAAAATTCTGGAAGAGAAGTTCGCAAAAATGTACAGGTACAATTCACCCAATATATCACAGATTCTTTATTACTTTGGCAATCTAGTCATTTGGTCGAAAAAATTGAGTTTACCTGGTAAGTTTTCCGGGAGTTTTGAAATTTGGCAATTTATAGATTTTGGTATGCTCTTGCCAAATTTCAACTTTGCCACCTCGAAAACTTTCTAGGTAAAAGTACTAAGTGACTGTACTAATGAGGGTTAACGCGTATTAGAAATTCACTAGATGGCAATACGTATGCGTGATATCCAACTCACCTGATTGGTTATTTTTGACGTGACAATGTCAGAGATGTCAATAATCACCAATCATTTATTTATTTATTTATTTATTTATTTATTTATTTATCAACAAAATCTTAACTATCCTTACAGGCTAACTTAACCTAATACGATAGAACAGACTACACTATTTATATTATTTATACTTGTACAATTATTAATAAAACTAAAATTATATAATTATATTATACTTATTCTATTTACTTATAGCTAATAAAATATAATGTACATATTGCGAATTCCCTCAAAGAACACGCAAAAATGTCAACTTTCTCGTGTACTATGTTAATTAAGCCCATTGTGCGAACAATGGGCGTTTTAGCCAATAAGTTGGTACTGTGCGCGGGCGCAGCCAGCAGGCCCGGGCGCCGCCGCCGCCACATCGCCATCATGCTGCAGTTGGACCTCACGCCTACTTATTGTCATCTAACTAACTAAGGCGTCCGACCGATTTCAACCATGGCGGCCGATCTCAATTGAGATCAGCCAAGTGCGCAGGACATATTATAATAGTGCACAAATGTGCGCGCAAACACAAGTGCACTCTCTATTCCCTTACTCTCATTATTCGATCCGATCTCTCATCGGTCATGTCGGATTGCCATCTAGTGAATTTCTTATAAGCGTTTTCTCATCACATAAAAATTTAATTTATAAAAAAATCCTTCACCAAGTCAATTTTAGCTCTCTAACACTCATTTTAACTATTTCAGTACAAAATATTACGATCCAAGTGCGATTATTACCACGATTGGTAAAATCTATACGATAAATGGATTGCGTTTGAATAATAAGCACAATAGGGTAGTTTCCTATTTTTTTATTTTGATACAGATGGATGAACCACACAATTGCAAATGTACTGTTAAAAGAATGGTTTGATATTTGGAAAACTCCCGGAGATATTACAATTTCAATAGCACATTATTTGGGCGAGCTCAAAACGCTTCATACAAATGTCACAGCGAGCTATGACGTCACCGCTTGTGATATTGTATGCATATCGTAAGAACTTTGTTCAGCAGCTATATCAAATGTTGCGTTTACGAATATGTGTTCATAGTGAAAGTAACTACCAATTTTGTAGTTTATAAGATGGCATAGTTATTTTGGAGAATGTTCGCACTTTTGAAATGGACTTTCCCACCCAACTTCAAATGTCTATTATTGTCTCATTTCGTCAGAAATTTTTAATTCGATTTGACTAATGGTATTCATTTACCTATAACTTACTGTTAATTGTGAAATTTTATGTAAAATCAGACTTAGGAAACTACCGTATTATGTTCAGTTCATAATGTATCTTACATACTTAATTCCTGCGTAAATTTGACTTCATTTGGCCTTATAAAGCACACCTGCCCGATTCGATCCTCAATTAGTACTGTAACGAACACCGACATCGATACAGCAATTATATCGAATCATTAAAATAAACCCTTGATTCATTAGACGAGGCCACGCCATTAGGAAGGCAGCTTCGGTTTCTTGATTTATAAACATTTTCTTAATGCTTACAGGTGTTCCGTACGATTTGGAATGTTATTTATGTGTGATGCGATCTGTTTTATTGTTATGATTGGTTATGACAGTGCGCCGAAGCTTGAATTGTTATCAATTTATTGTTATTACCCGACTACGGCAAAGCAAAAGGAGGGTTATGATTTTGACAGGCTATGTATGTATGTATGTATGTATGTATGTATGTATGTATGTTTGTATGTATGTATGTATGTTCATCTGTTTCCACATAACTTCTAAATTGCTTGTCAGAATTCGACAAATGACATATCATTAGAAGCGTCTTAATTGTCCGCTGGTTATAGGCTATATAGGGTTTCACAAAATCTAATGTGGCGCCCACTAGCGGACAAAACATACAGAGTAAAAAAATAAAGTTAAGATAAATACGCCGTGTTTGGTATCATTGGAAAGCGCTTTACTTGTACATTTTAAATATATATATATATTACTAGCATTTGCATGTGACTTTACGTATATTCATGGACTGATTGCATATAGTTCACATCTTTTCGTTCATAGCTTCTTTACTACTTACTAACACCAAAATAGTACAAATAATAAAAAGTTAAAAACTAAAACCCAACTACGACAAAAAACGACGCTGAAAAAGTATAAAACAAGACTTTTAGAACATACAATACTATTTTGAAGTATGCAATATTTACTATGTAGAGATAAGTTTTCATGTTTGGAAAGGCGTAGTCACACGTTCCATACACAAGTACCTACCTACCGTAGCACTTTGACAACGTGTGACTGCGGTTTTCCAAACATGAAAACTTATCTCTACATAGTAAATATTGCATACTTCAAAATAGTATTGTATGTTCTAAAAGTCTTGTTTTATACTTTTTCAGCGTCGTTTTTTGTCGTAGTTGGGTTTTAGTTTTTAACTTTTTATTATGATGGTGTATTTCTTGTAAACAATGTCATTTGAGGGTTTCGCTGTTTCTCGAACGATTCTCGACCTGGATCCCTAAAATCATTACAACAATAAAGCAAAGTCGCTATTCGATGTTTGTCTCTATGTATTATTAAAACTTTAAAACTACGTAACAGATTTTAATTTGGTTTTTGTTGTAGATGGATTTCTAGAAAAAAGATGTAGAGCTTATGTGTATGCACAGTCTAGTATAGACACACTGATAAATTATATTGTACACGTGGGTAGGCCGACAGGTAACAAAGTAAAACAAACTCAGCATTTTTTTATTCCGTAAAGTGGATCATAAACTGACAGGATACTTCTCAACAACACACAGATTGATGAGAATCCTACTTGAGATTAAATATAACACAAATCTTCAGCGTAGGGTGAAACACGATACTTCAGGCAAGTCTATAAAACTTAGCGAAATCCACCAAAAACTTGTACGTAAGCCAACACTGACAAACCGAAATGAACCCACGAAAAACTAATTAAAACATCTGAACTCGTATAATTTAAATGGCAAAATAACGAAGCAACGTTCATTACTGGGGCCATCCTGACTACTGGCCGGGTATCAGCTTTCTCGGCAACTTAAATTACCCTCAAGATTGCTGCACAATGGATTGAGCTCACTATTAGACTCAACGTAAAGTCAATTTGGTGAAATCATTTCGAGTAACTAAGATTTTTAGCGATTGACTATTCAATACTAATACATTTATTAAGCTATTGCATAGCTTTTATCGCGGGCTTTGAGCGCGGCGACCGAACCAAGAAATTCCGTAACGAAAAAAACCTCACAATCGTCTAACGTCGTTTCAGTTCGGTAGACTTCGGCACTGTGTTTGTGTGCGTGCGGTTAGACGTATTGTACGACTCTACAAAACTCACACGAATCGAGACGAGCTGCTCCGAAATCGGACGATGCTATGCAATAGCTATACCGCGGCAGTCCCCAAGTGCAACACGTCTTTTTAGGGTTCCGTAGCCAAAATGGCAAAAACGGAACCCTTATAGTTTCGTCATGTCCGTCTGTCCGTCTGTCCGTCTGTCCGTCTGTCCGTCTGTCACAGCCGATTTACTCGGAAACTATAAGTACTACAGTGATGAAATTTGATGGGAATATGTGTTGTATGAACCGCTACAAAAATATGACACTAAATAGTAAAAAAAAGAATTGGGGGTGGGGCCCCCCATACATGTAACTGAGGGATGAAATTTTTTTTTTCGATGTACATACCCGTGTGGGGTATCAATGGAAAGGTCTTTTAAAATGATATAAAGTTTTCTAAAAAACATTTTTCTTAAAGTGAACGGTTTTTGAGATATCAGCTCTCAAAGTCGTAAAAAGTATGTCCCCCCCCCTCTATTTTTATAACTACGGGGTATAAAATTCTAAAAAAAATAGAGGTGATGCATGCTAATTAACTCTTTCAACGATTTTTGGTTTGATCAAAGTATCTCTTATAGTTTTTGAGATAGGTTGATTTTTATTATATTTGCTGCTACGGAACCCTTTGTGCGCGAGCCCGACTCGCACTTGGCCGGTTTTTATTTATGTATTTATAATTTACTAGCTGTGCTAATTTAATTGCTTCTCCTAAAATCGCGCGTAGACCCATAAAGATAAATATTTAGTGTAATTTATAACAGTTTATAGTGTATTTAGATTAGATTGCAATATGACGGAGTGGTGTATAAGCGATTCAGTTCAGAATTACCTCACCCCATCTGAAGGTGGACGGCCATGAGATCCGCATAAGAAGTCGACAGGCAACCTGCTGAGATGACGTTTCATACCCTGCCTGAAAAAAATAATCAAATAAATTGATTCAAAATCAGTCATCAAACAATCAAAATAAGTCCTACGTCGTCCTACACTACGTTTGCCGAGACGCGGTTGTCGATTCTACGGCTAAAGATAATAATTAAATAGTTAATAGTAAGTTAGTACTATTTGTTCACGATAAGGCGACATTACCGCGTACCGGCTCCCGGGTAAGCATTCAAAAACAAAAGCCGCACTAAACGTCTCCGAAATTAATGACATCGCCTCCTCGGATTCAGGAGCGCAACTTGGGCGTCTAATTGCGTTTTTCCAGCGCTAAGTACGAGTATACTGTCGCGTTATGCGTGGGAATCGCGACGCGTAACGATGCGTTGCTAACAAATCGCGGGAGCGCGGGTAACTTGCCGTGATGAGGCGAAGTGGGGGGGGGAGTGGTTAGAACACCGAGTCTACGGTGGCCACAATTAATTTATTTAAACTCAAACACAAGTGTAAACTCTGTGCCCTCAGGGGTCTTAGTGGTAGTAGCAGACGCTATTAATTACATACATACATACATACATAACATGTTGGCGACACTTTGCCCTTCCGTATAACCGTCGGAGTACACCAAGGCTCCGTCCTGAGTCCGTTTCTCTTCAGCCTGATATTAGACGTATTGTCAGACAGCATCAGAGACCAACATGAGCAGCCACCATGGCTACTTATGTATGCTGATGATATCGCGCTGGTGGACTCGGACAGGGGACGGCTGGTGAGACGTGTTAACACATGGAAGGAATCGCTTGAGAACGGGGGTCTGAAACTCAACGTGGCGAAGACAGAGTACTTGGCCTGCAACACTACAGATCCCATGTCCGTCCGCATAGGCGAAGACACGGTCGAGCGCACGGACCGGTTCAAGTATCTGGGATCTGTACTCCACGCGAACGGCGACATCGACTCCGACGTCAAGGCACGCATTGCTGCTGCGTGGGATAAATGGCGGGAGGTGAGCGGCGTCATTTGCGACCCTAAAATGCCGGTTAAGCTGAAGGGACAGGTCTATAAATCCATCATTAGGCCTGTTCTCTTATATGGCAGTGAAGCATGGCCAGTACTTGAGCGGCACAAGCAAGAACTGCGGGTCACGGAGATGAAGATGCTGCGCTGGATGTCGGGAGTTACGCGAGCAGATCGCGTAAAGAACTCCCGTATTCGCGGCAGCCTTCATGTCCGAGACATCGCTGATAAATTGCAAGAGTGCCGCCTACGTTGGTACGGACATGTTTTACGGAAACCGGCAAACTACGTAGGGAACAAGTGTCTCGCAATGTCGCTACCGCCGGGTCCCGGCAGAAGGGGAAGGCCCAAGAAGGCCTGGCTTGACGTCGTAGTGGATGACATGCGTGCCAACAAACTCTCCGCGAAGGATGCTGAAGATCGTGCGAGGTGGAGAGTTAGGAGCAGGAAAGCGGACCCCGGGCTCCGCAAGGATGCAACCGGGAGAACGCTGAGATGATGATGATACATACATACATAAAATCACGCCTTTTTCCCAAAGGGGTAGGCAGAGATCACATCCAGCGATCCACTTTTCACCTCTGTGGGAAACGTGACGTGACGGGCTGTGAACTACGTCGCCGCCATTCTGCCTTGTGCATTGTTTTAACAAGGTCATTGCGTTCCCACGAGTAGCTAGGATGTATGACATACATACATACAATCACGCCTTTTTCCCAGAGGGGTAGGCAGAGATCACTTCCAGCGATCTACTTTTCACCTCTGTGGGAAACGTGACGTGACGGGTTGTGGACCACGTCGCCGCCATTCTGCCTTGTGCATTGTTTTAACAAGGTTATTGCGTTCCCACGAGTAGCAAGGATATATGACGGGGAAAGGAAAAGGGGAGGAAGGATACTATCGCCTCGGATGATTTGGACTGAGTCGATAGTAGCTCGAGGAGCCGGGGTCGCTTACCCGTATACCTATTAATTACGTGGTGAATCTAATGTCAATCCCATACATTTTATTATTTTCGAACTTCGTTATCGTTTTGATATTGTTACTTTGTCTACGGAACCATTTCGGTAAGGCGGAATCCTACATGGGAGATCAGGTACCGGACCACCAGCTTTGCTTTCCGAGGCACAAAATACTCAAATTTAGCACACGAATTTGGCCCCACCCCGAACTCGAATCTTGTTCTTCTCAGTTCTTACGCAGTGCTTGGTATAAAAAGACCAACAGGTTGTGTCAAGTTCACATAAAAGTCAAAGTCATTTGGAATCTTGTCTCTACCAAAATACCTGTTAATAAATTTTGTATTGTTACCGAACTTACGAAGGCATACCAAACTACTCCATCGATCCACATTAACCGAAGTTTCTATGGTGAACTTCCAACATCATTATCAGACCAGCTTCATGGTTCCATGTTATTGTGTTGTCATCCAAGTCACGTTGGTATACCAAGTTTCAGCTCAAACGGATATCTGGAAGTGGCACAAATCAAACTTGCAAGATCTAGACACGCGGTAGCGTGTCAAGCCAAGTTCAAGAAACAGAACTGGCGAGCCGCACCGTGTGTAATATTACACGAACCATTTGGAACCACTTTTGAACCCCTCATAAATCAAAAACTATTTCACATAAACGTATCAAATTTGGCTCATATATTGTGACTTGCGAGATAAATATGTGTTCTAAATTTCATAAGCTTATCTCAAACAGTTATTTAGATATTAATGTCCAAGAATCCCCATTTTTATCATTGACTGACTGACAGATCAAAATTCTAACCCAGTTCCAAATTACCTAGAGAGTTAAAATTTGGTATGCAGATAGGTAATTACATGAATACAAAGGAAAAAATAAAAAACTGGCAATTTTTTTATAATTAGGTTTTTTTTATTTTTTTTATTTTTATAAGAGGCTAACAAGATGACCTCACTCCACCTGATGGTAAGCGGTAGTGAGATCCACATATGAGGTCGACAGGCACAATAGACCATGTTGAGCCTGTCGCACTCACCCTGAAAGCCGTGAAAAAGGAGACCACTGCTGCGGTTAGGTTCTATTATGAACGCTTAACATAAATACCTAATTAGTGCCTAATCACGCCTATATACCGGGGAAGGCAGAGCACTAAGTATATATTTAGGTATACATACTTACTTATTTACAATTAAGAGTAGGTACTTATAGTAGGTTTTTCATATTTATTACTTAGGGTTATACCCCGTAAACGTAGGAAAATACAGTAACTGATTCAATTGTTTTATATTTATAAAGTCTAGTTTTAGTTTTGAATTTGTCCTTTTCAAAGGACCTACGGCGTTACGATGATATATACTTTTCTACAAAAAGTAATGATATCCAATCAAAAACATAAATGTGAAATGAGAGCCAAGTTCAATATTATGATAATTGCCTTGGTTGTTGACTTCAACGACAAAAGAAGTGAGATCTAAATGGGTGCCAAGTTCAATGGTCAACCCTGAAATTTATTTATAAGTAACACTATAACATACCTATCATATCTTCTTATAACATAAGATAATGTATGGTGGTAGCCTATGAAGGTCTGTCTTGGCTAGTTTTCTTTAGTTAGTTAGTTAGTAGTCTAGTTAGTTGTCTTGGTTAGTTTGGTATTTGTCGGTCGAAAATTTGGATTGTTGGTAGAAACTAGCGAGCGAACATAATAATACGTTGGTAGGTTTATAGAAACTAGCCAAGACAGACCTTCATAGGCTACCACCATACATTATCTTATGTTATAAGAAGATATGATAGGTATGTTATAGTGTTACTTATAAATAAATTTCAGGGTTGACTATTGAACTTGGCACCCATTTAGATCTCACTTCTTTTGTCGTTGAAGTCAACAACCAAGGCAATTATCATAATATTGAACTTGGCTCTCATTTCACATTTATGTTTTTGATTGGATTTGTTAATCTGCGTCAAGCAGACACCTGTTCTACTCGTATACTGTAATGCCTTATTAAAATAAACCCACATACAAATCCATCCTTATCCGATTCCTTCAATCTAAGCGTAACGTTCCGTACCGCACCATAAAACATAACATTAAACATTATTCGCTCTTAAACCCTCCGTGTGTTCATTACCCGATGATGAGCCGACGCAAACTGTGCGTGAAACGGAACGCAGATGAAAGCGATCGGCGACGCGGCCCTTTGCGGCGACGTTACCAAGCTCCGTTGTGAAATATTTACAAAAGGGAATGAACATTCAAACGTGGAACATATTGCTGTGTTGTTTTCGTTTGCAGCTTTTATCTTGCGGAAGTAGGTGATGAGTGGAATGCTGTGACAACCTACTTTTGGATGGTTCATGATTGTAAATGTTACGCCACATGATGAATCCGCGAATTAGTAGTAGTCAGTAGTTTTAGCGTGATAGCTCAATAGATAGACAAGTAGACAGCATTTATAAACATTTTTTTAAAATTTCGTTTATAATATGAGTAGGAAGTAAAAATAAACGTTAGGTTAGGTTATTGTCAGGATAATACATCGTTAGTATGAAATAAGAACTGCACAAAACTAAATTAAATGCCCAGGGGACTAGACAAAGGACCCGCTCCGTTATTCCGAGGGTCAACCCTAAGTGAATGCTTGGAAGCTATTCGCAACCACAACGAGAGGTGACTGCGTTCCGTTCTATGCAGGACAAAAAGGCCCCGGCTTATTCTGCGGTTTTTATTGTATTTTTTTTTTGGTTGAAAATATGCAGGCCTGAATTTTTTCATTTATAATATTTTTTTGAGTGTAACAAAGTTAAATGAAAGAAATCGGTATTGTAGTTTCCATACAGTAGTTAACGCGGTTCTTTGGATACAAATTGGTGACAGACAGATGGCCGGCTGGAATCTTAAAAGTACTGTTATCTAATTTTTAACCGACTTCAAAAAAAGGAGGAGGTTCTCAATTCGTCTGTATGTATAATTTTTTTTTTTCTTTTTTTTTTTTTTATGTATGTTCACCGATATTTTCGTCAATTATAGACGGATTTCAAAATTTTTTTTTTGGTTGGATAGAGTTCACTTCCGAGGTGGTCCCATTTTCACCAGTCTTGGATCTGATGATGGGATCCTGGAGAAATCGAGGGCAACCTTCAAATTTTATAGGGACATGTACCGCGTCTTGCATATTATCTGAAGTCATATTGGCATTTGCTTCTGGCTATCATAATTTTATGATGCTGAGCTGATGATGGAAGGTCAACTCCTTAATAGTTATGAGTAAAAGAATAATTATTTTAATACTGTATACATATTAAGACTACTAGTTATAATATCATTACAGGTGAGCTAAACTATTAGGTTGACCAGTCTAGGATCTGATGATGGGATCCAGGAGAAATCGAGGGCAACCCTCAAATTTTAAAGGCACATGTACCGCGTTTTACATATTTTCTGAAGTTATATTGGCATTTGCTTCTGGCAATCATAATGTTATGATGCTGAGCTGATGATGGAAGGTCAACTCCTTAATAGTTGGGAGTAAAGGGATTATTCTTTCAAATCTGTGTACATATTGATACTACTGGTTATAATATCAGTAGAATTATAGGTGAGCTTAACTAATAGGGTGTAAAAAAAATTAACACTAAAAAGGATGAAAAAAAATTGTAAAAAAAAAAAAACCGCCTTCAAAAACACGACTCACTAAAAATTACAAAATAATATAATACGAACATTAATCTGGGTATGAATTTGATATGTTGTTGAAGGCGGTGCCGTTTATATTTCACGCAGTTTTCCTCAAAAATTTAATTGGCCCCGCCTTCAACAACATATCAAATTCATACCCAGATTAATGTTCGTATTATATTATTTAACCGACTTCAAAAAAAGGAGGAGGTTCTCAATTCGTCTGTATGTATAATTTTTTTTTTTTATGTATGTTCACCGATATTTTCGTCAATTATAGTCGGATTTCAAAAATTTTTTTTTGGTTCGATACAGTTCACTTCCGAGGTGATCCCATTTTCACCAGTCCCGGATCTGATGATGCGATCCAGGAGAAATCGAGGGCAACCCTCAAATTTTATAGGGACATGTACCGCGTTTGGCATATTATCTGAAGTTATATTGGCATTTGCTTCTGGAAATCATAATCTTATGATGCTGAGCTGATGATGGAAGGTCAACTCCTTAATTGTTTGGAGTAAAAGGATAATTCTTTCAATACTGTATACATATTAAGACTACTAGTTATAGTATCAGTAGCATTATAGGTGAGCTGAACTAATAGGGCGACCAGTCTAGGATCTGATGATGGGATCCAGGAGAAATCGAGGGCAACCCTCAATTTTATAGGGACATGTACCGCGTTTTGCATATTATCTGAAGTTATATTGGCATTTGCTTCTGGAAATCATAATCTTATGATGCTGAGCTGATGATGGAAGGTCAACTCCTTAATACTTAGGAGTAAAAGGATAATTCTTTCAATACTGTATACATATTAAGACTACTAGTTATAATATCAGTAGCATTATAGGTGAGCTGAACTAATAGGGTGACCAGTCTAGGATCTGATGATGGGATCCAGGAGAAATCGAGGGCAACTCTCAAATTTTATAGGGACATGTACCGCGTTTTGCATATTATCTGAAGTTATATTGGCATTTGCTTCTGGAAATCATAATCTTATGATGCTGAGCTGATGATGGAAGGTCAACTCCTTAATTGTTTGGAGTAAAAGGATAATTCTTTCAATACTGTATACATATTAAGACTACTAGTTATAATATCAGTAGTATTACAGGTGAGCTGAACTAATAGGGTAACAAAAAATTTAACACTAAAAAGTGTGAAAAAAAATTGTAAACAAAAAAAAACCGCCTTCAAAAACCCGACTCATTAAAAATTACAAAATAATATAATACGAACATTTATAATCATCTGGGTATGAATTTTATATGTTTTTGAAGGCGGTGCCAATCAAAATTTTGAGGAAAAAGAAGCACTCTGTGCTTGTCTGTTTGAAATATAAACGGCACCGCCTTCAACAACATATAAAATTCATACCCAGATGATTATAAATGTTCGTATTATATTATTTTGTAATTTTTAATGAGTCGGGTTTTTGAAGGCGGTTTTTTTTTTGTTTACAATTTTTTTTGTAATTTTTAGTGTGTCGTGTTTTTGAAGGCGGTTTTTTTTTTGTTTACAATTTTTTACTTACTGACTATGGTGAAAGTGGTGTGCCAGAAACCGTAGCACATGGCACGTGATCTCTGCCTACCCCTCTGGGGAAAAGGCGTGATTTTTAACCGACTTCAAAAAAAGGAGGAGGTTCTCAATTCGTCTGTATGTATAACATTTTTTTTTTTTTATGTATGTTCACCGATATTTTCGTCAATTATAGACGGATTTCAAAAATTTTTTTTTGGTTGGATAGAGTTCACTTCCGAGGTGGTCCCATTTTCACCAGTCTCGGATCTGATGATGGGATCCAGGAGAAATCGAGGGCAACCTTCAAATTTTATAGGGACATGTACCGCGTTTTGCATATTATCTGAAGTCATATTGGCATTTGCTTCTGGCTATCATAATCTTATGATGCTGAGCTGATGATGGAAGGTCAACTCCTTAATAGTTATGAGTTAAAGAATAATTATTTCAATACTGTATACATATCTAGACACGCGGTAGCGTGTCAAGCCAAGGTTCAAGAAACAGAACTGGCGAGCCGCACCGTGTGTAATATTACACGAACCATTTGGAACCACTTTTGAACCCCTCATAAATCAAAAACTATTTCACATAAACGTATCAAATTTGGCTCATATATTGTGACTTGCGAGATAAATATGTGTTCTAAATGTGTTTCATAAGCTTATCTCAAACAGTTATTTAGATATTAATGTCCAAAAATCCTCATTTTTATCATTGACTGACTGACAGATCAAAATTCTAACCCAGTTCCAAATGACCTAGAGAGTTAAAATTTGGTATGCAGATAGGTAATTACATGAATACAAAGGAAAAAATAAAAAACTGGCAATTTTTTAATAATTAGGTTAGGTTCTATTATGAACGCTTAACATAAATACCTAATTAGTGCCTAATAACGCCTATATACCGGAGAAGGCAGAGCACTAAGTATATATTTAGGTATACTTACTTATTAACAATTAAGAGTAGGTACTTATAGTCGGTTTTCATATTTATTACTTAGGGTAGGTACCTACATAAAGTCTAGTTTTAGTTTTTAATTTGTCCTTTTCAAAGGACCCACAGCGTTACGATGATATATACTTTTCTACAAAAAGTAATGATATCCAATCAAAAACATAAATGTGAAATGAGAGCCAAGTTCAATATTGCCTTGGTTGTTGACTTCAGCGACAAAAGAAGTGAGATCTAAATGGGTGCCAAGTTCAATGGTCAACCCAGAAATTTATTTATAAGTAACACTATAACATACCTATCATATCTTCTTATAACATAAGATAATGTATGGTGGTAGCCTATGAAGGTCTGTCTTGGCTAGTTTTCATATATGAATTATAGCCGTCGCAAGTTCTAAGCCTACAAGTATTTCGACGGTCCCTACGTATAAAGCGACATGTCAAAAACATAGGTTTACAGGAGAGCGTGATAAAGGTTCAAATCTCTCTACAAATTTTGGTATGAACAATTTTAATTATATTTTTACTCCAAAGTTTTATTCGTTTGAGGAAGTTTGTAACGGTATTGGTACATATTTAATTTTTATCGATTTTCTTGATAAAACTGACAGTTGACCGTTTTTACATTGTTATCAAAATGAAAAAATACAAGACAAATCTAAGATATCTGTATATACTTGGGTAATACCAACTCAATAAATTAAATTATTTTTCAAGTCAATGTTTAATGAAAATATAAATTACTGTCATTATTTTCAAAACCATACCTTAAAAATCTTTAGATAGCTATCCTTAAGTATAAACTATACATTAATGGACACATGTCTGTTTTTACGTTGCTAGTGTTTAATACGGCACAAGTATAGAGCCAAACGTAAAAAAGACAAGTCCATAATAAAATTAATACTGAGACACCGGTTTATAAATAAAATCTTATTGTAGTCTCAGTATTAATTAATTATTTAAAGTACAAGTTTTTATATTAAAGAGTTATTTATTTTAAGTGAAAATCATCTAACAAATCAACTTTTTTTATATTTATTTGTAGTCTCATCGTAAATCTCAGTTCCTCTTATCATTAATAATTATTAAGTAATTTCAGTATGTGAAACAAAAAATAATCACAGCTTTATTCAGACGGAGCGCTGCACACCTTAGTGAACTGTCAGAAAGGGTCCAAAAAGGCACATCTGGCGGTTCAAAGGGGAGTGTTGATCCCGACACTAATGTACAAGCGGAAGTTGGGTATGGCAGAAGAAGCACGACAGTAGGATAAACGCAGTGGAGATGCGAGCACTTAGAAGTATGCTAGAGTGAAACTGAGTGATAGAATTAGAAATGAAATAATCAGAGAACGTTGTGGTGTGAAAGAAGATGTAGTGACTAAGGTTGAGAAAGGTATGCTAAGATGGTTTGGTCATGTTGAGAGGATGAATGAGAGACGATTAACGAAAGGCAAACATAGAAGAAGCATAAATGGAAATGTCGAAGGCCAAGAAAGACCTTCCATGACCAAATAGGCCAAAGTTTGAAGAAGGGTCAAGTACCCGTAATCTACAAGCATGCATGAAGCGATTGATGGATGTGAAAGAAGCGAAAGTGGTGTGCCAGGACCGTAGCACATGGCAGGAAGTGATCTCTGCCTACCCCTCTGGGAAAAAGGCGTGATTTTATGTATGTATGTATGTATTTATTCAGACTATAATAATAATAATAAAGATGATTATTATTCTTACAATTATTGTCTCATCGTGAACCACAGTTTCTCTTATCATTAACAATTATTAAGTAATTTCAGTATGTGTAACAAAAAATAATCACAGGTTTATTCTACTAATTGTATGTAGTGTTGTTCTAAAAGGAACACAATTTTTATAAATAAAGCACATAGAGGTACTCAATTTCTAATCTTCTTCATCCTGCCTGACCTTTCTCTTCTTTAACATGATTAAGATTCTTATAGAAAATATGATACTTTTTTGGAATAATCATTGTATCACATAAATGTTTTAAGTCTTTGTATTTTACTTCAGTGATAGGAATTGCCTCTTTTGTATAATTTCTCTAGAATCAGATCTTCCTTCTTCTATACTCCCCTAGTATTTTTTATGTTATGTTCGCAGTTTAGAGTTCTATAGCTTTCTTCGGAGAAGTTGTATTTAAATTTAACAATGTCTGGGTGAGCCCCTTCAATTTTTACTTCTCTTATTTTATTCCAAAAAATTTTATCAGAACTTGTATCTTTTTACCACATGAACACGAATCGACACGTTTTTTGGGGAATCTCCCGTAAATAACGTTATGTTTGACATGACCGCGCTCGCTAGATTTGGCGCGCATTTTAAAACAGAGTACAAAAGGATATGTATAGATATCCGCATCTACGACATTGCTTCTTTGTAATTATCACACTTGTTCTCTTATACGTTCCTTAAATTGGCAAAAGTATTAATATTTAGAAAAAAAATTATATATGGGCGTATGCGTAAAGATAAATCATTGCGAAAAATGCAATAAAAAAAAAACACTTTTTTTACATGTCCTTATATACGTAGGGACCGTCGATTTGTCGGTTTTTATTTTATAATTCCGAAAATTTGGATTGTTGGTAGAAACTAGCAAGCGAACATAATAATACGTTGGTAGGTTTATAGAAACTAGCCAAGACAGACCTTCATAGGCTACCACCATACATTATCTTATGTTATAAGAAGATATTATGATAGGTATGTTATAGTGTTACTTATCTAGACACGCGGTAGCGTGTCAAGCCAAGGTTCAAGAAACAGAACTGGCGAGCCGCACCATGTGTAATATTACACGAACCATTTGGAACCACTTTTGAACCCCTCATAAATCAAAAACTATTTCACATAAACGTATAAAATTTGGCTCATATATTGTGACTTGCGAGATAAATATGTGTTCTAAATTTCATAAGCTTATCTCAAACAGTTATTTAGATATTAATGTCCAAAAATCCTCATTTTTATCATTGACTGACTGACAGATCAAAATTCTAACCCAGTTCCAAATGACCTAGAGAGTTAAAATTTGGTATGCAGATAGGTAATTACATGAATACAAAGGAAAAAATAAAAAACGGGCAATTTTTTAATAATTAGGTTAGGTTCTATTATGAACGCTTAACATAAATACCTAATTTTTAGTGCCTAATAACGCCTATATACCGGGGAAGGCAGAGCACTAAGTATATATTTAGGTATACTTACTTACTTATTTACAATTAAGAGTAGGTACTTATAGTCGGTTTTCATATTTATTACTTAGGGTAGGTACCTACATAAAGTCTAGTTTTAGTTTTGAATTTGTCCTTTTCAAAGGACCCACGGCGTTACGATGATATATACTTTTCTACAAAAAGTAATGATATCCAATCAAAAACATAAATGTGTAATGAGAGCCAAGTTCAATATTGCCTTGGTTGTTGACTTCAGCGACAAAAGAAGTGAGATCTAAATGGGTGCCAAGTTCAATGGTCAACCCAGAAATTTATTTATAAGTAACACTATAACATACCTATCATATCTTCTTATAACATAAGATAATGTATGGTGGTAGCCTATGAAGGTCTGTCTTGGCTAGTTTCTATAAACCTACCAACGTATTATTATGTTCGCTCGCTAGTTTCTACCAACAATCCAAATTTTCGGAATTATAAAATAAAAACCGACAAATACTTGTAGGCTTAGAACTTGCGACGGCTATAATTCATATATGAAAACTAGCCAAGACAGACCTTCATAGGCTACCACCATACATTATCTTATGTTATAAGAAGATATGATAGGTATGTTATAGTGTTACTTATAAATACATTTCTGGGTTGACCATTGAACTTGGCACCCATTTAGATCTCACTTCTTTTGTCGCTGAAGTCAACAACCAAGGCAATATTGAACTTGGCTCTCATTACACATTTATGTTTTTGATTGGATAAATAAATTTCTGGGTTGACCATTGAACTTGGCACCCATTTAGATCTCACTTCTTTTGTCGCTGAAGTCAACAACCAAGGCAATATTGAACTTGGCTCTCATTTCACATTTATGTTTTTGATTGGATTAAGACTACTAGTTATAATATCAGTAGCATTATAGGTGAGCTAAACTATTAGGTTGACCAGTCTAGGATCTGATGATGGGATCCAGGAGAAATCGAGGGCAACCCTCAAATTTTATAGGCACATGTACCGCGTTTTGCATATTATCTGAAGTCATATTGGCATTTGCTTCTGGCTATCATAATTTTATGATGCTGAGCTGATGATGGAAGGTCAACTCCTTAATAGTTATGAGTAAAAGAATAATTAGTTTAATACTGTATACATATTAAGACTACTAGTTATAATATCAGTAGCATTACAGGTGAGCTAAACTATTAGGTTGACCAGTCTAGGATCTGATGATGGGATCCAGGAGAAATCGAGGGCAACCCTCAAATTTTATAGGCACATGTACCGCGTTTTACATATTTTCTGAAGTTATATTGGCATTTGCTTCTGGCAATCATAATGTTATGATGCTGAGCTGATGATGGAAGGTCAACTCCTTAATAGTTGGGAGTAAAGGGATTATTCTTTCAAATCTGTGTACATATTGATACTACTGGTTATAACATCAGTAGAATTATAGGTGAGCTTAACTAATAGGGTGTAAAAAAAATTAACACAAAAAAGGATGAAAAAATTGTAAACAAAAAAAACCGCCTTCAAAAACACGACTCACTAAAAATTACAAAATAATATAATACGAATATTAATCTGGGTATGAATTTGATATGTTGTTGAAGGCGGTGCCGTTTATATTTCACGCAGTTTTCCTCAAAAATTTAATTGGCACCGCCTTCAACAACATATCAAATTCATACCCAGATTAATATTCGTATTATATTATTTTGTAATTTTTAGTGAGTCGTGTTTTTGAAGGCGGTTTTTTTTTTGTTTACAATTTTTATGTATGTTGGTACACATGTATGTATGTATGTACTATGATGATGGCTTGGATAAGCCTTGTTATCATAACCGAACTTGCGGGGGTGCGAATGACTCTCATCCCTTACTAGGGTCCCATTCTTACGCTTTTGGAACTCAGATTATCTCAGAACAATTAATGATGTTTTAACGGAAAATAATGTAATTTTTTTTATATTTTGTAATGTTATATCATTCGTACGAAGCCTTGGTAAATAAATCTAACATCAAACAATAACACCGTCCACATTTTCCTATTTACGTTACGGTTTATTTCTCAGCCAGTGTCGCGAACCACATAATAACGCCCGAAGTCATCTGTGCGTGAAACGGAACGAATATGAAAGGCGATCGTTCGTAAGACGACCGTCTCTTGTGGTGTGGAGGAGGAATCGAGTCTCTGCTGGTATTTTGGGCTACGATTTTATTTCAGTGGTGTTAATATTTTTGTTTTGAACAATATTCGTTTTCAATGTAGGCGTTAGAAATATAGCCTGGAGTTTCTTAACGGCTCATTCTAAGTTGGTTTTTATTTTTAACGTAATATATTGTTATATTTTAATATTCTGTCAATATTTCAGAATCTGCCTGTTGCGTTATTTTATTAGCGAGCAAATAGACTGCAAGAAACACGTGTATCACACATACGAGTATTATAAAAGACGTGTGGCACTCGGGGACTGCCGCGGTATAGCTATTGCATAGCATCGTCCGATTTCGGAGCAGCTCGTCTCGATTCGTGCGAGTTTCGTAGAGTCGTACAATACGTCTAACCGCACGCACACAAACACCGTGCCGAGTTCTACCGAACTGAAACGACGTTAGACGATTGTGAGGTTTTTTTCGTTAAGGAATTCCTTGGTTCGGTCGCCGCGCTCAAAGCCCGCGATAAAAGCTATGCAATAGCTTAATAAATTTAAAATTGGTCCTGCGCTCGAACTCTCATCAGGTAATGTAGGTTTTTTTTCGGGAGGACTTAGCTGTTAGCCTCAGACGGCTTTTACAGCTTCACCGGACTGGTTGGGGAGCGGAAGGCTCACACCCCTAGTGGTAATGTAGGATTGCCGTCTCAACGAACTACAAGAGTAAAGGGACAGAGGTTGCACTTGTGCACTGTGATAATTATGTCCTGCGGAGTTGGCTGATGTCTGTTAAGGCCGGCCGCTATTAACAAAGTCGGTCGGACGACTTATGTATTAGTATATTTTTACTCTAAAGATGAATATAGTTTGACATAAGGAGAATTATGCAATTACCTAATGTAGGTACGTTCTGTCTCTTGTTAAGCTATTGCATAGCTTTTATCGCGGGCTTTGAGCGCGGCGACCGAACCAAGAAATTCCGTAACGAAAAAAACCTCACAATCGTCTAACGTCGTTTCAGTTCAGTAGACTTCGGCACGGTGTTTGTGTGCATGCGGTTAGACGTATAGTACGACTCTACGAAACTCGCACGAATCGAGACGAGCTGCTCCGAAATCGGATGATGCTATGCAATAGCTATACCGCGGCAGTCCCCGAGTGCCACACGTCTTTTTTTTTTAACCCCTCAGTCTCCATTGAGCATGTTAACAGACCGTCAGAGCCGTGCGAGTCGACGGCGCAATCACGGACGTAACATTAATCTCAATTGATCGCACTCCGCAGATGTATCCCGGCTATACTACCGTGATACTTACTACATGCCGACGGTATTACTTCGCTGTGAGTTTTGCTACTTCGCTATTATTGGAGATGGAGGGCCTTCGGTAATAACTTAGGTTCCCACAATGTTAGACCGGTTGAGTGAGTATACCAATCAAAAGCGTGTATAAAACTTGGTTAACTTTCGTTTTCTAATACAAAACGAATGTGACTTTTTTAAGTACAGCTGTTGGTATGAAACTTTTCCGTTTTTGAAGTTTGAAATAAAAACTTATTTTCCAGAACTCGCGTTGGTGAAATTATTCGATGGATTTCAGAAATGAAGAACTTTCATTGAAAGTCACGAAACACATTTTAAAGAGACTTTCGCGTTCCATTACACTAACTAATAGTTTTATTGCTCTACACGCGATATTAGAGTAGCAAATACATAGCTACGTACTTAACAGCAAGTCGTAGACCCATAAAGACTAATATTAACGTTTTATTTTTTTATCAATCCGTCAAGAACTTAGGAATAAAGAAAAAACATAAAGAATTTCGCGCGTGCAGTTTTTCGGCTGGAAAGAAAGCGAATACATATAATATGTATGTATATATGTTTGTATGTATATTATTTTCTTCCTGTAGCCGGCACAGCGAGGTCACAAACGGAACACAAGTAACGTCCGTCCCGTCTAATAGAGATTTACTTGGCCTGGGAGATTGCATTCGATTGCACCGCGCTCGCCGGACATCTGTTACTATTAGACGACGATTGCTTTGTTGCGCTAAGGTTTATTTGTGATGTTAACAAACTACAAGCTATAAGAGAAAGTAAGCTATCCCTTAACGTATTAACTAGCTTTCCGTCAAACTCTATACAACAGAATAATATTGAGGTGTCTGTTTGTGATATTAACATAATGACTTTTTAGTATATGGGTATGAATCTCTGTCGGGTATCAATAACAAAAACATAATTTAAAACATGTTTGTCGGTCTGCCTGTTTGTACCCGCTAATCTCCGAAAGGGTGGACTAATTTTGACGTTACTTACACTAATAAATAGCAAATCTTACAAGGTTATTATAAGCCATTTTAAATAATCATTGCTCCCGTAACCATTTTCACGCGGACGAAATCGTGGGCGGACGCTAGTTTAGTACTAAAAAAGTATCCGAAGTCCTTTCAAAGGCTTAAGATTGTTGCTGAGAGAACATGGCTATTATACTTACCAACAACGCTGTATGTATAAGTAGGTAAGAATTGTTTTACGCGATAAAAGGCTAAAGCGGACGAAGTCGCAAATGAAACTAGTCATTCTATCCGCAACCTGCATCTGATGCGAGGCTTTGTGGGTCCGCTCAAATTGGAAAAGAATCGCATTCGATGATCATGATCGATTGCTGCTAATCGATCATTAGGAGAGACTGATAGATGGAGATTTATTGCTCTCCTATCGCGATTTACTGGCTCAGAGAAAGGGCTGCGATGCCGAATCCAGCGCCTTAATAATTAAACGGATCGGAATACTGTTTGCAGGTTATCTCTCCTTTGTGATTAGCTAGAAGCGGTTGTTTTTGACGTGAAACGTCTTTAAAATCGCGTTGAAACATAGGGGACCATGTTTAAGAAGTGGACCGTATCGAAACTGTCTATATCATCGTACCTTAATAATTAAAAAATTATTAGTCTGAGGAACAGAAATGTGGTGTGATTATTTCACTTATATAGTTAGCTCGCTGTTATGACATCTTTTGCTTTGAAGGCGATTCGCTAACTTAGAGGTTTCACGTTAAAGCCAACGGCCGATTTCTTTTACTTGTTTACTTAATTTTAAATAAAAAAAAGAGAGACAATTACATTGGATTGTACTCAAAAATAAGTAACACAAAAAAGTGAAATTGGTTTGAACTGTCTAATTAGTCCGCGAGAAGTTGGTTATTGTTATATTTTGGATAATGTACAATACCTTTAATATCTTTATAAGTAGCCAGCCCTATTTTATTGTTTCATCAAAATCCATTCAATAGTTTTTGTGTGTATGAGTAACAAAAATACTTAAGTCCGCACACAATTAATGTTGGCAGGATTTTAATCAGATATTGAAAAGGATTTTGATTTTAACTATCCAATCAAATCAAAAGCTGCACAAAATAATATAAATATTCAATTTTAAAAGCGTTTATTTGTTCATTTACCGATTTAATTGTAAGCAAAATGGAACCCATTATGAAATACCGATGGATTAATTATTTCAAAACGCCGTTTTAACTCACGAAACATGTTGATTTTGTTGGCAGTGCGATAGTTGTTAATTTTCCATAGCGCATACTGTTATTATACATTTGCCAATGCAATTAATTTAAAAACAATATTAGCTCGATAACGCATGATATGCGTTTTTGACAAGAAAGATGTGGTCGCAGCGTGATGTTATATAGCCTAAAACCTTCCTCCAACACAAAAGGAATTTTTAATTAGAACCTGTAGTTTCTGATATTAGCGCGTTTAAACAAACAAATGAATAAACTCTTCAGCTTTGTAATATTAGTATAGATATATAATATACCTAATAGATTCTTCTTAATAGAATCTTACAACAGGTACTACAAAACCTGCTTGCAAATTTGAAAATAACCGCATCCGTATCAACGGGGTCGATATGGCCGAGTGGTTACGGTCGTCGCTTGCCATGCGAGAGGTCGTCAGGTCAAACGTACCACTGTGTTTTTCAAATTTGAAATTGATATGCACGATTTTTCGACGCTTTAACGGTGAAGGAAAATATCGTGAGGAAATCTGCACACCTACAAAGAAATTCTTAGGTCGTGTAGTCAACCAGCCTGCACTTGGCCAGCGTGGTTGACTAATCCCTTATCGCCCTAGTTTAGGGTAGGCCCGTGCCCCAGTAGTGGAGACGTATATGGGCTGATGATGATGATAAGTAAGCATTCTTTAACGTTTAACTTATTTTTTTAATTATCGTTTATCTCATCAGGAAGTTCCTAAATAAGGTATCATAAATAAGGCAAAGTAATACCGTAAGGCGCGCTGAAGTAGCCCATCTACTTACCTAACCTGTATCGCTGGGGGAAAAATTCGTCGGCTCTATCTCATCAATAAATAATTTGGCGAAAGTACAACAAGCCTGAGTGGGAAACAAGTATTATCGTGAGTGAATACGTTGCGGCTAATATTAGGACAATGGGGGCCCGTGGGAAATTATCTACGGCAGGTGCCGGCCGCACTTACAATAACAGCTGATTATGTGAGCCGGGAATAATTCACAGTCTAATACAAGTGAGGACGCTTAGCCTCTGCGCTAAAAAGGTCCGTAAACCCTAATAGTAATGAATTAAATACATTTTTTTTGTTTCTTTATTAAATACTCCCCGGATTATGAAGTGAGTCGTCAGACACAATATACCATATTGAGCCTGTCGCACTCACCCTGAAGGCCTGTTAGGTGCCGTTTCACGCCCCGCCTGTAGATCCCGGAATTATAGGAGGTAGGAAAAACATGAGCTGGAAGGGCATTCCAAGCCTTAATGACACGCGGCAGGGAAGAGTAACTAAACCTCTTGGTCCAAGCCACCAGTGCCTGCATTGTATGTGGACGGCAGCGCTGTCCAGCACATGTCGTTCGAGAGTGGAAAAGGGAGGGAGTGACTAGTTGAAATAGCTCTTCAGAGGATTCCCCTTTATAGAGACGGTAGATAAAACTTAGACCGGCAACGGAGATACTACATGTAATAGTTAAAGACCTACAAAATAAATGTTATTTTTGACTTTTGAAATGTCTATACGAACTGACATAAACCTATCATATTTTACACACATAAAAAAAAGTAATGGACATTTTGTCTGTTGGTTTAGATGAAAAGTAGGCTCGCAATTTTGTTTAACAATAACACTTTCCTGTAATGGTATCTCAATGGCAATACGGGATTCAGTAAATAGCATATTTGCAGTTATTGTTTTCAAGGGTTCTCGATATGATAATAAAATGACACTTCTGTATCGGGTTAGGTTATTTCGAAGCCTATTTCAATACGGGGACGGCTTTTCATACACATGTAGATTGTGTCCTGAATATTTAATAAGATTGTATCTTTACAAGCTAAAGGTGCAAATAACCATGCTCTGGATACCTATAGAGGTTATAATACTTTTCTTTTTCAATAATTGTAAGGACTTTGAATAAAGCTACAACATTACCGACAAAGCATAACACAGACGGGTACTACGAAATTACTACGAAATTTCGTAGCACTTTCTTCCTACGTAAAGTGTACACTTGGTATGCTACGAGTATCAACTGAAACGGAAAATTAAGGTAAAAAAATCTTTAAAAACAAGCTTTTATTTAAATGCGCTAAAAAGAAAAAAATAAACTTTTACACTATAACTTTACTGTCAACTTATAACATTTCAAATTCAACATATTTGACACAATTTATATGTTTTAAAAGCTTGTCGCGAGATTTAAGTACTCGTATTTACTTTCTTAGTTTAAAATTTTTAATAGGCAGGTATTTTAAAACTTGCTTTTAAAATTACGAGTAGGTACTTAAATCTCGCGACAAGCTTTTAAAACATATAAATTGTGTCAAATATGTTGAATTTGAAATGTTATAAGTTGACAGTAAAGTTATAGTGTAAAAGTTTATTTTTTTCTTTTTAGCGCATTTAAATAAAAGCTTGTTTTTAAAGATTTTTTTACCTTAATTTATTTTATACTTTTTAGTTTTCACCTTGTAAGTTCCTATCATCAGACCCTGGTTACCATCTAGATCCAAAGTACTCATCTAGGCGAATCAAACGAGCCCAAACTCGATGGGGTTGTGTCGTTTAAGTACTGAGTTCCTTTGGCTGTCTTCCGGCTCCATCATCAGACCCTGGTTACCATCTAGCATCTAAGTACTCATCTAGGCGAATCAAACGAGCCCAAACTCGATGGGGTTGTGTCGTTTAAGTACTGAGTTCCTTTGGCTGTCTTCCGGCTCCATCATCAGACCCTGGTTACCATCTAGCATCTAAGTACTCATCTAGGCGAATCAAACGAGCCCAAACTCGATTTGGTTGTGTCGTTTAAGTACTGAGTTCCTTTGGCTGTCTTCCGGCTCCATCATCAGACCTTGGTTACTATCTAGCACCAAAGTACTCATCTAGTCGAATGAAATGAGCCCAAACTCGATGTGGTTATGTTATTTAATTACTGAGTTGCTATGGCTATCTTCCGACTTCATCATCAGATCAGCTCCATGTCATAATAATATTGCATTGTCATCGGATATACACGTGCATGCAAAATTTCAGCTCAATCGGTTGAGGGCAAGTGCCTTAAAATTGAGTTATAAAATTCCACCCGAACACACAAACATACATACATACATACATTGCAAGTTAAATAAAAGCTTGTAAAAAGAGAAAGACGGTTCTCAAACTTACGCAGGAACAATTTTACTATTCCCACGAAGAAAATTCCTGGTAATAGCTAGACAGAAAATAAATTACAAATGCCGGTGAGTACAAAATAAGAAGAAAGGAAGAATTCTAATTCCTCTTCACACTAATCATCTTAAGAGGTACATTATGCAAAACCAAAGGAAAGGCGTACGTTAATTTTTCAAAAGAAAAGCAACTGCTCATTAAAATGCAAGGAGAGTCGGGACAAAGTAAAAACTGTTTTATTACTGACTCGGGGATTTTTGTAGGTAGAATAGATTGTAGGTCTTTTCTCTAGTAGAGGTATATCTATGAAAAAATATAACACATTCCATAACCCTTAATAAGACACAGGGAAAATAGTTCCCACCAGATTTTGAACCTTATGTAGTTGTAATACCGGCGAAAACCAATGAAAAAATTCTATATGCTGTATTTGATCAAGGGTTAACTCTCATTATGTCAAGATTAAGTAAAAACAATATTTTTTTGTGCCACTTAGAGCTCTAAAATAAATGAAAAATTAGAAAAATTGCACGTGTATTTTACCATTCATATATTAACAACCTTTTTAATAAACAAGTAGTTAAAGTATTTTTTAAAGAAACAACATTTCTGAAAAAAAAATTGTCTCGTATATTAATACATAAAAAAAATACTCCAAACAGTGAAACCTACGAGTAAATAAGCTACAAAGCTTTATAATTTTGCCAACAATTAAAATATGCACGTACATAAAAAAAATATTTATTATTTCATATTGTTGAATCAGATTGTCGGAAATTATAAAATTATTTAATAAAAAGCATCCATGCACATTCCCTGTATTTATTTTCATAGGATTAAATAAAGGAAGGTAGGTGTATTATCTATAACAGGAAATTGAATATTTAACCATTTTTAACAATATTTGAGTTCGCGATATTTCGCGATTCCGCGGCAATATCGTTGTGCAAAATTATCGTCACAGTTATAATTGTACATGTACAGGCATTTAATTTCGTTAAGTACGAGACAATATTGAAATTACGGCATTTAAAATTGGACTTAGTATTTAATGTGTCATTATTTCAATCTCTATCATTATCAGAAAAACTGTGAATATAACGTATGTAATGATTCGATGTGTCACTCGTACTGTTTCATTATGGATTAAATACAATCCGTGCAGGCAAATCCATTGTCACGGAACAAACACTGTCTGTCGTCACACAAATATTTGTCCCGAGTGGGAATCGAACTCACGACTCTTGGAACCGCAGCCAGGGTCACTAATCACTATTCCACCAACCGAGACCCACCAGTCGATTTTCCCAGAGACATTTCCAGGGTGCTACTTTGTATTTTTTAATTATAAGGCGTCCGACCGATTTCAGCCATGGCGGCCGATCTCAATTGAGATCAGCCAAGTGCGCAGAACATATAGTTCACAAGTGTGCGCGCTAACACAAGTGCACTCTCTATTCCTTTACTCTCATAATTCGGTGAGACGGCAATCCGACATGACCAAGGAGAGATCAGGCGCAGGACCACCGGCTTAACGTGCTTTCCGAGGCACGGGCGTTTAACCGCCAACTTCCTAACTCCGGGCTGAGTAATTTCATTACAGAAAAACTCCCACAAATTTTGCCCAACCCCGGATTCGAACAGGGGACCTCTCGGTCCTAACGCAGCGCTTGCTACCAATAGACCAACGAGGCAGTTAAGATTTTTAAATTACTAAACTTGCCAACGATGACATAGGAAACATACTGTTGCGTTGAACAATATTTCTTGTCATTGAATAAGTGTTACGCCTATTCAAGCGTGCATTCCGAGCAGACATTGGGAACAATCTGTGTGTTCACACAACGCAATTCCATTGCGATGGTGAATGGGTCCTGTATGTTGCGTCGCCAAGAATGCCGAATGCGTGGTGTTATAATTGCGAAACGCATTATTGCATATTTAATGCGTCGTGGCATTCTAGTGTTAGGAATGCCGGGAATGGTGTGGACTGTGAACATTATTAATTTGCGAATTGCGGTGTCTTGGCATATAATTTTGAGCATGCTGTCGTATTGGATATCCTACTAATAATATTATAAACGTGAAAGTTTGTATGTGTGGATGGATATTAATTACTCTTTCACAAACACTACTGAACCGATTACGATGAAGTTTTGTATGCAGGTAGCTGAAGACCCAGATTAACACATAGGCTACTTTTTATCCCGGAGGTCTCGCGGGAATGGGGTTTCCACGCGGACGTAGTCGCGGGCGGAAAGCTAGTTGTTCAATATACGCTATACTGTCATTTTGACTGGCTCGGTGGAACAGTGGTTAGTGACCCTGGCTATGGTTCTAATAGTCATGGGTTTGATACCCACCCGGGACAAATGTATGTATCATCGTCATTATCCGCCTAATACGTCCCCATTGCTGGGGCACGGGCCTACCCTAAATTAGGGCGACAAGACCTTAGTCAAATATTATGTGTGACAATCATTAATGTTAGTTCTGTGTCTGGATATCTTATTAAATATAATTAAATTTGTACCACTGTAAATTCTGATATTGAAACACAATTGCATGCAACATGTTTCGGGATCAGAACGATGTAAATTTGAAATTTTTAAGTGCTAAAGCTTGCACTAGCTGTTCTAATATTTAGAAGGATTAAAGGACGGGTGTTCGAATCCCCGGGCCGCGGTGAGGCAGTTGAATTTTTTCCGTTTTTCTAGATCTATGTGATGTTGTGTAAGCTTTTAAGCTATTGCATAGCTTTTATCGCGGGCTTTGAGCGCGGCGACCGAACCAAGAAATTCCGTAACGAAAAAAACCTCACAATCGTCTAACGTCGTTTCAGTTCGGTAGACTTCGGCACGGTGTTTGTGTGCGTGCGGTTAGACGTATTGTACGACTCTACGAAACTCGCATGAATCGAGACGAGCTGCTCCGAAATCGGACGATGCTATGCAATAGCTATACCGCGGCAGACCCCGAGTGCCACACGTCTTTTTTTTTCTTGCATGTGCCCTGTTGGACATGTTGTAATGTTTTCATTCGTGATTCATATATTATTAAATACTTGTTTTATTATAAGTATATTTAATTTTAATAACCAATTGAACAAGCGCTCAATATTATACATATTGCAACTACGTTTTATTATTTGTTGATTCATAGCGAACGAAATGAATTTGCCAAGCCTTTATAAACAAAGTATCTGTTTGTGAGTATGCAAAAATAATAAACGTACAAGCAAATACAAGACTTGTATTAAATAGTATATTCGTTCTTCACGTTTGAAGCTGAACTACAAGCGTCTTACATCATCACAAAGGTCTTAGACTCTTGAAAAGCACAAATTATTTGAATAGAAATATGTGAGTCAGATGTCAGTAGTTATACGAATTTTTATAATATCGCTTCTGAGAAAGTAATATTGGAGAGTAAATAATAACTTGTAAGATTTTAGACTTTCGCGTTCCATTACACTAAAATTTGTCTTTAGAGTTCGCTCGCGACCACGATTGGTGTAACCCAGTCAAAACGTCGGGCAGTAAGTAGCTATGTAATTTGCTACTCCTAATATCGCGCGTAGACCGATAAAGACTAATTTTAAAATAAAAACTTTATTTTGTTTCAGGTACGTAATATGTGAATTTATTTGGAGAATGAGGGTTCGAGGTTATTATAATTTAAAAATAAAAGGTAAGTGTAGCATTTGTTATTCTGCAAACGTGAGTATTGTCCTAAAACTCAAATAGGCTAAGAAAAACTTCGTGCAAAAATGTTCTGACATATTTAAAGACGCGGTATGCATTTATTTCGGTAGAAATTAGTCATTTGAATTCATGGTGAGGTGAGGTGCTTTATACTATTATGTGAAGAAATTCAGAAACTTTTTTGAGCTATTGCATAGCTTTTATCGCGGGCTTTGAGCGCGGCGACCGTACCAAGAAATTCCGTAACGAAAAAAACCTCACAATCGTCTAACGTCGTTTCAGTTCGGTAGACTTCGGCACGGTGTTTGTGTGCGTGCGGTTAGACGTATTGTACGACTCTACGAAACTCGCACGAATCGAGACGAGCTGCTCCGAAATCGGACGATGCTATGCAATAGCTATACCGCGGCAGTCCCCGAATGCCACACGTCTTTTTTATATTCGAAAACAGATACGTTTATCGAATTGATTACTTTCATTAGATAATTGTTTGTGTTACGTAACTATTCGTATACTACGATAAATCGACATCTCGCATGGTAAGAAACGACCTTAACCACTCGCCCATTTGTGTTTCCGAATTTGAAATTCAAGTACGATTATTCGACGCTTCGACGATGAAGGAAAAACATCGTTGATCGCAACATGCACACAATGGGTGAGAGACTTAAGTGTATAACTTTACATCATGAAATTTTAATGGTTGCTTTCCCGCATTAAAATTATTCTATCTTATTAGCACAATAGATTTGTGCAATTATTTTTTATTAAAATCAAAAAATGCCGGTTTTACAAAAGGTTTAACCAAAACTCGAAAGCACGTTGAACCGCTTTATTACTTAGGGTGTAGAGCTTCTTTAGGTTTAAGCATCAATTTCATGCGGCAAGCAGTACCTGATTACGTCACATTTTATAAAAGAACGATAGCTTCTCTCGTTTTCGAGTTGGAAAATTATTATTTTGAAAATTTGAAAAAAAATCTTTTTTCAAGGAATAATTTGCATGATTCGATAGTATTATTAAAGGCATACCGTTCTGCCACGGGAAAACAACCACTAAAATTTCACGGTGTATAAGAGTATGGCAACATTAAAGTGCACCTGAGTTAGCTAACACAAATGCGTAAGTACGCATTATAATATTTTCGTAGTTGGCTGATTCATAGAGACGGTCATAACCGAAATTGGACAACATTATTACTTGAACGAAACAAGTTTATACGTAGTCATTTATCACCCAGCGCGCATCGTCCTCAACGATGTTACAGAATCACTCTGCCAACAGAACCGGTGCCAAATTGCTATTGTTACTTATTCTTATAATTAATAGCTGTAAATTAGCGCGGTGTCCAAAAACTCATAAGCGTGCGTAGCAATCTATACAACTAAACATAATTGAAGTGTCTGTTTGTAATATTAAAAAAAAGACGTGTGGCACTCGGGGTCTGCCGCGGTATAGCTATTGCATAGCATCGTCCGATTTCGGAGCAGCTCGTCTCGATTCGTGCGAGTTTCGTAGAGTCGTACAATACGTCTAACCGCACGCACACAAACACCGTGCCGAAGTCTACCGAACTGAAAAGACGTTAGACGATTGTGAGGTTTTTTTCGTTACGGAATTTCTTGGTTCGGTCGCCGCGCTCAAAGCCCGCGATAAAAGCTATGCAATAGCTTAAAAACTTTCCTCTTGAATCCCTTTATCTATTAAAAAAACTAAAATCGAAATTCGTTGCGTAGTTTTAAAGATTAAAGCTTACAAACATACAGACATATGCGGGCCTCTTCCCGCGTCAGCGTCAAATCAAAGTCGCTACTTTGCTTTATACTATGTAGTGATGAAAATATGGACACCACTCTTATGAAATTATTTATTTTAAAATCAGTGCAATAAAGGGAACGTTTGTTTCCGGCAGAAACTCATTCAACACATGATAAGGACTACGGGACTCGTTTATTGTATCCCTTTGTATTTTCTGACCTAAAATTCACTGAAAGATCTATCCTTATGGTACATATCTGTATTTTTACTTCAATATCGCGTCCGGGCTAAAGTGGCCTTTCAAAGCGTTTGTACAAAGCATTCTGTAACGTTTAAACTCGTAAAAAGACCAGTCACGTGACCTGAGCTATCCTAGGACGCCTAGGTACCCTAAATTGCTAAGTTGCGACTTTGAAAGACACAAACGTTTTTACCTCACGCTTCTACATAGTATATGCTAAACTGTAATGGGAACGTTTAGGTTCACAATGTAAGTCTAGGTAGTGACTTTGCCAAGTTTAAAAGTTGGTACGCTTCTCGTTATAGCGAAATAATGAGCAATTTATGAAGTAAATATATTTTTCTGATCTTCGTAAGATATTTTGTTTTTAATGTCTATCTCATTGTTGTTCATTATCGAACCAATATTTTTTTATTACTTTACGGATTAAACTGTCATGTATTGTTATTCTAAATAATATGTTGAGAGACCCGACGATCCGAAATTTAAAAGGTAGGTAGGTAGGTAGCTTTGAACTAGAAGACAGACATTCGGATTCCTTGGTACGTGACCTAAAACGACTTCACAAAGTCGGATTCATGAGCGAAAAGCTAATAAATAAATTACTATTAGGTACCCATGTGTGTAATGTTTTTGCCCTTAACTTGGCTGTCTTTTTTCGAGTCTACATTTAGTGAGACAAGAAACAAGGTTGTGCAAGGTCGCGGGGTCGGCCCGCCCCCCGCTCCGAGCACGAATAATTTATGAACTGCGTCCTGAGAAGCTTAAAGAATTCCAAGGCGATGTAATTTATAGAAAAAAAAGCTGGAAAAGTGCGAGTTGGGAGGTAGATGTAAAATTCGGTTACATATCTGGGGCATCTGTGGTAAAAATATTCATAGTCGACTAGTATATTGGGGGTCGCGTGGCCCCCATTTATGATCTTCTCTACCAAAAGACATTCTCGTTTTGTCACATATTGAAACTGGTGCCTGTTGCTCGACGCTAAACCACTTGCCAGAATGCACGTGAGAAAATATTGGGGTCCGTGCGGCCCCCATTTCATGTTAGTTCGTATCGCGGTTCATGTGATGCCGGGTGAAAAAATACAACGGAACTCATACTACCTTGTAGGTATTTTTTTCAAAAGATGTTTTAGCTTTATAAGTTCTTCAATTACTGACGTACTTTCTACAAATTTTCTGAATATACATAGGGGGCTTTCTCCCGTGTACAACATACCTGAAACAAGATATCTGCTTTTGATATGCGAATATGTTGCGTTACGTTATTCATAAGTCCCTCACACACCAATATGGCGACTTTGCATATCCAATCTTGTCAGAGTATGACCGACGCAATATTATTATTTCAACCTATTGAATTTGTGGTCTCAGCGACAATGGTTTGCGACACAAATTTGATTAATGAGACTTGTGTCACGCTAGCTTGGGTGAGGACGTTAGTTTAGTTGGCTTAGTGGTTATGTGATGCAACGGGCCCTTTAACGCAATAGGACTTAGCCGTTGATAAGTAGCCTTGAGTTAAATATTGAACCGTCAGTATAGTTAGAGTTCAATCCTCATTGTTTTGGTAACGTGCCGTTATAGTAAACAGATCCGTGTAATTATAAAGATCGTCGTGAGTAACCTTCAACGACCAAGTCACACGACACTTATAAAAATGAATAAATTTAAACCTTAGACTTGACACGGTTTTGTCTAGATTCCATTATTTTTTACAGATGAGCAAGCAGCTCCATCGAGACTTGGCTAGTTTTTTTTACAGAATGTTTTTGTTGGTTAAATATTTATGATTCACTTTTGGTGGATAGGAATCTAAAACGAAGATCTAACTTGGGATTCTTGGCGCATCATACTGATGAGCTAAAATTTAATAATTATTATGTCATAACAATAAACCTAAAGATATTTTTTCCACGTCAAGCATCCGAGATTCATCTACTCTCAGGGACTTACATTGATGACCCATTATTTCAGATAAAAAAAGACGTGTGGCACTCGGGGACTGCCGCGGTATAGCGATTGCATAGCATCGTCCTATTTCGGAGCAGCTCGTCTCGATTCGTGCGAGTTTCGTAGAGTCGTACAAGTCTACCGATCTGAAACGACGTTAGACGATTGTAAGGTTTTTTTCGTTACGGAATTTCTTGGTTCGGTCGCCGCGCTCAAAGCCCGCGATAAAAGCTATGCAATAGCTTAAAAAAATATTATATACGGATGAATTGAGAACCTCCTCCTTTTTTTGAAGTCGGTTAAAAATCTTAAGAATCGTTCCAATTTAATAAGAGACAAAGAAATATGTGACCTCGATTGTGTGCTCTTAGAAGTCAATGAAACTAGCAGCTGTCCTTTTCGCACACAGTCTTTTCCGCACGGGTGAAAAGCGACAGGACGACATTTTATCTAATGCAACTGCAATACTGCATTTCCTCTTATTAGGTACTTCACTTTGCCAATGAGCTCGAAGAGATTACGCAGTATCAAACGTTGTCTTCTGTTTGAGTCGTAATGTAGAGCTTTCTAGCAAGAGTTTTCTATATTTATGTTTTAATATCTTTGCATTGATATATTGAAACAATAATAATATAATTCTGCTATATTTTGTTTGTGATTACCATGAGTATGGATTACATACTAAGCAGGTGTCCTTCGGCCAAACCCCGGACTAAAATCTGGTACCTCTCGGGAACTTACCATCAGGCGTTTCTTCAGATAATAAAAAGTTAAAAACTAAAACCCAACTACGACAAAAAACGACGCTGAAAAAGTATAAAACAAGACTTTTAGAACACTGAACTGAACAAAGTTGCTTATGTAGTTCCAAGTAAATGGACACAGTAGACTCTACCAAAATGCTTATGTTGAAAATTGACAATAATGTCATACAATACTATTTTGAAGTATGCAATATTTACTATGTAGAGATAAGTTTTCATGTTTGGAAAACCGCAGTCACACGTTGTCAAAGTGCTACGGTAGGTAGGTACTTGTGTATGGAACGTGTGACTACGCCTTTCCAAACATGAAAACTTATCTCTACATAGTAAATATTGCATACTTCAAAATAGTATTGTATGACATTATTGTCAATTTTCAACATAAGCATTTTGGTAGAGTCTACTGTGTCCATTTACTTGGAACTACATAAGCAACTTTGTTCAGTTCAGTGTTCTAAAAGTCTTGTTTTATACTTTTTCAGCGTCGTTTTTTGTCGTAGTTGGGTTTTAGTTTTTAACTTTTTATTATTTGTACTATTTTGGTGTTAAAGTGTATTTGTGGCGCATAATATTATCAAAAGTTAAATTGATGAACCAACATGTTTTATATTTTATCAGTCCATGAATATACGTAAAGTCACATGCAAATGCTAGTAATATATATATATATTTAAAATGTACAAGTAAAGCGCTTTCCAATGATACCAAACACGGCGTATTTATCTTAACTTTATTTTTTTACTCTGTATGTTTTGTCCGCTAGTGGGCGCCACATTAGATTTTGTGAAACCCTATATAGCCTATAACCAGCGGACAATTAAGACGCTTCTAATGATATGTCATTTGTCGAATTCTGACAAGCAATTTAGAAGTTATGTGGAAACAGATGAACATACATACATACATACAAACATACATACATACATACATACATACATACATACATAGTATAGGCGTAGTCACACGTTCCATACACAAGTACCTACCTACCGTAGCACTTTGACAACGTGTGACTGCAGTTTTCCAAACATGAAAACTTATCTCTACATAGTAAATATTGCATACTTCAAAATAGTATTGTATGTTCTAAAAGTCTTGTTTTATACTTTTTCAGCGTCGTTTTTTGTCGTAGTTGGGTTTTAGTTTTTAACTTTTTATTATTGTAGAAGCAGCTAACCAAATTAAATATTTTTTGTAAAGGCGGTATGTCGTTTTTTTAATATTTTAGAAGACTTTATAATATTAGGCTGTTGTTTTCTAATCAGGATCACCAGGTACTCCAGATCTTCGATTATCGTAGTTTTTATAATTTTCCCTTTATGTGGCTATTAAACCCTAACTCTGTACCAAATTTCAGCGCTCTGAGTTAATGGGAAGTACCAGTTCTATTTTGATGATCATGAGTAGGTGAGTGTGTGAGTGTGTTACATAAATGCGAAACTTTGCTTTCGCTTAACTTCGGAACTATAAGTCCCACAGACTTGAAATTTTGGATTTTAAGTATGTTATCATAGGTTACTGGATGATAAAAATTTCAGCGTTCTGGTCTTATCCAGAGGTTCTCAAATAGGGGCCTGAAAATGCGGCGAAATGGTTCCAGTAAAGGATGGTACGGCAGTGTTTGCTTCGCGCTCGACTTGGCGGGGGCACTGCCGTGCCCCCAGATTATCGATAAACACTCCCATAAAAACAACAAGTGCTTACATATATGATGGTGTTACCGATGTACTACCTACCTGTCTGCCTACTTATCTGACTGCCTCGTTGGTCTATTGGTAGCAAGGGCTGCGTTAGGACCGAGAGGTCCCCAGTTCGAGTCCGGGGTCAGGCAAAATTTGTGTGACATTTTCTGTTATGAAATTACTCAGCCCGGAGTTAGGAAGTTGGCGGTTGAACGCCCGTGCCTCGGAAAGCAAGTTAAGCCGGTGGTCCTGCGCCCGATCTCTCATCGGTTATGTCGGATTGCCGTCTCACCGAACTATGCGAGTAAGGGAATAGAGAGTGCACTTGTGTGTGCGCGCACACTTGTTCACTATAATATGTCCTGCGCACTTGGCTGTTCTCAATTGAGATCGGCCGCCATGGCTAAAATCAGTCGGATGCCTTATTACCTACCATGAATAAGTACTTACCAACGCATATACCATTGACTCGCAAATAATATGAGCTCCGCATAACCTGCATAATTAGTGCTATGCAGGTCCCGCATCGCTAATTTCCTCTGCAGGACTCCCGCATAATTGGATGCCTGCGTTCCGTACATTATTCATATAATAATAATCTGAGTTGAATGGAAAAGAGGGTAGTGTGTGCTGTTGAAATCCTTTTTTAACCTGTAATAGGATTTTTAACCACTATCTAGAATAAGCTTGGCAGAGAGTGAATATCTAGTTGATTCTGGAGTCAGCAGCTAGGAATTAACTTTTTGTATTCGTTTTAAGTAGAGTTTTATTCGCGTCTGGCGTGAAATGAAGGATGTGGTTAGCAAAGCTATTAAAAAAAATACGTGTGGCACTCGGGGACTGCCGTAGTATAGCTATTGCATAGCATCGTCCGATTTCGGAACAGCTCGTCTCGATTCGTGCGAGTTTCGTAAAGTCGTACAATACGTCTAACCGCACGCACACAAACACCGTGCCAAAGTCTACCGAACTGAAACGACGTTAGACGATTGTGAGGTTTATTTCGTTACGGAATTTCTTGGTTCGGTCGTCGCGCTCAAAGCCCGCGATAAAAGCTATGCAATAGCTTAAAAATAAAGTATATTAAGGCCCGGAATTCCGTGCTATACTCTTAGCTAAAACATGGAATTCTCAATGGACATGTAGCTTATAACGACCGCTGTAAAACCATTACAAGAGCTACATACTTTAGTATTGTCTATTATTAACGTAAACGTGCAGTACTTTAGAATGTTGTCCTAGAGCTTCTGAGGGCCTACCATGAGTTGGCTATCGAAAACTTACTTACGTTATAAACCTATTGAGTTGTTTTTACAAGCTTTTATTTAACTTGCAATGTATGTATGTATGTATGTATGTTTGTGTGTTCGGGTGGAATTTTATAACTCAATTTTAAGGCACTTGCCCTCAACCGATTGAGCTGAAATTTTGCATGCACGTGTATATCCGATGACAATGCAATATTATTATGACATGGAGCTGATCTGATGATGAAGTCGGAAGATAGCCATAGCAACTCAGTAATTAAATAACATAACCACATCGAGTTTGGGCTCATTTCATTCGACTAGATGAGTACTTTGGTGCTAGATAGTAACCAAGGTCTGATGATGGAGCCGGAAGACAGCCAAAGGAACTCAGTACTTAAACGACACAACCAAATCGAGTTTGGGCTCGTCTTAGGAACTTACAAGGTGAAAACTAAAAAGTATAAAATAAATTAAGGTAAAAAAATCTTTAAAAACAAGCTTTTATTTAAATGCGCTAAAAAGAAAAAAATAAAATTTTACACTATAACTTTACTGTCAACTTATAACATTTCAAATTCAACATATTTGACACAATTTATATGTTTTAAAAGCTTGTCGCGAGATTTAAGTACTCGTATTTACTTTCTTAGTTTAAATTTTTTTTTTTCATACGGTCGATTTTAGTTCTTCGCGTAACGACCATCGGCGCTGTACAAGTTTTTCATAGACATATTTACGTAGGCGATATCGAGTGCGTAAGTTTTAAACTCATGGTAGCCCCACTGGTCAGCTCTGAAATGTCGTCTCTCTAAAGAATTATGTTAACAGAACTCGTATTATGCTCTTACTGCATACCTAAGAAGGAATTCTAGGGTCGTGTAGTCGATGTCAGTCGATGTCAGATGTCCATGTGTTTTTATACCAAATTTCATCAAATTCGGATAGTTGGTTTTAGAGTTATGGAGGACCATACATACATATACATACACACATACAGAAAACCTCCTCCCCTTTTCCTTCCCCCGTCATATTTCCTTGCTACTCGTGGGAACGCAATGACCTTGTTTAAACAATGCACAAGACAGAATGGCGGCGACGTGGTCCACAACCCGTCACGTCACGTTTCCCACAGAGGTGAAAAGTGGATCGCTGGAAGTGATCTCTGCCTACCCCTCTGGGAAAAAGGCGTGATTTTATGTATATATGTATGCATGCAGAAAAAAAATTTAAAAATCGTGAAATTAGTATCAGTATCATATATTGAGCCTTTAAACACAATATCTCTGAATACAAACTAACTTACTCCATGACCGACCCTTACAGATTTATTATTAGTATAGATATGCGAGTTTAGTTTTTCAATGTTACTAATATAAAAAAATATACCTAAATTTTAACAAGCAGACATACTGCTTGTTAAAAAAGACAAGAAACTACACATAGTAATTGAAATTTGAAGACAAAAAGAAAAAGCTTCTGTTTCTCCCTCTCAAACATTTATAAAGTCAAACCATAAATAAATTGCATACATCTTGAGTGCATCCGAAGCTCCTAATTTGATTCCTACCGCAAAGACTGTGGCGCCTCAGCGTCGTCTGCGTATGTGTGAATGTGCTCTACGGTTAAGGCTCCAAATTAGGGAGCCAATAGAACTGCCCACAACGTTTCAATGTTAATATCCAGGATCTGAGCTATCACCGCACTAGTTTTTAACTTAAAATATGGAATCAATCTTCTAAATATACAAAAGGAGAAACTAACTGACTGACTGACATATCAACGCACAGTCTAAACGGCTGAAAGTATAGTCATCATCATCATCATCTTTGCGTTTTCCCGGTTGCATCCTTGCGGAGCCCGGGGTCCGCTTTCCTACTCCTAACTCTCCACTTCGCACGGTCTTCGGCATCCTTTATGGAGAGTTTGTTAGCACGCATGTCATCCACTACGACGTCAAGCCAGGCCTTCTTGGGCCTTCCCCTTCTGCCGGGACCCGGCGGTAGCGACATGGCTAGACACTTGTTCCCTACGTAGTTTGCCGGTTTTCGTAAAACATGACCGTACCAACGTAGGCGGCACTCTTGCAGTTTATCAGCGATGTCTCGGACATGAAGGCTGCCGCGAATACGGGAGTTCTTTACGCGATCTGCTCGCGTAACTCCCGACATCCAGCGCAGCATCTTCATCTCCGTGACCCGCAGTTCCTGCTTGTGCCGCTCAAGTAATGGCCATGCTTCACTGCCATATAAGAGAACAGGCCTAATGATGGATTTATAGACCTGTCCCTTCAGCTTAACCGGCATTTTAGGGTCGCAAGTGACGCCGCTCACCTCCCGCCATTTATCCCACGCAGCAGCAATGCGTGCCTTGACGTCGGAGTCGATGTCGCCGTTCGCGTGGAGTACAGATCCCAGGTACTTGAACCGGTCCGTGCGCTCGACCGTGTCTTCGCCTATGCGGACGGACATGGGATCTGTAGTGTTGCAGGCCAAGTACTCTGTCTTCGCCACGTTGAGTTTATTTTATTTTATTTATTTTATTTTTCTTTATTTAAGGAAAACAAACAGCAATTTTACAATTCACTTAATATTAACACACATAAATGTAACACACTTGCCAAAGAAGTTTCCACGACTAATTATTACATGGTATCTTAAAGAGTAACACTACATATTAAAATACCCAACAGAGATATAAAAATAATCATCTTATCAATAATACTTAACTAGGACAGCATTGATGTCAGCTGCTGTACAACACTGCTAAGCAGCAACCAACACCAAGGCTGACTGATAGAAGTTGCAAAAAGTACCCAAACTTATTTCTTGATCGTGTGCTTAAATTTATTTAGTCCGAGACCAAAAATATCTATGTGGCAATATTTGGAGTTATATAGTTTAACAGATCTTACTAAAAAGCGATTACTTGCATAGTTAGTCCGACAAAACGGAACCGCAAAAGTATTGAACGATCTAGCGTTGACTCTCGGGCATCTTAGAAAAATATTGCTTAAAAGGTAAGGGGAATCGACGTTACAATTGATTATTTTATACAGCATCAATTGATCACAATGTTCTCTTCGTAGCTCAAGAGAAGTAACATTTTTAACCGACTTCAAAAAAAGGAGGAGGTTCTCAATTCGTCTGTATGTATAATATTTTTTTTTTTTTTTTTTTTTTTTTTTATGTATGTTCACCGATATTTTCGTCAATTATAGACGGATTTCAAAACTTTTTTTTTGGTTGGATAGAGTTCACTTCCGAGGTGGTCCCATTTTCACCAGTCTCGGATCTGATGATGGGATCCAGGAGAAATCGAGGGCAACCTTCAAATTTTATAGGGACATATTACCGCGTTTTTGCATATTATCTGGAAGTCATATTGGCATTTGCTTCTGGTTATCATAATCTTATGATGCTGAGCTGATGATGGAAGGTCAACTCCTTAATAGTTATGAGTAAAAGAATAATTATTTCAATACTGTATACATATTAAGACTTCTAGTTATAATATCAGTAGCATTACAGGTGAGCTAAACTATTAGGTTGACCAACCAGTCTAGGATCTGATGATGGGATCCAGGAGAAATCGAGGGCAACCCTCAAATTTTATAGGCACATGTACCGCGTTTTACATATTTTCTGAAGTTATATTGGCATTTGCTTCTGGCAATCATTATTTTATGATGCTGAACTGATGATGGAAGGTCAACTCCTTAATAGTTGGGAGTAAAGGGATAATTCTTTCAATACTGTATACATATTAAGACTACTAGTTATAATATCAGTAGAATTATAGGTGAGCTGAACTAATAGGGTGCTAAAAAATGTAACACTAAAAAGGATGAAAAAAAATTGTAAACAAAAAAAAAACCGCCTTCAAAAACCCGACTCACTAAAAATTACAAAATAATATAATACGAACATTAATCTGGGTATGAATTTGATATGTTGTTGAAGGCGGTGCCAATTAAATTTTTGAGGAAAACTGCATGAAATATAAACGGCACCGCCTTCAACAACATATCAAATTCATACCCAGATTAATGTTCGTATTATATTATTTTGTAATTTTTAGTGAGTCGGGTTTTTGAAGGCGGTTTTTTTTTTTTTACAATTTTTACTAGAAAAGTCACGGAATCTGTAATTTAATCTTTTTAAAAACTTATTTTGAATTCTTTCAAGCATATTAATATATATTTTTAACCGACTTCAAAAAAAGGAGGAGGTTCTCAATTCGTCTGTATGTATAATTTTTTTTTTTTTTTTTTTTTTTTTTTTTTATGTATGTTCACCGATATTTTCGTCAATTATAGACGGATTTCAAAAATTTTTTTTTGGTTGGATACAGTTCACTTCCGAGGTGGTCCCATTTTCACCAGTCCCGGATCTGATGATGGGATCCAGGAGAAATCGAGGGCAACCCTCAAATTTTATAGGGACATGTACCGCGTTTTCCATATTATCTGAAGTTATATTGGCATTTGCTTCTGGAAATCATAATCTTATGATGCTGAGCTGATGATGGAAGGTCAACTCCTTAATACTTAGGAGTATAAGGATAATTCTGTCAATACTGTATACATATTAAGACTACTAGTTATAATATCAGTAGCATTATAGGTGAGCTGAACTAATAGGGTGACCAGTCTAGGATCTGATGATGGGATCCAGGAGAAATCGAGGGCAACCCTCAAATTTTATAGGGACATGTACCGCGTTTTGCATATTATCTGAAGTTATATTGGCATTTGCTTCTGGAAATCATAATCTTATGATGCTGAGCTGATGATGGAAGGTCAACTTCTTAATACTTAGGAGTAAAAGGATAATTCTTTCAATACTGTATACATATTAAGACTACTAGTTATAATATCAGTAGCATTACAGGTAAGCTGAACTAATAGGGTGACCAGTCTAGGATCTGATGATGGGATCCAGGAGAAATCGAGGGCAACCCTCAAATTTTATAGGCACATGTACCGCGTTTTATATATTTTCTGAAGTGATATTGGCATTGCTTCTTGCAATCATAATGTTATGATGCTGAGCTGATGATGGAAGGTCAACTCCTTAATTGTTTGGAGTAAAAGGATAATTCTTTCAATACTGTATACATATTATGACTACTAGTTATAATATCAGTAGCATTACAGGTGAGCTGAACTAATAGGGTAACAAAAAATTTAACACAAAAAAGTATGAAAAAAAATTGTAAACAAAAAAAAAACCGCCTTCAAAAACCCGACTCACTAAAAATTACAAAATAATATAATACGAACATTTATAATCATCTGGGTATGAATTTTATATGTTTTTGAAGGCGGTGCCAATCAAAATTTTGAGGAAAAAGAAGCACTCTGTGCTTGTCTGTTTGAAATATAAACGGCACCGCCTTCAACAACATATAAAATTCATACCCAGATGATTATAAATGTTCGTATTATATTATTTTGTAATTTTTAGTGAGTCGGGTTTTTGAAGGCGGTTTTTTTTTGTTTTATACACAGGATTCCATGCGGTGGTTGCGTACTCAAGTTGTGATCTGACAAGACTATTATACAACAACATTAGTGTGTTGGCATTATTAAATTCCGAACTTTGCCTAAATACAAATCCTAACATCTTGTAAGCCCTATTAGATATATTATTGATGTGCGACGAGTACGACAATTCACTGTCCAGCGTGACACCTAGGTCTCTCACCTCGGTCGACCGTTTAAGTTTCAGACCCCCGTTCTCAAGCGATTCCTTCCATGTGTTAACACGTCTCACCAGCCGTCCCCTGTCCGAGTCCACCAGCGCGATATCGTCAGCATACATAAGTAGCCATGGTGGCTGCTCATGGTGGTCTCTGATGCTGTCTGACAATACGTCTAATATCAGGCTGAAGAGGAACGGACTCAGGACGGAGCCTTGGTGTACTCCGACGGTAATACGGAAGGGCAATGTGTCGCCAACAGCGGTCCTAACTACAGAATCGGAATCACAGTACATGTCTCTAATGATATCAACATACGTTTCTGGCACTCCCTTGGACCTCAGGGCCCACCAAATCATCGCACGCGGAACACAGTCGAAGGCCTTCTCCATGTCCAGAAATAGGAAGTGGAGAGGCGTGTTCTTCGTCCTGTATTTCTCCATGATGATTCTTAGGGCAAAACGGGGTCCATAGTCCCATGACCGGGGCGGAAACCATATTGACATCCAGAGACAGTGCACTCCTGACGGATTCGAGAGTCTACTATCCGCTCGAATAGTTTCATGGTGTGGGACATGACCTTTATACCGCGATAACTACCGCACTCTTGCACTGATCCCTTGCCCTTGAAGACCGGGGTGATAACACTCAGTCTCCATTGGCGAGGAATCCCGCCGGTGCTGAGTATGCGGTTATAAAGGTCAGTTAGGATGCCCACACCACGACCACCCATTGCCTTCCAGGCTTCGATGGGGACTCCATCGGCTCCGACAGCTTTCCGATTCTTCATGCGGCGAAGAGCATTCTCTACTTCTTCAGGCGTTACCGGTGGCACAAGTCCAAGATTCGGAGGGAGGTCCGGTGGCTGCACTTCTCTATGCTGTTTATTTAACAGCTCGTGGAAGTAAGAGCGCCATCTCTCCTTCACCGCGAGGTCCTCGCATAGTAGGTCACCGTGAGGGTCTTTAACACAGCGGCACTTGGAGATATCCTGTGCCGCTTTGACCCTAGAACGTAACGAACGAAATTTCCACGGGAACACGAATTAGAGGGAAAATCTGTATGAAAAATCTAAACCGTTTAAGTTAGACGCCTGAAATTTGGCATGCAGATACCATAGCAAACTTAAAGCTTAGTTGAAACAGAAGGGGAGTTATTGAGAACAAACTTTTGTTAATAAAATCCTGTAGTCCACGCGAACGAAGTCTCGGGCTTAGTGTTTACATGAAGCTATAAGAACCGATGTAAAATCACCACCACTTTCTGTTTAAGTCCACCCAATCGGTAGCCAGTGCGGATGCCCTTAGAGCCAGCGGTGAAATAAAGCGGGACACAGCGCTCGTGGCAGTCGATGCGATTTCTCTGGAGCCGCGACACGTTCCAGAATAGGGATGTATCTTGAAATCTTTAGGTCTACTGGGTTCTTACTGCATCTTTGTTTTAATGGTAGCGAAAGAAACGAGAGGGCCTCGGTGTAGGACAGGGTGAGTTTTTCAGATCGGATGGTGTGCAATGATTTCGGCCAGCACCAAACCAACTATGGATTTTTTTTATGTAATAAATCCGAAAGTAACTCAGTCTGTCTGTTACGCTTCCACGCATAGAGTACTGGACCGATATAAATGAAATTTAGTACAGATATAGTCCAGAGCCTAGGAAAGGTTATAGGCTACTTTTAAACCGACTGCGCTATAAGGAAGTAATGTTTTACCCACTAAACGTCTCTACGCGGAAGAAGTCGCGGGCGGAAAGCAAGCAAGCAATTAATAATTTAATATATCTTTATCCAGATATCTTAAAAGATTTCATTTTGATAGTAACATACGATGTATGTTAATAGACTGACACAAAAAAACTGTTTTTTTAATGAAAGACTCTTAGGACGAGCTCACTCCACCTTATTATGGTAAGTGCTCGTGAGATCCACATATGAAGTTGACGGACAAAACGGACCATATTGACCCTATCGACCTCACCCTGAAGACCTGCTTCAATACCATTTTACACCAATCCCTTCTTATACATTCTTTCGAAAAATATCGATCTAGACACGCGGTAGCGTGTCAAGCCAAGTTCAAGAAACAGAACTGGCGAGCCGCACCGTGTGTAATATTACACGAACCATTTGGAACCACTTTTGAACCCCTCATAAATCAAAAACTATTTCACATAAACGTATCAAATTTGGCTCATATATTGTGACTTGCAAGATAAATATGTGTTCTAAATTTCATAAGCTTATCTCAAACAGTTATTTAGATATTAATGTCCAAAAATCCTCATTTTTATCATTGACTGACTGACAGATCAAAATTCTAACCCAGTTCCAAATGACCTAGAGAGTTAAAATTTGGTATGCAGATAGGTAATTACATGAATACAAAGGAATAAATAAAAAACTGGCAATTTTTTAATAATTAGGTTAGGTTCTTTTATGAACGCTTAACATAAATACCTAATTAGTGCCTAATCACGCCTATATACCGGGGAAGGCAGAGCACTAAGTATATATTTAGGTATACTTACTTATTTACAATTAAGAGTAGGTACTTATAGTCGGTTTTCATATTTATTACTTAGGGTAGGTACCTACATAAAGTCTAGTTTTAGTTTTGAATTTGTCCTTTTCAAAAGACCCCCGGCGTTACGATGATACATACTTTTCTACAAAAAGTAATGATATCCAATCAAAAACATAAATGTGAAATGAGAGCCAAGTTCAATATTATGATAATTGCCTTGGTTGTTGACTTCAACGACAAAAGAAGTGAGATCTAAATGGGTGCCAAGTTCCAATGGTCAACCCAGAAATTTATTTATAAGTAACACTATAACATACCTATCATATCTTCTTATAACATAAGATAATGTATGGTGGTAGCATATGAAGGTCTGTCTTGGCTAGTTTTCATATATAAACTAGAAAATATAAATAATATAAACTAGAAACTAGCCAAGACAGACCTTCATAGGCTACCACCATACATTATCTTATGTTATACTAGCTGTTTCACGCGGTTTCACCCGCGTCCCGAGGGAACTACTTCCCGTACCGGGATAAAATATAGCCTATGTTACTTCTGAATAATGCAGCTTTCTAATGGTGTAAAAATTATTGCAATCGGTCCAGTAGTTTTTGTGTTTATTCATTACAAACATACAAAAATACAAATATTTCCTCTTTATAATATTAGTATAGAAGAAGATATGATAGGTATGTTATAGTGTTACTTATAAATAAATTTCTGGGTTGACCATTGGAACTTGGCACCCATTTAGATCTCACTTCTTTTGTCGTTGAAGTCAACAACCAAGGCAATTATCATAATATTGAACTTGGCTCTCATTTCACATTTATGTTTTTGATTGGATTACAATTTACAAACTCTTCTCTCTGCGTGTTACGAAACAAATAAAACTATGGGGCATCCCTAACTCGGCACTTGGTTATTTTAAATTTTCAGCAGGCCCCACTGAGCCAGTTTTCACAGTTGCCTCCGTGTGAACACTGCGGTGCACTAGAAAAGAGTCACGTCCAAACAGGTGAGTTTATGCTCGCCTTCGTCTTCACTACGATCTGTATCAGGCTTTAGGAAACAAAGTGATAGACATAGAATTGTCTATAATTTTGCGCGAACACTACACATTTGATAAAAAACTAATTTTACGGATTAAACTCGCGCGTATTGTTTTTCTAAACATTATTTAGAGACCCGACGTTTCGAGCTCTTTACAGCGCTTGTGGACACGGTCAAGACTAATGATGACAGTTATTTTATTTCAAAAGTCATAGACAATAGCTAATGTGAATGTTAAGTGCCGCACCGTATCTGTGTTCAAAGTATCGGGATATCTACTCCTTCTGGTCTGATTCTATGCTCATATCAAGCTTTTGACGACTTATAAGGTGTAAATGACTAGAATTAATAAGCCAGTCTCAATGCTTTTCGTATAAACTAGTTCTCTTCTCCATTTTCTGAAGACCAGGGTCGTAGAGTCTTCTCAGACATTACGACACATGCTGAGTGGATGCTTTTTTACTGTCACTCTATAAAAGTATTTAAGAAAATAATGCTTTTATGGTTTAATTTTTCTTTATAGCTTGTATGTGTCACTAATTAATAAACAATTTTTAATCTTTTTTTATAATAACTGACCGATATTAAATAAAGTCATACCAATTAAGAATGAGGCTGCATGCGTTTGGATTATTATGAATATTGGCTAAACAAGTATAATATGGAATATAAGAACTCTCCCTCGCGATTCAGTTCTCTCAGTTCAAACTCACGAAGTTTTAACGATACCTTTGGATCTTTGAAATTCTTTTAAGCAGCACCCTTATATAAATTTCCACGTAATAAATGCTAGTCTCCTTTTTATTTTTAAATTACACACAAAACTATGCGACGTCGGCATTCCGATGCTCTTAGAACAAACGCCATTTGGGATTCCAAGCTTACCGCAGTGGGTTATTTTAAAATTCTAGTTTTCACCGTTGTTTCCCCACACGATGCGACGTTGGCACTAGAAAATTGTCACGTATTCCTGAACATACTTTATCTGTGCGACTTGCGCGCGGAAAAAAATCTTACAATTGTGGCAAACGTGCTCTCAAGCTTCCTTATTCAATTCATAGCTTTCGATGTTCGAAAGGAATTGTGTTTTATTGTGAACATAATAAATATTTTTATTATTATAAACACAATTCAATAACATGATATGGTGAAAAGGAACATTTAAAAGCACCCTGGGCTGGTAGTTCCGAGATTGTTTGCCGTTTCTCGGAAAAAGAGGAAGCACAAAGAGTGTACATATAAGTTTATATAAACACTGTAATAAATAAATAACATATCGTCCAGAGCAGTGTACCTATGTATTACACATTACAGAATTAAAAAGAATTCATCCATGTACTTTTAAAATACATACAAATGATCAATATTGAAAATCTATTGAACATAGCCTTGTCAGACACCGGCTGACCTATTTGAGCTTCGTTGACTCAAAAGGGGAGATAGACAAATATACGGTCCGCGTATTCATGTGCACTATTCATTTATTAGCTCTTCGCTTTGAGTAATGGTAACTTGTCATGTATATTAAGTCTAATTTAAAGAAATTAATAATAATCAATAAGTATTCGACCTGATTCCGTGATAAGTAACTTAAGCACTTGTGTTACGGATATCAGAATCAACAGTGGATACAAAAATTTACTTCATTTTTTTTTAATGACACACTCAGACGCGGAATAAACACGATTTTCGTCTCACAAATATTTGTCCCGGGTGGGAATCGAACTCACAACTCTTGGAACCGTAGGTAGTGAGACTGGGTCACTAACCACTGTTCCACTGAGTTAGTCAAATCAGTGTATGTATAATTCAACAAAGTATTAAAGGTGAACGAATCTAGACAACTAAAAAGATAATACGAAAAAAGGTTCAGTAATAAAGCAATTTGATAGTAGCAAAGTCTTCGAATGTAATGGCCTAATAAAATAACATTACTATCCTATTCCTTCCCCACGAATCGCCTCACTATCATTGCCTACCCATTTCCCCTCGCTTACGAAAAAACCGCGTATTATTTTATTCACTACCCAAACGAATCTACTTCGGTAAACTTCGCTACATTAGGAATCTATTCAAGGCATTGGGGCCGTGAATTTTTCAGTTTTCACCACCCTACAAGGCTAAAAGGGTGAGTGGGGTGGAAGGCACCCATATATCTATTTATCGGGCGGACTGCATTCCTCTCTTTATTTCCGTTGAAATTTTAGTGTTGAAAATACTGAAATGGTTGCTTTTGACGCTTCTGCGTCTGACGGCGTAGTGTTACTACGACGAAATGACTGTCGCTTCGATTACATTATGGTATTACGTTTGGAGTAGGAGCTGTCGGAGTTATACGAGTCAATTTGGATGATGATGTGTGAGTGACATTAATCAATGAAGCATTCTCTTTGTCCATTTAATCAACACAATTAGTAATGAAATGAAGTTTGTGGTTATAAGTATAATGAACTTTGATTGGTACGAGCAGATATTTTTTAAAAAAAGACGTGTGGCACTCGGGGACTGCCGCGGTATAGCTATTGCATAGCATCGTCCGATTTCGGAGCAGCTCGTTTCGATTCGTGCGAGTTTCTTAGAGTCGTACAATACGTCTAACCGCACGCACACAAACACCGTGCCGAAGTCTACCGAACTGAAACGACGTTAGACAATTGTGAGGTTTTTTCGTTACGGAATTTCTTGGTACGGCCGCCGCGCTCAAAGCCCGCGATAAAAGCTATGCAATAGCTTAAAAAACGCATCAAAATCAGTTGTCTACTTTTAAAGTTGGGGATATAGGGGCAAATGGAGATATAGGGGCAGAGAAAGCGACTTTGTTTATTTTAATGATGCAGACTCTTTACCGTTTTCGGCTACTGCGACTACTATTTAGTGTTTCAACACTTCAGAACATTTATATAAGTCCCAATCGACCTCGCTCTGATAGGATACGAAATGTATCAAATATTAAAGTAAAACTATTTTATTTGTATTTATTTATGCAGGTTTTCTATAATCCAATAAGGCAGCCGGGCTGCGCCGTGCCGGGCTAGCAGGGATAATTTCAATCGCAGTATGCCCTTATTCTGTTACTCGTACCTTGGTTAAATAGAGTTTAATGAAACCTATGTCAATTGCTACGAGTAAACAATTTTTATACATACAGACGAATTGAGAACCTCTTAATTTTTCGGTTAATAAGGTAATCTAAACAACAAAGGGCCAATTTTTTCAAAGATAAAACTTAAAGGTGAAACGAAACTTAAACTTAGAAATAAAACTCCGGTAATTTGGTCGTCACCTATTAGTTTTATCTGGCCATTGAAAAATCGGCCCTAAATCAAATTGAAGTGGCAGTTTGTAATATGAAAATAACGAGTTTTTACTAAATGGGTAGGAATTATTAAGCTATTGCATAGCTTTTATCGCGGGCTTTGAGCGCGGCGACCGAACCAAGAAATTCCGTAACGAAAAAAAACCTCACAATCGTCTAACGTCGTTTCAGTTCGGTAGACTTCGGCACGGTGTTTGTGTGCGTGCGGTTAGACGTATTGTACGACTCTATGAAACTCGCACGAATCGAGACGAGCTGCTCCGAAATCGGACGATGCTATGCAACAGCTATACCGCGGCAGTCCTCGAGTGCCACACGTCTTTTTTTAAATTGTATAATGAAACGTGTAAGTTTTAAATAAAATGCTATTGTGCATCGTTGCAATATCCGTTTAGTCATTGAGTCGTCAGAATAAGCGCGTTGGAATATTATAACAAGCGTCGCTGTGACCTGCTCAGAGTTGCGGTGAGGCAAGCCCGTTCCGTTCTAGGCACCGGACTCACAAATTACCGGAGTTACGATTTGCTTTCTAAATTGATTTAACTGGAAATCAAAGTTCAATTTCTATAGACCGTACAGTTTGAATCGTGTTAGCTGGTGGTCGTTTGGATGTTGTTAGTGGAGATCGTTACTTCCTGAATCTAGACACGCGGTAGCGTGTCAAGCCAAGGTTCAAGAAACAGAACTGGCGAGAAGCACCGTGTGTAATATTACACGAACCATTTGGAACCACTTTTGAACCCCTCATAAATCAAAAACTATTTCACATAAACGTATCAAATTTGGCTCATATATTGTGACTTGCGAGATAAATATGTGTTCTAAATTTCATAAGCTTATCTCAAACAATTATTTAGATATTAATGTCCAAAAATCCTCATTTTTATCATTGACTGACTGACAGATCAAAATTCTAACCCAGTTCCAAATGACCTAGAGAGTTAAAATTTGGTATGCAGATAGGTAATTACATGAATACAAAGGAAAAAATAAAAAACTGGCAATTTTTTAATAATTATGTTAGGTTCTATTATGAACGCTTAACATAAATACCTAATTAGTGCCTAATCACGCATATATACCGGGGAAGGCAGAGCACTAAGTATATATTTAGGTATACTTACTTATTTACAATTAAGAGTAGGTACTTATAGTCGGTTTTCATAATTATTACTTAAGGTAGGTACCTACATAAAGTCTAGTTTTAGTTTTGAATTTGTCCTTTTCAAAGGACCCACGGCGTTACGATGATATATACTTTTCTACAAAAAGTAATGATATCCAATCAAAAACATAAATGTGAAATGAGAGCCAAGTTCAATATTGCCTTGGTTGTTGACTTCAGCGACAAAAGAAGTGAGATCTAAATGGGTGCCAAGTTCAATGGTCAACCCAGAAATTTATTTATAAGTAACACTATAACATACCTATCATATCTTCTTATAACATAAGATAATGTATGGTGGTAGCCTATGAAGGTCTGTCTTGGCTAGTTTTCATATATGAATTATAGCCGTCGCAAGTTCTAAGCCTACAAGTATTTGTCGGTTTTTATTTTATAATTCCGAAAATTTGGATTGTTGGTAGAAACTAGCAAGCGAACATAATAATACGTTGGTAGGTTTATAGAAACTAGCCAAGACAGACCTTCATAGGCTATCACCATACATTATCTTATGTTATAAGAAGATATGATAGGTATGTTATAGTGTTACTTATAAATAAATTTCTGGGTTGACCATTGAACTTGGCACCCATTTAGATCTCACTTCTTTTGTCGCTGAAGTCAACAACCAAGGCAATATTGAACTTGGCTCTCATTTCACATTTATGTTTTTGATTGGATTTATACTTATAGTATCTATGGTATTTACTTAATTTATTAAAAGGTATCCTGAAATAAATATGGCTATTCTTAACCCTTTCAGAACTTAAGCATTCATTTGAGAATTTGTTTTGTCAATCAATTTTCTTTTGGTTGTAATAAATTTTTAAGCTATTGCATAGATTTTATCGCGGGCTTTGAGCGCGGCGACCGAACCAAGAAATTCCGTAACGAAAAAAACCTTACAATCGTCTAACGTCGTTTCAGTTCGGTAGACTTCGGCACAGTGTTTGTGTGCGTGCGGTTAGACGTATTGTACGACTCTACGAAACTCGCACGAATCGAGACGAGCTGCTCTGAAATCGAACGATGCTATGCAATAGCTATACCGCGGCAGTCCCCGAGTGCCACACGTCTTTTTTTTCTGTTAATTTATCTTGACAAAAGTTATCTTTACTTGACTATACAAACTAAAGGTGAATTGTAGTGAGTTTGACGAGCGAAGATGTATTAAAATGCAATATTTTTTGTTCTGCAATTTTCGTTTTGAAAATCTGACATAACTTTTCTTCGAGTAATCCGTCTGCCTCGCCTCTTCAACCCACACTCAATATGATAGATTCCATAATTCGATTGCAAGAGTCGTCTTGATAATGATCGACATCATCTGACGGAAGTCTTTTGTGGTCTCGAGGAAAATTAACCGAAAAGAGGAAGCCGACTTAACCTTACTTTTTGTTTGAGAAAAGGTGAAATTTCAATGTTAATTTACTTTCTCCCTAATGATGGACAAATCTTTTCGGAAGGCTACGGAAAATTCCCCACTGAATCTCTCTTATTATTTTTTTTTAAATCCTTTTATTAGACGGGGTTTTTACGATTTTTGCGTAGCGAATGATTAGCTTCGCGAAATAATCTCTTAATGTTGCTTTTATTAATCAGTTATTTTCGGGGGAAATAATACCGAGATCACAAAAGCGGATTATGCCTTTCAGCAATTTGGGATTATTGAAAAGCCGGTATTATTTCATCGGTGGTTTTTAACTTTTTGCAAAGGTTTTTAGTATTCAATCAGGTAATATAAATAAATATAACTGCCTCGTTGGTCTATTGGTAGCAAGTGCTGCGTTAGGACCGAGAGGTCCCCGGTTCGAGTCCGTGGTCGGGCAAAATTTGTGTACGTTTTTCTGTAATGAAATTACTCAGCCCGGAGTTAGGAAGTTGGCGGTTGAACGCCCGTGCCTCGGAAAGCACGTTAAGCCGGTGGTCCTGCGCCCGATCTCTCGCCAGTGGTCGTTTAGTGTAGTAGAGTTTATAGAACAGAACACTTATTCATGAAACGTAAAAACTAAATGAGAATTCGGTAATGACTATTTCCTGAATCACATTATGTTTACTCATAGTAGATCTTAGTCAATCTTTATTTAGCTGCCGCACTTTTACGTCAAAACTACTGAAAAGTTTAAACTTAGAACAGATTACAATTAAATTTGGTACACAGATAGCCCACAGGATGAGATAGGAAATTGATTACTCGTCGTCAATCGTCGAATCGTCAAAAGAATTGTCTTTGCTTTAAAGGTGAACCGATTTTTAGCTGAAGACACGCGCCATCTTTCATTTACAATTACAAAACCAACTCTGTTAGTATAACTTTCCAAAATTTAAGTATTGTTCTGTCAAACGACGCTCTAAAATAAAGACATCTGTCCTTCAAGCTTTAAAACCCTTCAAAACATAAAGATGATTGTTTTGCGATTGCGTCGAGGCGAGCGCGATCGAATCAGTGCCGGGACAAGCATTGTGCTGCGGACAGCACATGGCGATACGAGGAAAACGATCTAAGTGCACCGGGGGTCCGTGGGGTCGGGGGTCGGGAGGACCCCACCCACCCCCCTGTCCACTCATCTGAGCGCTCGGTCGAGGAATACGAAAGAAAACACCGTAATAGGTCGGCTTGCGGCGCGGGCAAAAAAATCGCAGACCCGATATGCAAAATTTCCGAATGCAGATAGGTTTTGGTAGGATTCGATTTGCAGGTGTATTGGAGTAAGCACTGGGGTTTTTGCGATACTTCGAAAATATTGTGCAGTTGTGAAGTAAAATACAAAAAGAAAAAATCGACAATACGATTTGGACTCGTGGTTCCGTACCAATATTGTAAAAAATCAAGTTGCGTAAAAAATCTAATTAGGGTCTCAATTAATGTTGTGAATTTTGGTTCCACTCTTATCCCTACAGTTAATCTCATCACTTGAATATTTTTTACGGTATAATCAATTAAAACCTAATCAACATAATAAAAAGTTAAAAACTAAAACCCAACTACGACAAAAAACGACGCTGAAAAAGTATAAAACAAGACTTTTAGAACACTGAACTGAACAAAGTTGCTTATGTAGTTCCAAGTAAATGGACACAGTAGACTCTACCAAAATGCTTATGTTGAAAATTGACAATAATGTCATACAATACCATTTTGAAGTATGCAATATTTACTATGTAGAGATAGGTTTTCATGTTTGGAAAACCGCAGTCACACGTTGTCAAAGTGCTACGGTAGGTAGGTACTTGTGTATGGAACGTGTGACTACGCCTTTCCAAACATGAAAACTTATCTCTACATAGTAAATATTGCATACTTCAAAATAGTATTGTATGACATTATTGTCAATTTTCAACATAAGCATTTTGGTAGAGTCTACTGTGTCCATTTACTTGGAACTACATAAGCAACTTTGTTCAGTTCAGTGTTCTAAAAGTCTTGTTTTATACTTTTTCAGCGTCGTTTTTTGTCGTAGTTGGGTTTTAGTTTTTAACTTTTTATTATTTGTACTATTTTGGTGTTAAAGTGTATTTGTGGCGCATAATATTATCAAAAGTTAAATTGATGAACCAACATGTTTTATATTTTAAGGGGACGTAGTAAAGAAGCTATGAACGAAAAGATGTGAACTATATGCAATCAGTCCATGAATATACGTAAAGTCACATGCAAATGCTAGTAATATATATATATTTAAAATGTACAAGTAAAGCGCTTTCCAATGATACCAAACACGGCGTATTTATCTTAACTTTATTTTTTTACTCTGTATGTTTTGTCCGCTAGTGGGCGCCACATTAGATTTTGTGAAACCCTATATAGCCTATAACCAGCGGACAATTAAGACGCTTCTAATGATATGTCATTTGTCGAATTCTGACAAGCAATTTAGAAGTTATGTGGAAACAGATGAACATACATACATACATACAAACATACATACATACATACATACATACATACATACATAGCCTGTCAAAATCATAACCCTCCTTTTGCTTTGCCGTAGTCGGGTAAAAATAGAGACCGAAATATACCTGACATTGATAATAAAACGTTGCAATATCCATTTTAGGCACTTTAATCGTATCTAAATATTCGTTTCTATATTTAAAACATACCAGTGTACTCGTACACTTAACAATATGCCTATCGTAAACCCTTTACCAAATCGAATCTCAATGAAACGGGACGGGCATTACCGCCCAATAAAAACGAAATCTAAACAATAAGGGCAGACGTAAACACTCCCTCGCAATTTGGCCATCGAGACCCTATCTTTATAGGGCGGGAGCAGATGCCCTCACAACGGTAACTGGCCCTCACAACATCACAAGTGGTAATACGACCTTTTTATTAAGGATGCCATTTTAATCTACTTGTATTCAAAACTGGAAGAAAAAAAAAGATTTTTAAATATATGATGATCCTTTATTTTTCTATTTTGATGATGGCTTGCAGAATCTTTGTCATCATTGAGGGGTAGCGAATGATTCTCACCTCAAATACAATCAATGATAAAAGTAATCAAAAACTATTTAACAATCTATTACTAAATTTTGCAAAAATATAGTTATTTCTACAAACATAGAAGGTTATGTAATGTCCGAGTAGAATTAATAGTGCTGGTTGTATGGTATTCAGAGATGCAAAAGCAGATTACTGCAGCAAAGGGCTTTAGAGTTATTAAAGCTTTGGTCCAGTTGATACCCAAGGGGAGCGGAACATCATACGGCATCTAAATACTGGCGCGCAAACTTCCCAAATCCTGCCAACCCTAGCAAACTAATTGGCTAGAAACCTTCGCTTTCCCCAATCGACTAATTAAATAGTCGAAAACACCTGAAATAATACGCGAGTTAATGCGACAGGGTTCCACCGCGCGGCCACCGGTTTTATTGTGGGACCTTGCGAAAGTGGAGTTTGGGCCATTTTAGGGTAAACTGGGACAATTCCGATGTTTGGACGCCGATTAGGGCGAAATTAACAAGCCAATTAATTGACACGAAGGGGATGAGTTGTTGTTTCCACTCCAGTCGTTAACACTCTTAAGAGGTAGTTGATTGCTTTATTTACTAATTGGTTTTGTTCGGGACTACTTTTGTGGGAGTTTGCAAATAACTATGAACATTTGCAGTTGTATCTTTGATGTTTCCAAATTTGCACAAAATCAATTTAGTAAAAACCTCATCGCTTGATTTTTTCTTTGCGGTCATCAAAGTTTTCAGAAGTTCCGTGCTTTAAAAGGAGAACTGGACTCCTAACTTATTGATCTGACAACTGGCCAATTGTCCGTCTATTAGTCAAAACTATATAAAAAAAGATACACTTGCATATGAATAAAAACCTTAGATCTTTTTCGTGGACGTAGAATCTTGAAACTTGAGACTAAGTGACGTCTTTAATATTGCAAAAATTGTAAACAAAAAAAAAACCGCCTTCAAAAACCCGACTCACTAAAAATTACAAAATAATATAATACGAACATTTATAATCATCTGGCTATGAATTTTATATGTTGTTGAAGGCGGTGCCGTTTATATTTCAAACAGACAAGCACAGAGTGCTTCTTTTTCCTCAAAATTTTGATTGGCACCGCCTTCAAAAACATATAAAATTCATACCCAGATGATTATAAATGTTCGTATTATATTATTTTGTAATTTTTAGTGAGTCGGGTTTTTGAAGGCGGTTTTTTTTTTGTTTACAATTTTTTTTCATACTTTTTAGTGTTAAATTTTTTGTTACCCTATTAGTTCAGCTCACCTGTAATACTACTGATATTATATAACTAGTAGTCTTAATATGTATACAGTATTGAAAGAATTATCCTTTTACTCCAAACAATTAAGGAGTTGACCTTCCATCATCGGCTCAGCATCATAACATTATGATTGCAAGAAGCAATGCCAATATCACTTCAGAAAATATATAAAACGCGGTACATGTGCCTATAAAATTTGAGAGTTGCCCTCGATTTCTCCTGGATCCCATCGTCAGATCCTAGACTGGTCACCCTATTAGTTCAGCTCACCTATAATGCTGCTGATATTATAACTAGTAGTATTAATATGTATACAGTATTGAAAGAATTATCCTTTTACTCCTAAGTATTAAGGAGTTGACCTTCCATCATCAGCTCAGCATCATAAGATTATGATTTCCAGAAGCAAATGCCAATATAACTTCAGATAATATGCAAAACGCGGTACATGTCCCTATAAAATTTGAGGGTTGCCCTCGATTTCTCCTGGATCCCATCATCAGATCCGGGACTAGTGAAAATGGGACCACCTCGGAAGTAAACTGTACCCAACCAAAAAAAAATTTTTGAAATCCGTCTATAATTGACGAAAATATCGATGAACATACATAAAAAAAAAAAAAAAAAAAAAAAAAAAATATTATACATACAGACGAATTGAGAACCTCCTCCTTTTTTGAAGTCGGTTAAAAAGCACAAGTCTTTACTTATAGAGAAATAATAGTGTTCCTGTACAAAGGAATTTAATTTAATTTCATAAAAAATACTTTGCCGGTTTTAATAATTGGTCTGAATTTTCAAATTAATAAATCATCATTTTCCTGTCTTTGTCCCACGCTAAGTGGGGTCGGCGCAACAAGTTCAATTTAATAAATAAAAATAATTATTTCTTTTTAAGCATTATTTCTATAATACCTACGTTACTTTAATACATACATATATCTCTTCATACATATATATATATATGTACAATTGCTTGACTATTTAATGCACGTCTAAGAGGTTTGTTCCACAAGGATGCTCACTAGCAATGCCGTTTTCTTTAAGTTCTATTTTCAGCGTAAATACAAAGACTTCTCATTTTATATTGAATTCAGGAAAATCTTAAGGAAAATTAAAGAACAATGTTTACTTAGAAACAGAAATGGATCAAACCATACTCATATTGAGTCTACATAAAATAAAAGACGTGTGGCACTCGGGGACTGCCGCGGTATAGATATTGCATAGCATCGTCCGATTTCGGACCAGCTCGTCTCGATTTGTGCGAGTTTCGTAGAGTCGTACAATACGTCTAACCGCACGCACACAACGCCGTGTCGAAGACTGCCGAATTGAAACGACGTTAGACGAGTGGGGAGCGTGAGGTCTTTTTCTTTACGGAATTTCTAGATTCGGTCCCCGCGTTCAAGGCCCGCGATAGAAGCTATGCAATAGCTTAAAAACTCAGAAATGCGTAGGTACCACAAAATAATCAAGCTGCTAAGTACCTTTTAACCTATGTAAACACACAATACGGCCGTGAAATGCGCTGCTACTGTGCGTATACGAGCTGTAGCCGTGTTTTTATCAGAGACTCCTCTCTCCAGTTGTACAATGGCTATTTTTTACGCGTGTATACGTTCTTCTACTGCGCGTATACGCGCTTCTTGCGCGCGCTTGTCATCAATGCAAACGCAACAATCGGCGTTTACGGCGCCGATAACACGCGTTCCTAATACGTGTGTATAAAATACGCTGTGTGCGTAAAGGTTCAATTTCAGCCCGATTAACCACATCTTCATTACGACGATTACGTAATGAAATTCGTGTTAATTAATTTGCAAAGATAGTCTGACCTAGAATCAATCTTCCGGTGAAACGAAGCCTATTGTTTTGGCTTACAAGTGTTCTGCCAACGACAATTGTTCCGCTGATAAATGGATTCCCGTATTTGTTCGCGATTTGCAACTCGACAATATTGTTGTTCGTTGGATTACGGCAGTAGACTAGTTGTATTTGTTTGAGTGATCAATTTTGTCTTTGCTTGATGAGGTAATCAAGTTATCGTTTCATATAAGTGAATCTTTGACTGGCTCGGTGGAAAAATGGTTTGTGACGCAGGTTCACAACCTACGGTTCCAAGAGTCCCACTAGGGGATTGTCCCAGCCCATTATGCAACTGATGTGGACCTGTTAAGCAAGTTACTTCGGATTCGGAACAATGTTGTGTGATATTTCTTTAAAATATTATATGGTGTTACAGCGTAATGTTCTAAATTATAAACTTATTTATGACTAGAGACCCGCCCTCGCCTACATAAAAACCATCCTCGTGAATCCATCTATATATCAATCAAAATCCGTTGCATAGTTTTAAATATTAAAGCATAAAAAGCGGCTTTGCATTATTCTATGTAGAGATCTTAAATCGTATCCGTAAGGTGCAAACAATAAAGCTGTAAACTTACACCCTACTCTACATTTTTAACAAATTAATTGGGACCAAAGCAAAGTGAGTTAACTCCCTTAGCTTAAGTACTTTGGCACTAAAAGTTTTTTTCTATTAACCTTTTTACTAGCTCCTTCAGGTACTCGCTTGATTGAAAAAACTTCGCGAGCGTTGTGTTTATTTCATCCTTTATACTTAGCAAGCAAACTTAACCAAAGTAGACTGGAATATAAATTAGATTCTCATCGGTTTTTTCTTTATTTTCACAACACGTATCAGTTTTGTGAGTGAATTATACATGTTTTTTTAAGCTATTGCATAGCTTTTATCGCGGGCTTTGAGCGCGGCCACCGAACCAAGAAATTCCGTAACGAAAAAAACCTCACAATCGTCTAACATCGTTTCAGTTCGGTAGAATTCGTCACGGTGTTTGTGTGCGTGCGGTTAGACGTATTGTACGACTCTACGAAACTCGCGCGAATCGAGACGAGCTGCTCCGAAATCGGACGATGCTATGCAATAGCTATACCGCGGCAGTCCCCGAGTGCCACACGTCTTTTTTTTTAGCCGTCACTTATGTTGTTACATTTTTGAGTTACATAATAATACAAAACATCACGCCTTTTTCCCTAAGGGGTAGGCAGAGATCACTTCCAGCCAAGTGCTACGGTCCTGGTACACCAATTTCGCATCTTTCACATCCATCAATCTCTAAATGCATGCTCGTCGATACCGGGTAATTTTGATTTGACCAATACCTTTCAAAGGCCAAAAGATTGTAGTTATTTCTATGTTTATAATAAAATTCACAAGTTTTATAATAAAATTTGTATACAAGGTTGTCCAAAACTCTAAATTCGACATTACATTCGCACTTGACCTAACTCGCCTCTTTCTAACACAGCCAGAACCTACATAAGGTAACGAAAACAGTATTATAATTTGAAGAACTTTAATTAAGTAAACGACTAAGAAAATAATAAAGTAAGCGCACCCAAGTTTGAAACTCGAGATGTGTGGGTGAGAGTTCCCCACTTCTTACTAAATTACCCTCCCTCTCCCCATCACTTCCATAGTTTAATTATTTACTAAGGTATTCGGGCGGTATGCTGTTAAGTTTACACAAGCGCTATGTGTGTTTTAGTTAATTATTTATATTCAAAGGTGGTTTCAAAGTTCCTAGTCCGGTGAAATGCTTTGCGTTATGTGAATTTCAAACTCCTGTCTGCAAATCAGACCGTTATTTACTTCCTGCGAGGTTCCGATACAAGTACGTACTCAGGTATATAAAGAAGGGTTTTGACGCGTGAGTTTTAAATAATAACTGGTATCGATGTTATGAATTTTCATATGTATTAAAAAAAACATTAAAATAATTAAAATGCAAAACAAGCCAGCTAAGTGCGCAGGACATATTATAGTGCACAAGTGTGCGCGCGAACACGTGTACTCTCTATTCCCTTACTCTTATAGTTCGGTGAGACGGCTATCCGACATGATCAATGAGAGATCGGGAGCTCATTAAAACAAAACAACATGGTAAATATCCCGGACAATTTCAGTTTTCTAATGTGTGTAACCATGATGGTTTAAAATTATAATATACTAGTGACCCGCCCTCGCTTCGCTTCGGGTAAATTTTACATAAAAACCTTTCTTAAGAATCACTCTATCTATTAAAAAAAACCGCATCAAAATCCGTTGCGTAGTTTTAAAGATCTAAGCATACATACGGACATACAGCGAAAGCGACTTTGTTTTATACTATGTATTGATTGAGAAAAAACATGTTCTTAATATAAAACAATACGCATGCATCAACTACACTAACTCACAAGTCACTACACCATGCGTACGAAGTCGCGGGCAACAGCTAGTCATAGATTAAGCTGTTGTGCAGTAGACTTGTTATCCTGATTTTTATTAAGTTCGAAAGTTCGTAAAGAGTAAAGACCACAGGCAATAGATATTTCGAAGCGCAGCGATACTGAACTGTAAAGACAAATGCAATTTACTTTATCATCGTACACAAGATACATCCCAATCTCTCCTATTGTTTACCAAGATTCCAATCTAGGTCCACTATTACTGCTCCAAATCCCAGTTTACTCATATAATACCACATTATGGCGAACGTGACCTAACAAGCTCATTATCTATATTAATTAGTTTTGCTGCTAAAAACTGTATTGAGGATTGGGGACGGGAGTCGGGAAATGAGCTTTTGTTATAACTATAATAAGGTATTGATTAGTTTAACCGGTACATAATGAAGGAAAACGATGATTTATTCAACGTAATCAAACAGCCTGGTCGCCATTATGAATGGTCACGAATAGAGCAGTTAGGTCATTGTTGTTAAAAGGTTAAACTATGCTATGTTTAAAGTTTTGATCAATCTGAAATGATTAAGCTATTGCATAGCTTTTATCGCGGGCTTTGAGCGCGGCGACCGAACCAAGAAATTCCGTAACGAAAAAACCTCACAATCGTCTAACGTCGTTTCAGTTCGGTAGACTTCGGCACGGTGTTTGTGTGCGTGCGGTTAGACGTATTGTACGACTCTACGAAACTCGCACGAATCGAGACAAGCTGCTCCGAAATCGGACGATGCTATGCAATAGCTATACCGCGGCAATCCCCAAGTGCCACACGTCTTTTTCATTCAACGTTGTCCAATTGGCAATTTTTCATCGTCAATAGGTAGCGGTTCTGGCGACAGATTGGTATAATATTGTTACGGAGCACCTGGTTATGTACCCTTGTGTTCCCTTCAACGGCCAAGTCACACAACACTAACTATAATAATCAAGAAATCGCAGTAAGGAACCTTAGGCTTGGTACGATTTTGTCTAGATTTCATTACTTTTTAGAGATGAGCAAGCTGCTCCATCGAGACTTGGCTAGTTTTCTTACATGATGTTTTTGGTGGGATTTTACTTTATTCATAAAATAAAAAATACGACGTAGTATCAAAAAGTGTTTTTTTTTTTTTGCATTATAGGGAGTTTTGTGTTTTGTTTTCAAAAATATACTAGTTCCTATAGATTTATCATTTTATTTTATTTTATTCTCAATATATCACGCCCAATTCATCATGTATCATGATGAAATTGAATCTCAGCAACATTCTCCGTTATGCCTTATGAAACTCTATCTATGAGGCCGACAGTTTATGGTACCTACACATAATTTTATGCAACAAATCACAATTTCTCAATCGAACGGGTCACCGTAAATAAATCATAAACACAAGGGTTTCGCCCTATGACCCTAGTGCACCCTATTGCATTCTGCACTTCGATACCCACAACCATAGCGGGTTATTAATAAAATAATGAGGCGATTCTCCCCTAATTGGAGTAGGTAAGCCCTGCTCTACTTATAGGAATATCGGCAATTCCAATTTCCGGGAATTAATTAGGGAAATACGAATTTGCCTGATTTCGTTTTGGCAACTTGCTTGTTGATCTTTTTGGTGGAATTCTAATATTAGGAAATTAATAACTGAAATTGAGCAGTCAGTGCTCACAGTTTGAAATGATTTTAATATTCATAACTTATTAAATTTTAACATTCATTGAACTTTGGACTTCGTCCGTCTGGAAATGGTTTTGGCAACAATTATTAATGAAATAGCCTATATTATACCTTGTAAAATCAGATTTCTAGTGAAAAACCCGTCAAAATTGGTCCAGCCGTTTTGGAGATTAGCGGAAATAAAGAGACAGACGGATAAAAATTGGTTTAATTGTGTTTTTATTGGTATTCAATATAGATTCATTGCCATTTAGTAAAAAACTCATTATTTTAATGTTACAAACATATAGGTACTTCACTTGTATTAGTTGTATAAATTATTTGTTTGCAATTCATTAGATCGTTTTTCATGATTATATTGAAGAGTATGTTAAGTATTTTCAAAAAGGTTCTGTAAAAAAAATTGGATGATTTTGTGAAACATTCAATTAGAAATTAAATTAAACGTCATTTAAGCCGAATTTGACATAAAACATAATAATTGTCATTTAAAAAGTACTCATCCGGATATGAAAATATGAACTTTCAAGCACACTTACAACAAATCGTTTATCAATTCAAAAGATTGCTTAAAGTTTCATTCGAAGTAGAAAGAATAGGATAAGTACACAGAAACCAAACAGAAATTAAAGAGACCCAACGAAAACCGCGGAAACTGCAAAAATTTGCCAACTTTAACCTCCCATAATGAAGTAAGCTCAAGCGTTTCTGGTAATTCAGTTAACATGAAAGTATTTTTCTATTTTTTTTATTTCGTATTCTTTAAGAGTGCTTTGCGAACTTGCTAACGATCCCATGAATATTTCATATCCAGAGTTGTATTGTGTTAGACCTTAGGGAACTCGTCTGAACTTCGGGACCCTTGGTTGGGGAAGTTTTTTCGAATTATACTGAATTATTCATAGAGTCTTATTAAGTGAGGCAGCAAGTGTCATCCCTGCATGAGGCCGTAAGGCTTTGACGGACGCTCGGTAGAGTTGGGGTGCGGTTCGTTCAACTTCACTTCGCTGGCTAGCACTTCCTATAAAACCTCAAATATCCCTATATCCCTACTAATATTATAAATGCTTAAGTGTATTTGAAAGATTGAAAAAGGTTTTTCAGACACAAAAACCCTGTTTTGTCTTTGTTTACCTCTTCAGGAATTCTACTGACTCGCCTTAAGTTGATTATATTGTACTTTGTCTATACTTTAAAACAGTATTAGAGATTTAATATCTCTTACTATAATTACAGTCATAATATTCTAAAATTATTATGCTCAAAATAAATAATTTCTGTCAGTCACTTTGATTCAATGCTATGTTTCATAATTATAAAGCCACAAATTTACTCGCTTAAAAACATTAAACATGGGTTACAATAAAAGCTTTTTAACAATTTTTTTTTTTCAAAAATGATATTCATTGTTTTGAACAGGCCAAAAATATTAAACATGTAAAACATACGTGATATTAAACCACTTTAATTCTTGATCTTGAAAAATTCGTTGTATTTAACGATGTAAAATCAAATGTCAAAGTATCAAATAGGTTATTTTAACTTGCGCCATGGACTACCGCTCCTAATATGTGTATTTTGTTAACCATCTCTACGTTATGCGCTGTATTATAGCCTTAATAACTTCCAAGAAATGGTTCTAGAGTAAAGAAAATTAATTTTAAATGAACCACAAGACGTAGTTAATGTGTTTGAGGCTGATGACACTGTTGACATCCTTTCCAAATAGCATGCTACATTTTGTACACTTTGACTTTGTTATGCGCTATTTAGTGGTTACATTTTTTTAATAAAAAAAAAAGGTTTTAATCCTTCTAATAAATAACAACTGAAGAAATTTGTTAAAAATAGCTTAACGCACAACGTATTCTAATCGGAAACGCATTTATATATCCTTACTAATATTATAAATGCGAAAGTAACTCTGTCTGTCTGTCTGTTACGCTTTCACGCATAGAGTACTGAACCGATTTAAACGAAATTTGGTGCAGATATAGTCCAGAGCCTAGAAAAGGTTTTTTTTTTATTAATGTTTTATATTGCAATGCTGTCCCAGAGACATTCAGCAAACTGTTAAGTATGTATTTCCGACTTGAAGGGCAACCATCCATTGACACGTTTCCTAAATTATTCAATTCTTCATTCTTTAAAGATCTCTAGGGGCTTTTCTTTTGAGTCGTGAGAATTTGAAGTCATTTTGCATCAACTGCGCAGTGAGTTTGTTTGGGTGATTTGCTATCCTTTCTTTATAGGCCTTCATGGAATGATGGATCTCCTCCTTTATGGTTCGGATTTCAAGGTCGTGATGTAGCTGCTGGTTTGTGACATACCAAGGGGCGTTAGTAATCAGCCTGAGTGTTGGTTATATTGGCCCATATTGGTTTAAGAATGCTCTTATAAACAAGAAGTTTGTTCTCCAGTGAAAGCTGGGAATTTTTGTTGAGGAGCCAATACATTTTTCTAAACTGCATACTTAGGGCTTTCCGCTTTGTGAAAATGTGCTTCTTCCATACAAGACGACGATCCATGTAGATTCCGAGATATCTAACTTCATCCGATTGAGGTATCTGCACTCCATTAAGTGTTACTGGAGGACAAGTAGCCTGCTTTGTTTTGGATGTTACCTGTACTGACTTGGATTCGTTAGATTTGATGCGCCAGGTTTTTAGCCAATCTGTCATATTGTTCAGACATTCTTGTAGGAGTCTACTTGCGTGAGTCGGATTTTCGTGTGACGCCAAGGCTGCCGTGTCATCAGCAAAGGTGCCTATAACTATTCCATCAGTAATGGGCAGGTCCGCGATGTATAAGAGGTACAGGGTGGGCCCAGCACACTACCCTGAGGTACCCCAGCATATATTTTATGTAAACTTGTGGTTTCTTCGCCTTGTTTTACACGGAGAAAAGGATATAGGCTACTTTTTAACCGACTGCGCTATAAAGAAGTAATGTTTTACCCGTTAAACATCTCTACGCGGACGGAGTCGCGGGCGGAAAGCTAGTTTTCAATAACTATTATGTTTTTTGGAACTGGTGAGCTAGAAATAACACGATAAATTGAAAGAAATATTGCAGTTGTCGTCTGCTTCAAAATCCAAAATATTTGTTTTGGTTTGCCACTAGGATTTATTGACAACATTCATTTTAAGCTCTCCCAAATCAATGATAAACATCAACTCACTAACCAAGTATAGCTAACCTAACACTTTCGCATGAACAAACCTTCCGACATTAACATGTTCCCCATAGCCCAATAAGCGCCAGTTCCCGTGACGTCGGACCGAGATCGTCTGCTGAAGCTACACTGACGTTTTTCTATTACCAAGAACAACTCCAATAGTTCCGCTCGACCGAGCCTGAGTTGCTCTTTAGATTAGTAATTAATGTGGGTGTGAGGGCTGCAGACTTATTTGGAGATTCACGGAATGGAAATACGTGGAAATAGAACAGAATACTACAGAATCGTTGTTTATTTGAACTCAAAATAAGGTTAGAAAACTGAAAGTGTTCGGGATATTTACCGTGTTGTTTTCAGTTTTCTAATGTGTGTAACTGTTACCGGCCAAACCCGATTTCAGGACAAACTAGTTTAGCCTAGGCCAAACTAGTTTGTCCTAAGCCCGTCAGGATAAACCGGTATAGCCTAGTCCAAACTAGTTTGTCCTAAGCCCGTTAGGATAAACCAGTTTAGACTAGGCCAAACTAGTTGATCTTGATATAGATACGTATTATCTAGGATATACTGGTATGGCCTTTTCCATACATTGTAATATGTCAAGAAAGTCAAAATAAATAGATTATCCAAATAAAATCCTCCGCAATAGGAAAAATAATAATTGTTATTATACTATAATCTTATTTCTTGTTTCTTATAAAGATAGGATAAACCGGTATGGCCTTCTGTTTACAAAAATTAAATTTAAAAATTGTGATAGCATGAAAATTAAAGGAGTTATAGTCAAAAACATATTTTATTTTTCTCTACTCCGTAACTGAAAATTTCGGCATGTGATTATTTGGAGCAATGTGAGAGTACGCAGTATAATAAAGAGACCCAAAACTATTGTATTGTGTATAAAATACATAACTATCTGTGCCCGCGACTTCGTTCGCGTGGACTATGAGATTTTACATCCAAAAGTTTTTGCTCAATAACTCCCGTTCCCGTGCGAATTTTGCAATATCGCGTTGCAAGTAAACTTAAAAAAAATTAAACCTATTATAGAACTTAACCTATTATAGAAACTAGAACTAAATTATTATAGAAAATATAAAATATTACTTACTCTATATTTACACACGAATGTATTTCTTTGTGTTTTTTCAATTTAGGGGTTGTTTGCAAGGGTTGTAAGATTTTCAAGGGTTGAAATTATTTTAATATGAGGTAATTGTGTTAGAAAACACTTCACGACTTCATCACTTACTATTAGACATGTTTTTTATCGATTTAAGTTTTTCGATTAAGGTTTTGTTTACACCCTTTAAAAATAATAGGCGCAGTTCAGATCATTTTCACTTTTGAAGTTATGGGGTACATAATACTCATATGATTATTTCTTTTTATTATTATTTGTTAACGTATGATTGTTTGTATTATCATTTATTATCCACTAGCGGCCGCCCGCGACTTTGTCCGCGTATTAATGGGTTTATTTCACCCCCCCCCCCCCCCCCCCCCAATGAATGAAATTAAAAAAAATAGCGCTGGTGTCTCCGTAGTGCCAACTACCTCCATACCAAGTTTTATAAAAATAGACAAACACGTACAAATTCTCCCATACAATTCCCCCCCCCCCCCCAATGAACCACATGGGGATTGAATTTTAAAAAAAGTAGCCTATATGTTATTCCAGAGTGCCAGCCACCAGCATACCAAATTTCATGAAAATCGGTTCAGAAGTTTGAGCGTGAAAGAGTAACAAACATCCACACATACATCCATACATCCACACATCCATACTTACAAACTTTCACGTTTATAATCATAAACGTGAAAGTGAGATAATTTTTAACGACATAATAATTGTAATAATTAAGACATTATTGCTTACATAAAAAAAACATTTATTTCTTGCCAAATATAGTATGATTGCACGAATGAAAACTTAACGACGAATCATTATAAGAAGTAAGAAATAAGATATAGTATAATAAAAATTATAATTTTTCCAATTACGAAGGATTTTATTTGGATAATCTATTTATTTTGACTTTCTTGACATACTTATTACAATGTCTGGAAAAGGCCATACCAGTTTATCCTAGATAATGCGTATCTATATCAAGATCAACTAGTTTGGCCTAGTCTAAACTGGTTTATCCTAACGGGCTCAGGATAAACTAGTTTGGACTAGGCTATACCGGTTTATCCTAACGGGCTTAGGACAAACTAGTTTGGCCTAGGCTAAACTAGTTTGTCCTGAAATCGGGTTTGGCCGGTAACATAACCATGAAAGTTAAAGTAAGGTTACAAATTACAGACAGTGAATTTAAGATTCTTAACACTAAACTTAAAAATTGTACTGAATTTCCTGCTGAGCTATAGCTGTAACACTGAATGCATTGGTATTCTGCGGATTTGCGCGAGTAGATTGCGGATTTCTTTACCTAATAGTAAAATTTGTAAAAATAAAGGATTAGGTAAATACACGTTTTAAGGAATGTAAACAACTGGTAATTTACGATAGAATGATCATAGTTCACCGCTCGTAGCATGCTATTAAGTAAACTTATTCAAATGATTAGCACAGCAATGAAAATTATGAAAGATATACATCTAAAACGCGAGTACAGAGTGAGCGTTTGGGAAATTATCGTACTAAATTCTATTCTCGTAGACTATTATATCATGAAACTAAACAGTAAACAAACAGTCACTTAAATCCCGAGCTTCTTTTCTTAGGAAGTGTCAAACAAAGTATCTCGGACAACATAAATCTAGACGCGTTAAAACATAACTTGTCACAATGTCACGCAAAGTTTCCGAGAAACCCTGAGAAGATATCAATTGTTCCCAGTCACACAAACTCAGTCGTAACGGATATCATAGTATATCATAGTATTTCCCGCAAACAAAAGCTTTGGTAAGCAAGTCTGCGTGACGCTGGGGACAATTTATGGCACCGCGGACTTTTAATAAAATCCAACCAGTCTCGCCTTCGATTGTAATAAAGGTGGGGACTGTTTACCGAATCTTATTGTTTGTATTTACCGGCTAAATTGGCTGACGGAGCTCCGATTCGGTAGTTTGAAAGACAATATTATTATGCCATCAAATAGTTGTGGAATGTAGTCTTTTATCTCGCTAAGTCAATAGCTGAACATGATTCCTTAAGTCAACTTTGCGTTAATTGACCGGAGTTGTTTTTTCACTAAATTGAGACTTCTAAGATCCGAGAATTTCTTTCGCTCCAATTAATTGTATAGTTTACTGTACTTTTATAGTTACTTTGACGGTAAAGCATGGCCAGTTTTTAAGCTATTGCATAGCTTTTATCGCGGGCTTTGAGCGCGGCGACCGAACCAAAGAAATTCCGTAACGAAAAAAACCTCACAATCGTCTAACGTCGTTTAGTTCGGTAGACTTCGGCACGGTGTTTGTGTGCGTGCGGTTAGACGTATTGTACGACTCTACGAAACTCGCACGAATCGAGACGAGCTGCTCCGAAATCGGACGATGCTATGCAATAGCTATACCGCGGCAGTATCCGAGTGCCACACGTCTTTTTTTTGTAATTATATCGTATACTTTTGAATTTCTAGCGCCCGCCCGCGTCTTCGAACGCGTGGATTTAGTTATTGTTAAATTTTGGATAATTAACAATGTATCTTTATGAATTGTAGTCTTTTTTCTATCCTGATAATTTAAGCTATATGATTGTGAAGTTACAAAAAAATGCATTCAGTAGATTCCGCGTGAAAGAGTAATAAACACGCTTCATGCTTAGACAAACAACCTGATGAAATGATATTAATAGGATAGCAGGATCAGTGGGAAGTAGGAAGAATGGTTACGTAACAAAGCAAAGTTTGACATTAAAACTCTATGGTAATATAATATTGAATTTCCCGGAATAAAGTAGCTGACCCAAAATGACAATAATAAATTCGGCGATAACTTTCCTTTGAATCATTTCCAAGGTATTATTTGAGCATTTCAATCTTCAAAACTTCTGTGTAGATTAAATCTTAATACTGGCTCAAAAGCTCTTTGTGAATTTAATTTTTAATAATGACATCATTGAAATGGAAACAAAATCAGAAAAAATAGCGATTACAAAGACTTGTTATCCTAAATACTTACTTCTGAAAAAATCTCTTTACTAATCGCTATCCACTCATTATGTAAATTCATTAAAATGTATCTTTCTCTCTGCTCAATAAAAGCGTCGATGGCCGAGTGGTTAAGGTCGTTGCTTGCCATGCGAGAGGTCGCCAGTACAAACCCCGCCAGGTACCAATGTGTTTTTCAAATTTGAAATTCATATGTACCATCATTCGACGCTTAAACGGTAAAGGAAAACATCGTGAGGAAACCAGCACACCTGAGAGATTTCTCAACGGTTTGCGAAGACTACGGGCGGCTTAAACTCTGACACCAGGTTGTTCATCAACCACTCGATAAGAAGAGATTGAAATGTAAGTAAGCTTACTTTTGTATTCCATACGATGTACGTCAATGCTCAGACACACCAATAACAGTGTTAAAGTCTGTCTGTACGTCTGAATTACTGGATCGCTCCTGATATTATACAAAACTTTTATCGGAGAGAACTTATCCTAAGTAGAGTTTAGACTCTACCGCCCCGCTGGTATTGTTATGGCTCCCATTCCATTTCATATCTGAAAGGAAATGAGCGATTTCTTGATGTTTACTGTATTCGATTTCAGGAGATGTTCAGTATCTCAATAGGTGTTATTATAAAAGCATGATTTACGTGAGAGTTATTGAAAAAATCGGCCAAGTGCGAGTCGGTCTCTCGCGCGAAGGGTCCGTACCATTTTAGAAAATAGAATCAGGTTAATTATATGGGGGCTCCCTTTGTAAATTTGTGTCTGCATTTGGTACAGAATAATATAAATACATCATTTGTGAAAATTACAGCGGTTCTTGAGATACCGCCAGATGACAAACGGACGGACGGGACAATTAAGCCTCAGTTTTTACTATTTAGATACGTAACCCTGAATAATTTTTTTTTTGTTTATTTTGTTAAACATGCTACGAAAATACATTAGACCCAATGGACATTTCAACGGTCTAGCTAGCTATCATGGTAATAAATAAAGCTTGGTCTTCTTCTTCTTCTGATCGTAATTATGGTTGATGAACAACCTGGTGTCAGAGTTTTTAAACCGCCCGTAGGCCTCTGACATGGCTTCACACACCGTTGAAAAATCTCTCATGTGTGCTGGTTTCCTCCCGTTGTTTTCCTTCACCGTTAAAGCGTCGAATGATGGTACATATGAATTTTAAATTTGAAAAACACATTGGTACCTGGCGGGGATAGCTTGGTAATACACAGACAGACAATGCGGTTTAACTTATCCTCTAGGTACAGAAGCCTAAAACAATGAATTTAATTTGCAGTGAATTCAGCAGATATACCTGCAATATATGCAAATCTCGTAATCTAGATTAGTTAATGAGGTCAGATGGTAATCGCTATAATGTAATTTCCACACTTGCTAATCAAGTATAATCTACTAATAATCTAGTGAGTGCCCAAATTGTACGGGAATATGAAAACTAAATTAACTTCGTGCGACTCTCTCCGTGTCACGTCGTATATTCACACTCTACACTCTAGACTTTATTTGTACCGAATTCCATTCAAATCGGTTCAGCATTTTTAAAACCGCAAAGAAACTGATATCTATCCAACCACACGAATGTTAAGATTGATATAACGACTTTATAAATGAACTGATTGAAATGAAACACTCTTAATTTTAAGTTTAGCTAAACACAACTCATTAGTGTAAACTGCATCCAATCTGGTAGAGCTGTTTCTGAAATTAGATTTCATAAATTTAGAGGCAAACAGATAAATTTGATAAAAAAAAATCATTGTTTTGAGTCTATTGCATTCACAACAAATTTTCATACAATTTTCCCAGTCAGTAAACTTATAGGTTCAATAAACTCTTATATAAAAAAAGACGTCTGGCACTCGGGGACTACCGCGGTATAGCTGTTGCATAGCATTGTCCGATTTCGGAGCAGCTCGTCTCGATTCGTGCGAGTTTCGTAGAGTCGTACAATACGTCTAACCGCACGCACACAAACACCGTGCCGAAGTCTACCGACCTGAAACGAAACGTCGTTTCAGGTCCTAAGAACCTGAAAGAAGAACCTCACAATCGTCTAACGAGACGATTGTGAGGTTCTTTTCGTTACGGAATTTCTTGGTTCGGTCGCCGCGCTCAAAGCCCGCAATTAAAGCTATGCAATAGCTTAAAAATAATACGATCAATACCGTAAAAAGATATTGTTGTTTGGGTAAAATAAAACATTTCAATCAATAAGTATCAACAGTTTAACAAAATGCAACAAAAACACTTTTATTTTAAAGGCTTTTAACGAAATGTGATAAATTGCAAAATACTCTGAACCAATCCATTTCCATGGTATTTACGAAGGCACTTAAACAAATAACATCTTCAATTAGCATAAAATATCATTCTCATTAATAAATATAAAGTTTCGAACGATCGAAATTAAATCTGTTTCAATTGTCGGGTTTCGCGCGAGCATACATAATTGATGTTCGGAGTAGTTCACAGAAATGTGGAGATGGACTACATATTATGGAACAAATAGTTTCAACATATTTTAAAGCTATTGCATAGCTTTTATCGCGGGCTTTGAGCGCGGCGACCGAACCAAGAAATTCCGTAACGAAAAAAACCTCACAATCGTCTAACGTCGTTTCAGTTCGGTAGACTTCCGCACGGTGTTTGTGTGCGTGCGGTTAGACGTATTGTACGACTCTACAAAACTCGCACGAATCGAGACGAGCTGCTCCGAAATCGGACGATACTATGCAATAGCTATACCGCGGCAGTCCCCGAGCGCCAGACATACAGACGGACTAAACTATTTTTATTTTGTTTTTCTTATTGGTACTCGATAAAGATTCATATACCATCATCATACCTATTCAGTAATCTTTAAAAGTTACAAAGAGACACTTAAATTATATTAGTTGTATGCAATTTCAATTTTATTAGCTTATTGATTTGTACACAATTGTTGAGTAATGAAAATTTGAGTGAATATTTTAAGCCAATATCAATATTGTATCACTTAAGATAGAGCAGACAATACCTGTAAATAGATAAGGCGTCCGACTGATTTCAGCCAAATAGTACCAAATTAACGCAGTAATTTTGCTTTTTCAACACTTTAGTACAACTCGAAAAGCTAATCTAAAGTGAAATTTTGCTGTATCTATACTAATATTATAAAGCTGAAGAGTTTGTTTGTTTGTTTGAACGCGCTAATCTCAGGAACTACTGGTTCAATTTGAAAAAATCTTTTGCGTTGTATAGACCATTTATTGAGGAAGGCTTTTAGGCTATATAACATCACGCTGCGACCAATAGGAGCAAAGATACAGTGGAAAATGTGTAAAAAACGGGGGAAACGCGAACGAAGTCGCTGGCACAGCTAGTTAATAATAAAATAGAATTGAACTAGCCAATTTGATTTCACAAGAAAATATGATTGTTTTGTTAAAGCAAGGCCATTACTCTTTCCATTTATAGACACACAGCATAATGACACGAGTTGGGGGCAATGGCCAGTTAATTCTAACAGTATATAAATTGGCTTTTGTCTAGAGTTCTTCTAACGCAATACCGCCTTGGGACTCACTCAGGGAGAATCTAGACACGCGGTAGCGTGTCAAGCCAAGTTCAAGAAACAGAACTGGCGAGCCGCACCGTGTGTAATATTACACGAACCATTTGGAACCACTTTTGAACCTCTCATAAATCAAAAACTATTTCACATAAACGTATCAAATTTGGCTTATATATTGTGACTTGCGAGATAAATATGTGTTCTAAATTTCATAAGCTTATCTCAAACAGTTATTTAGATATTAATGTCCAAAAATCCTCATTTTTATCATTGACTGACTGACAGATCAAAATTCTAACCCAGTTCCAAATGACCTAGAGAGTTAAAATTTGGTATGCAGATAGGTAATTACATGAATACAAAGGAATAAATAAAAAACTGGCAATTTTTAATAATTAGGTTAGGTTCTATTATGAACGCTTAACATAAATACCTAATTAGTGCCTAATCACGCCTATATACCGGGGAAGGCAGAGCACTAAGTATATATTTAGGTATACTTACTTATTTACAATTAAGAGTAGGTACTTATAGTCGGTTTTCATATTTCTTACTTAGGGTAGGTACCTAAAGTCTAGTTTTAGTTTTGAATTTGTTCTTTTCAAAGGACCCACGGCGTTACGATGATATATACTTTTCTACAAAAAGTAATGATATCCTATCAAAAACATAAATGTGAAATGAGAGCCAAGTTCAATATTATGATAATTGCCTTGGTTGTTGACTTCAACGACAAAAGAAGTGAGATCTAAATGGGTGCCAAGTTCAATGGTCAACCCAGAGTAACAGTATAACATACCTATCATATCTTCTTATAACATAAGATAATGTATGGTGGTAGCCTATGAAGGTCTGTCTTGGCTAGTTTTCATATATGAATTATAGCCGTCGCAAGTTCTAAGCCTACAAGTATTTGTCGGTTTTTAGGGTTCCGTAGCCAAAATGGCAAAAACGGAACCCTTATAGTTTCGTCATGTCCGTCTGTCCGTCTGTCCGTCTGTCCGTCTGTCACAGCCGATTTACTCGGAAACTATAAGTACTACAGTGATGAAATTTGATGGGAATATGTGTTGTATGAACCGCTACAAAAATATGACACTAAATAGTAAAAAAAAGAATTGGGGGTGGGGCCCCCCATACATGTAACTGAGGGATGAATTTTTTTTTTTCGATGTACATACCCGTGTGGGGTATCAATGGAAAGGTCTTTTAAAATTATATAAAGTTTTCTAAAAAACATTTTTCTTAAAGTGAACGGTTTTTGAGATATCAGCTCTCAAAGTCGTAAAAAGTATGTCCCCCCCCCTCTATTTTTATAACTACGGGGTATAAAATTCTAAAAAAAATAGAGGTGATGCATGCTAATTAACTCTTTCAACGATTTTTGGTTTGATCAGGTGGGAAACATTTTGTCGACCGGTTGCTGTTACCACCATACAGTTGTGTAAAACCCGCCAAGTGACTCTGACCTCTCTTGGTCAGGTCGCGTTCCGGGATCAGCACTGTACGAACCGGAGCCAAGGGGGACCATTGCTGCGGCAAGCGCCGGACCAGTGGAGTCTTAGCGGCGGTATTGTGCGGGCGCAGCGGGTCAGCCCGCCGGCCAGGGAGACCCGTAGACACGGGGGCCCTTCCGTCCGGCGGACTGGCCAACTCGGACCCGCACGGCTCAATACCAATGCGAGACTCCACGCCTTGTCTCGTTGTTGCCGCAGCAGTGGTCTCATTTTTCAAGGCTTTCAGGGTGAGTGCGACAGGCTCAATATGGTCTATTGTGCCTGTCGACCTCATATTTGGATCTCACTACCGCTTGCCATCAGGTGGAGTGAGGTCATCTTGTTAGCCTCTTTATAAAAAAAAAAAAAAAAAAAAGTTATTGTGCTTACACTGAAAACGATGGCTGAACCTTATAAGATAGATCAAAAAATATACTACAGTATTGTACACCTTTAAAAATCCGCGATGATATAAAATCTATAAATTGACATAATAAGTTTATTATATTTGCTGCTACGGAACCCTTTGTGCGCGAGCCCGACTCGCACTTGGCCGGTTTTTATTTTATAATTCCGAAAATTTGGATTGTTGGTAGAAACTAGCGAGCGAACATAATAATACGTTGGTAGGTTTATAGAAACTAGCCAAGACAGACCTTCATAGGCTACCACCATACACTATCTTATGTTATAAGAAGATATGATAGGTATGTTATAACGTTACTTATAAATAAATTTCTGGGTTGACCATTGAACTTGGCACCCATTTAGATCTCACTTCTTTTGTCGTTGAAGTCAACAACCAAGGCAATTATCATAATATTGAACTTGGCTCTCATTTTACATTTATGTTTTTGATAGGATAGTACTTTATTTGAACGAACTGCAATATATACTGAAAGTCCTCATTAAGGGTTATTTGCAGTTTCATCAAAGTAAATTAGGCGTCCGAATGATTTCAACCTTGGCGGCTAATGTCCGATGAGATCTGCGCAGGACATAGTATAGTGTACAAGGGTACGCGCAAACACAAGTGCACTCTCTATTCCCTTACCCTCATAGTTCGGTGAGACGGCAATCCGACATGACCGATGAGAGATCGGGACAGGCAAGACCACCGGCCAAACGTGCTTTCCGAGGCACAGGCCTTAGTCAACCAACACGTCCTTGGACAGCGTCATTGATTAAGGCCTTATCGCCCTAGCCCTAAGAATTTCTTCGTTGGTTTCCTCACGATATTTTCCTTCACCGTTAAATCTTCGAATAATAGTACCTACACATGAATTTCAAATTTGAAAAACACAGTGGGGTCATTGATCTATTATTTCTTTAAGTTTGTCATTGAAACATCAGACTTGGTTTTAATCAAGCGAATAAGTGGATATTTTCATTACAATAGAAACTAAAGACTGCTATCAGGGCACAGACGTGCCAGTTCATTCGAACTTACGACTTCGAAATCTACATCAAACTTTCTCAATGTATAGAATGTTAATCAAATTCAAATTAAATACCATGAACTTCTAAAGCGTATATAGATTCATACTGACATTAGCGTTGTATTCAATGTTTATCAAGTAAATTGCTGATAACACCGTCTTGAACAATCTGCGTAAATGATATATTGTCAAAAAAGTACGTAAAAAAGTCTTTTTAAACACTCTTTAAAAATTAGTAGGTTTCTCAATTCGACCGTATATAATGCACATATCAAATTCCTAACCAGATAATTATATTTTTTTTGTTAAAATTGTTTAACTAGCCAAAACATAATCGAAAATATTAGTCTTTATGGGTCTACACGCGTTATTACGAGTAGCAAATTACATAGCTACTTACTGCCCGACGTTTCGACTGGGTTGCACCAATCATGTTCGCTCGCGACCAATTTGCTGCTCCTAATAACGCGTGTAGACCCGTAAAGACTCATATTTAGTGTAATGGAACGCGAAAGTCTAAAATCTTACATAATCTAAAATGACATCAATCCTAAACCGCTCCAAGTGTCTAAAAGGTACGATATCACCAATTAAGTTATCCAAAGAAAGCAAATAGATGACACAAACAACCGGCAATAACCGTTGTTGTTCCCGCAGGCGTCTGGAGGCGGGCCAATTGCCAACCTGCGGCTTAGCATCCCTCCCCCCCCTCCCCCCCGGCTCCTGTCTCCAGGGCCGTCATAAATAAACATCTGTCGGGTCCCTGGAGGCATCCTGCCCGCGACACTAGCAGTAATTATTAGTCCTTATGGTACTAACGGAGCACTATGGGTGCTGAAATTGAGTGATACGGTGAAACACTGCTTAATTATCTTCAGTTAACCATGAATTAGCTATCGAAAACTTACGTACGTTAAAAACCTATCGAATAGTTTTTAAGCTATTGCATAGCTTTTATCGCGGGCTTTGAGCGCGGCGACCGAACACTTCGGCACGGTGTCTGTGTGCGTGCGGTTACGGTTACGTATTGTACGACTCTACGAAACTCGCACGAATCGAGACGAGCTGCTCTGAAATCTGACGATGCTATGCAAAAGCTATACCGCGGCAGCCCCCGAGTGCCACACGTCTTTTTTTCATACTACCGATTTACCGCTAGGGGCGCTGAACAAGTTTTTCATAGACATGTTTTCACATAGGCGATATCGAGTCTGTCAATTTCAAATTCATGGTAGCGCTACAGTTCGTTCGAGTAGGATGTCATGTCGTATAAAGAGTTGAAGGTCTACTAACTACTCTTGAGTCACAGAGTCTAGGAACACGTTCTACCGATAAAAGCTAACGTCTAATATAGTAGTTTGTCAAAGTCAAAGTTTTTATAGCAGACTAAGTGTAAGATAAAGAACTTACTCCTAATAACACAATGAATGTCGTTTTATTTGTACACAGTTGCTGGCGCAAAAGACAAGGGAAATACCAATTGTGCTACCTAACTAGTGAACATAAAATATTGGAATCATCCATTAAAAAAAATATTAACTGGCTCGGAGCCAATCACAAACCTAATACAAAAATCCAGCTTTCCAACATGCTAGGTCGTTCGACCCCAACCAACTCGATATCTTGACAAACTGGCTAAAAAGACGTGTGGTACTCGGGGACTGCCGCGGTATAGCTATTGCATAGCATCGTCCGATTTCGGAGCAGCTCGTCTCGATTCGTGCGAGTTTCGTAGAGTCGTACAATACGTCTAACCGCACGCACACAAACACTGTGCCGAAGTCTACCGAACTGAAACGACGTTAGACGATTGTGTGGTTTTTTTCGTTACGGAATTTCTTGGTTCGGTCGCCGCGCTCAAAGCCCGCGATAAAAGCTATGCAATAGCTTAAAAACCATTATTCGAAATCTGGTAACCTTACAAAAACTCGGTATTGATTACAAATTCCATGAACGATTTACATGGCATCCGTAAATAACTCACTTGAAAGAGAACTTCGCATTACTTTGAACCGATGTATTTTTGGGTTTTTCCTCTTTGAAAGCTTAATTGCTTTCGGCAAGTAGGCAATTCATTTTAATTGTTTAATCAACATTAGTTTGTGTTGAATTTATCTACGGTGTCGTGGTTGCTTAGTTTTAATGAAACACGGTATAACAAAGTGATATTGTAATGACTCACAAATATATTAGTATGTTGTATACGTATGACAACATTGAACATCAATTTGCTACGTTAAAATAGAGAAATATTTTTGCCTTTTTAGGTTTCAGCACTAAAGGGATATATCGGGACCCAATTACTGAGACTTCTCTGTCCGTCCGTCTGTCTGTCACCAGGCAGTATATCAAGAACGGAAATAGCTAGAAAGTTTAAATACATATTGATGATGTACCTACATATTTATTTTTCCCCAGAAGCGATAAAACCCAACTACGACAAAAAACGACGCTGAAAAAGTATAAAACAAGACTTTTAGAACACTGAACTGAACAAAGTTGCTTATGTAGTTCCAAGTAAATGGACACAGTAGACTCTACCAAAATGCTTATGTTGAAAATTGACAATAATGTCATACAATATTATTTTGAAGTATGCAATATTTACTATGTAGAGATAGGTTTTCATGTTTGGAAAACCGCAGTCACACGTTGTCAAAGTGCTACGGTAGGTAGGTACTTGTGTATGGAACGTGTGACTACGCCTTTCCAAACATGAAAACTTATCTCTACATAGTAAATATTGCATACTTCAAAATAATATTGTATGACATTATTGTCAATTTTCAACATAAGCATTTTGGTAGAGTCTACTGTGTCCATTTACTTGGAACTACATAAGCAACTTTGTTCAGTTCAGTGTTCTAAAAGTCTTGTTTTATACTTTTTCAGTGTCGTTTTTTGTCGTAGTTGGGTTTTAGTTTTTAACTTTTTATTATTTGTACTATTTTGGTGTTAAAGTGTATTTGTGGCGCATAATATTATCAAAAGTTAAATTGATGAACCAACATGTTTTATATTTTAAGGGGACGTAGTAAAGAAGCTATGAACGAAAAGATGTGAACTATATGCAATCAGTCCATGAATATACGTAAAGTCACATGCAAATGCTAGTAATATATATATATATTTAAAATGTACAAGTAAAGCGCTTTCCAATGATACCAAACACGGCGTATTTATCTTAACTTTATTTTTTTACTCTGTATGTTTTGTCCGCTAGTGGGCGCCACATTAGATTTTGTGAAACCCTATATAGCCTATAACCAGCGGACAATTAAGACGCTTCTAATGATATGTCATTTGTCGAATTCTGACAAGCAATTTAGAAGTTATGTGGAAACAGATGAACATACATACATACATACATAGCCTGTCAAAATCATAACCCTCCTTTTGCTTTGCCGTAGTCGGGTAATAAAATAATCGTTTTGTTTTACTTTATAAGTACGGCACCTTCGAGTCCCACTCCCACTTGCCCGGTTATTGTGCAGTTTTTCCTGCTTAGACTGCCTGTCATAAAAATATACCGTACTTCCGTTTTTAATTGCTTTGAATAAAGCAAATAGTAAAAAAATATAATATCCTTTCAGTATTACAAAAAATACATTTGAAGAAAAAACGTTGGTAGCAAAAATTCAGCAATTAAGCCTTCAAAATCAGAACAATCTTAAAGAAAGACAGAGAAACAATCAAATGTTTAATTTACGAATTGCATTCATAGTCCAGTCATTTAGTCGAATAAATAAGACAGACACCTTGTAATGGTAGAAAATTGGAATTCGGAAACATCAAAATCTACAAATTTCAATTTCCGAAACACCCGAGTAAAAGTATCAAATGACTGTACTACAATTCCGTACAACAGGAACATAAACCAAAAAAAGTAAAAAAAAAAGACGTGTGGCACTCGGGGACTGCCGCGGTATAGCTATTGCATAGCATCGTCCGATTTCGGAGCAGCTCGTCTCGATTCGTGCGAGTTTTGTAGAGTCGTACAATACGTCTTACCGCACGCACACAAACACCGTGCCGAAGTCTACCGAACTGAAACGACGTTAGACGATTGTGAGGTTTTTTTCGTTACGGAATTTCTTGGTTCGGTCGCCGCGATAAAAGCTATGCAATAGCTTAAAAACGAAAGACAGCATAAAAAGAAGCAGCAAACGTTTTGACGTAAGTGCAACGTTCTACAGATTCCGTGGCAATCCCTTCACAGGTTCGCCGCAAAACGTCCGAAAACTAAACCTCGGCCGTTCCTAAATCACCGTCACCGTAGCTTTGTCCCGGTTGACGCCGGCAAGCGCCCATAAATACTGAGGGGGATGCAATTTTCTAACGGCCATGTCCCATCGGACGCCCCTTAATACCCACACTAAATCGTATCACGTATGTAAATTTTTAGCACCGTGTCCGACGGTGTTTAGCAAATAAACAAATGATGCAATTGCATTCCGAATTGGTTGGACCTTTTAGTACCTATTGGGATAGGGTTTATATGCAACTACCTCGTTTTGCTAACATTCTCCAATGTCGTTTAAAGTTTTGAAGACAAAGTAATTGAAAGAAGAGTACATATTTAGGTTTTAAGAGTAAGTTAACTAGAAGATCGAGTTCTTAAGTGCTTTGCATTCTGTTAAAATGCAAAACAAACAATGCATGAGGTGAATTCTCTACCTGTTTAATGCGAATTCGAGGTACACCAAATTTAAATTACATATACCGATTTAGTACTTTTACGCGAAAAAAATAATAGAACAAGTTTTATGTTAAGGAGCAAGATGTGGGGCGGGGTACTTTGTTGGCCTTACTTGATTTCTCGCGTGCATTTGAAAGTCTAAATATTCCGCTGCTTCTCGCAAAGATGACCTATTATGGTTTTGACCCTCATACTATTAGATGGTTTACTAGCTATCTGAGTGAGCGCTTTCAGTCAGTTAGGCTAAAGAGACAGGACGGCTCCTATGTTTTATCAAAACCGGCTTTGGTTGAGCGAGGAGTCCCACAGGGTTCCATTTTAGGGCCACTTCTCTTTATCATATATAGTGCGGATTTAGCAAATGTAATAAAAAATTGCAGGTATCACAGTTATGCGGACGACGTACAGCTTTATATTGCTGGCAGACCTGATGAACTTTGTATTGCCTCACAGGCATTAAACGATGATTTGGACGCCATAGCAAACTGGTCTGCAAACAATGCTCTGACACTTAATCCATCAAAATCAAAGTTCATGATTTTGGGTTCAACCAAACTTGACGAGGAATTCAAAGACGGTGGATATTCTATTAGAATTTTTGGCAAAAACATAGAGCGTGTAACTGAAGCTAAAAATCTTGGCGTTACCTTTGATAGTAGTTTGAGATTCGAAAATCACGTTTTAGGTCTCGTAAGAAATTGTTTTTATCGGCTGAAGGTAATGTACAAAGTGCGCAGCCTATTGTCCGAGAGAGCACGTATCGCCCTCTGTGAAGCTTTAATATTATCTCGACTTAATTATGCAGATATAGTTTACGGGCCTCGCTTGCTTCATAAATCTAAGCGTAAAATACAACGAGTGCAAAACGCATGCGCTCGATTCTGTTTTAATATTCCACCGCGGGCCCATGTGTCACCCTTTAAACAAAGCCTCTATGCTTAATATGGAGTCGAAGACGGCTACATCTTGCTACTCTGCTGTTCGAGATTGTGGCGCGAGAAAGTCCAAAATACCTGTATGAAAAGCTGAAATTTTCTACTTTCCATTCAGGCGCGCCTAGATCTACGCGAGCACCCTTAGCTTGTCACGTGCATAGGACAGTGGGTTTTACGGGCAGTTTCCGCTACCAGGCCACTAAATGTTGGAATAACATACCTCCACCAGTAAGAGCCGCTAAATCCAAATTCGCTTTTAAAAAACTTTTTAAGGCTATATTACTGGAATGGCAAAATACGAACACTGTATGACTTTGTGGCGGTAGGCGTGATAATAATAATTGTGTTTTAATTACTGTTTATTTTATTTATTTTTTCTCATATTGACATTCTATTAAATTAATAAAATCGGACATAAACATATTGACATAGACCTATTATATTTAAATTTATTATTAGTATTATTATTATTTTCTATGCAATCAAGTGTACTAATCTTTTGTATTTTATATTCCCTCATTATTGTATAAATATGTAATAGTATGATATCGCGATCGCTAGGCTTTTAAAGACCGACAGCGCTTGGCCTCTCATGGCTATAGCTGAAAATCAGCGGTTTGCCCCTGGTAAACCTGACGCTGAGCTATTGCCATTTTGTATCACAGCGACACACACAGATGTTGGCATTTGTGGTAGGTAGACTAAGTTTAAATTTTCTTTGTAGTTTCTGTTTTTAATTTGGTTTAGTATTAATTTTTGCTTGTAGTTTGTGTTTTCTTTTTATTTGGTTTAGTTTTAATTTTGTTTGTATTTTCTGTTTTTTTTTTTTTATTTTACTATTTGTTTTATTAATTTCCGATATTTTATGTATGTGTGTCTCTTGATACAAATAAACTATTATTCTATTCTATTCTATTCTTATTTTTGCATTTATAATATTAGTAGCAATTTCATATGTAACTAAAAACGTAGTGATTGCTTCCCAAAATTCTAAATACTTACATATTGCAGTGAGCATGTTATAACTAATCAAACTCTTATTAATGTTTAACAGATTAAATATTTGCAATTAATTAATAAAAGAAATAAAAGGCTTTTGAAGGGATTGTACTCTTAGTCACTCAAACAGCGGCACAAAGCTAAGATTAGAGTTTCAAAAGAGAAATTACATCGATTTAGTAAAATTTATCGCGAAATCGATTACATTGGGCTTTATTAAAGGCCGGAGCGCAATTTATCGTTAATTACAATTAAGAATATGAATCGTTGAAGAATTCCAGGTCCAAATTGATTGACGACAAATGGATGGGTTCGTTCCTAATTGTGGAAGATGTTGCCGGTATTATTTTCAGATGCTATTTTACGATCATCCTAAATTCGTTCTAGTAAACTCGTCGTGGCTTAGATATTAATGAATGAAACATGTGGATAAAATCTGCCATTTTTTTCTCAGTTCAAAGATGTGCTTGTTAATATTAATGTAAGGAAATAATGTTCAGAAATAAAAGCTTTTATAATAGGTAATTAAATAATAAAAGCTGTCAGTTTTGATTATTTAGGTCTATATATTATTTTACTGCCCATTTTCGTTGCCTTTGTACTCCATAGTCGGGCCAACCTACAAAACTTCCTTCCAAAACATTCTGGTTCAAAAACAATGGTCGAGAAAAATGGAAATCAATTCGTAGAACAGTATTGACACGCGTAAAACGATACTCTACGTTTGAGCGGGTCCTACGCTACGCGCGTTTTCCGCTCCGCATTGCAAGTCGAATAGGGCTGCCATCACATCTGGCGCCGGATAAACACGGCAAAATCCCAGAAATTTGCTCGAAATAAGGTTCTTCCCGGGATATACCCAAAAATAACCTCTTCTTTAAAAACTTATAAAGCAACTTAATCCAATCCTGTAACCAATTTAGTTGGTACATAGAAATTCACATCTGATATAGCAAACGACGACGGGAGACGTTACTTCCGACTGATGATGATGATGATTGGTGAAATACAGCTGAAACGTCGAGCAGTTATCAACTCCGTTTTTACCCATAATTATTTTTTTTTTGTTTCATGACACGAATGTCTTAAGTCATTGTTATATTTTAACAGTTCCAATTGAAATCAGCGTTTCTCAGGTGGGGCATGGAACGGCATTTAAGCAGGCCTTCAGGATTAGTTTGACACGCTCAATAAGGTATATTGTGTCTGTCGACCTCATATGTGGATCTCACTACTGCTTACCATCAGGTGGAGTGAAGCCATTCTGTTTTTCTTGCCATTTATTTTTAAAATCGGGTTTCACCCCGACTGTTTTTATAAACGCTTCCAGCCCGCCCCCGGACAGCTATCAAGCTAGAACAAATCCGGGGAAACCACTACGAATGGCAAAACTAACCTCGAACCGTCATACACAAACAGGAATATTTCTACTCCATCTGACAGCATGCTGACGATCCGCTGACCGCTGCTCAACGATCTTTTTTAGGTTTCAGGTTTCTTTTTCTGTTGATTTATCGTTTTGATGATGTTTACAGTCAGTCAGGGGATACCAGTCACAACTATCTGTCCGGTGTTTGGTGAACCGTATACGGGTAAGCGACCCCGGCTCCTCGAGCTCTATCGACTCAGTCCAAATCATCCGAGGCGATAGTATCCTTCCTCACCTTTTCCTTCCCCCGTCATATATTCTTGCTACTCGTGGGAACGCAATGACCTTGTTAAAACAATGCACAAGGCAGAATGGCGGCGACGTGGTCCACAACCCGTCACGTCACGTTTCCCGCAGAGGTGAAAAGTGGATCGCTGGAAGTGATCTCTGTCTACCCCTCTGGGGAAAAGGCGTGATTTTATGTATGTATGTATTGATTTATTATTACAAAAGTAATTAACAGTAGCCTTGCTAGAAATTACTATCAACTCTTAACGCAGATAGCCCCTTATCATTTAATTATATCAAGTAAATACAACGTATTTAAAACTCGAAATACTTGCACAACGATGCATATAAGCTGGCCGCAACGCCCTGTCAATTTGCGGACCGCAGATTCGGAGAATGGCCTTTACCCGGAAAACGTTCAACGCCGTTTAATTATTACGAATTAAAGTCATTAGTGTGCTCGTGTTGTTATCGGGTCATGCGAGCCCGTAAAGAGGGTGAAATCGAATTACTTCCGAAACGATTTGGGAAATTTTTGCGTAATTTTCAAAGTAGATCATTTATATCTACTTTGAAAATTACGGAACATTTTTTTTTCAAGTAGATGTATTTCGATATCGCCCGTAATATATCTAATTGTTAGATTCTGTGATTACTAATTAGAAGAAATGTCCATGGAATGTATTTAATCTTTGAAAGTACGGAGCCCTAACATCACTTGTTGAAGTTAAAGCGAAATTGAACTCGCAACAGAACAAATCGTTTTACATTCGAGCATTAATTTGCTAGTCAGCGCGAGAAACAATAGGTATTGGAAACTAGATTGAAACTGTCATCATAAAGTTGCAAATGAAATGTTTTAGAGCCAATACAATGCAAATACTGCAGCTTTCTGTGCTGCAGTGGAAGCTTGTCTTTAATTTTAATTTGCTGGCACATGACACGCCAGTCAATTGAATTAATAGTGTCTGTGTTTTCTGTGAATTTGTGTACCATGACTGAAAATTTAAATAAATAAATATTAAACATTACATACTAGTACATACTGATTTTAAGCACTTGTATTACAGATATCAGAATCAATAATGGATACGCAAATAAACTTTCAATAATATTTCAGGCTTCTTGTTTCGTCCGAATCGAAATTATAGGGGGTCGAATATAGCCTGAATTGCTTTGAGAAAAGGATGGTACGCCCGTGCCGCTTTTTTGCTCGACTTGGCGGGGGCACTAGTGTGCCCCCAGATAATAGAACAGTGTTTGGAAATAAGAAGAACACTAATAACCAATTTACCTATCACTCTAGCGCTAATAACGTGCAAAAATTTGTTAAAGTTCCCGTTACCACCACGAAGAGCTTAATAAGGGAGAAAACCGTAATAAAGACGGACAAAACAGCATTTTAAGTTGTGTTAACTCACAAATCGATTACGAACGAGTTAGGTTGCATGTTTGGAACGAAACAAAACGAGATCCCAACAAGTGTGAACGCTCTGAAGAATACAGTGGGGATGCAATTATTTCACCACCCTCGTTCCTCTTTGAGAATTCCGTTGAAATGAGAACTGACCCCGGCCGAGGAGACTGGAAAATAAACGCGGGCAAATCAAGAACCGCGCTCCGGTGCCTCGCTTAGGGTTGACGTGCGAACGAGTTGTGGTCTTGTACACTTGAAATATTCTAAATATTTGAGACTTAACTTAAGACTTAAATTGAAAATTTAGGCAAGAATTGTTACAACCTCCAACAAAAAATAGGGAATGATTAAAAGTCTTGCAGCTTGTAATGACAAAAAAAGACGTTTGGCACTCGGGGACTGCCGCGGTATAGCTATTGCATAGCAACGTCCGATTTCGGAGCAGCTCGTCTCGATTCGTGCGAGTTTCGTAGAGTCGTACAATACGTCTAACCGCACTCACACAAACACCGTGCCGAAGTCTACCGAACTGAAACGACGTTAGACGATTGTGAGGTTTTTTCCGTTACGGAATTTCTTGGTTCGGTCGCCGCGCTCAAAGCCCGTGATAAAAGCTATGCAATAGCTTAAAAGAACTGTCTACAAAATCAATTTAGCTTGACACACAGCTCGATGTGATGAAGAACTATTTTTGTTCCTAGGGATTTTATTGTCGGGAAAAATTAAACTGTACTTGAACTTTTAAAACTTAAGCAAGGCAGTAACTTATAAGGTGATAGGTATAACTAATAACTCAGGGAGTGCTTAACTCTTTTTCAAAAAGAAGGGTACACGAACATGAATTGCTTGCTTCTGCATGATGCACGATTTAAATATGAATAGATATTGACCTTAGTTAAAATCTTAACTTAACTTGATTAACCCCTGCATCCAGATAAAAAACTAGTGGAAACAATTAAAGCTATACCCTTTCTCATACTTTTCAGTAACCCTAGTAGCGTTAACTCTCAAACATTAACGCCAAGAATAACACAGCCATTATACCGCGCTCAAGTAAGAAACTTGTCACTTCGCCAACCCTGCATAGTGGTAGGCGACACAAAATTAGTGATTATTACATGAAAAGCGACCATTTGCATTTGAACTGGAATTTGCGTCTGAAACATTCAGTTTAGTCGTGTCCTGAGGGAAATTATGAGCGGGCTGAATTGCGACCGGCGCTCCGCGGCGGACGTGTCGCCGGAGCGCCACTCACTTGCGACCGCCTGCGATTAGTCGCACGGTTTAGTCGCATGCGATTAGTCGCAATGTTGAATCCAGTAAAAACATTAAAATTCGTATAATTCATATTAGTGCCCTTCTGGTCGGGGACTCCAACCCACAATCTGGTGGTGTCGTTACGTTTTTCAATTTTTAATTTACATTAGAGCACTAATTTATTTACAAGATACCCTACAAAGAAAGTCTATATTGCAATAACTAAGAAGTGTTTTATATTTTTCCGTAACAACAAGCGCACCGTGCGTTTATCGATGAACTCGTTCAAGATGTCGTAGCGGAAGGTAAATTTTATAATATGCTGCTTTTAATGCTATACTAGTGCTATATAAGGCTTCGAAACCAAGACCTTTTCACATGATTATCAAAGTTTTGTTTTGCAAAAATAATGCTTAAATGTTATTTTGTAATCAGGTGTTATATAAATAAATTTTAGTTTTCATGATAATTTTATTCGCAGAATGTTGCATATAATGAATAATAAATTGCACAAATGCTTTTTCATTTATAATTTTAAAGATTTTTTCACACATTTGATTTCCGCGTTATTTTAGTAGTCAACTAAATAATGGCATTTGTGTGCCACAGCTTTGCGATTTACTGTCGCAATTAATAATTTATTCATTTATTTAGTTTGTACAACTGCTTAACCGTTAAGTTACTCATATTTACGGCATACGATTGTCGAAACTCTGTGGCATACCTGTTACTAGTTTGGTCGTAAATTGCTTTTGGACTAAATTGGAAAATGCATTTTAGCCTACATCCATTTTGTGTACTCAACGCAGGGAACAGTGAGGTGTTTGGAAGTATTTTCCACTTTGTTTCGGTTCGTGTCTACGGGCTTGCCATAGAGAGACGACTTTTTGCCTGGCATTCAGCGCAACTTGTAGTTACGGATGCCAACAAATGCACGTTAACTATTTCTATACTATTTAAGAGCGGGATACTTGGTTGAGTAGGTAAGTAAGTATTTTGGAAAAATAAACATAAATACATTAATTTTTAACCGACTTCAAAAAAAGGAGGAGGTTCTCAATTCGTCTGTATGTATAATATTTTTTTTTTTTTTTTTTTTTTTTTATGTATGTTCACCGATATTTTCGTCAATTATAGACGGATTTCAAAAATTTTTTTTTGGTTGGATACAGTTCACTTCCGAGGTGGTCCCATTTTCACCAGTCTTGGATCTGATGATGGGATCCTGGAGAAATCGAGGGCAACCTTCAAATTTTATAGGGACATGTACCGCGTTTTGCATATTATCTGAAGTCATATTGGCATTTGCTTCTGGCTATCATAATTTTATGATGCTGAGCTGATGATGGAAGGTCAACTCCTTAATAGTTATGAGTAAAAGAATAATTATTTTGATACTGTATACATATTAAGACTACTAGTTATAATATCAGTAGCATTACAGGTGAGCTAAACTATTAGGTTGACCAGTCTAGGATCTGATGATGGGATCCAGGAGAAATCGAGGGCAACCTTCAAATTTTATAGGCAGGACATGTACCGCGTTTTACATATTTTCTGAAGTTATATTGGCATTTGCTTCTGGCAATCATAATGTTATGATGCTGAGCTGATGATGGAAGGTCAACTCCTTAATAGTTGGGAGTAAAGGAATTATTCTTTCAAATCTGTGTACATATTGATACTACTGGTTATAATATCAGTAGAATTAAAGGTGAGCTGAACTAATAGGGTGTAAAAAAATTAACACTAAAAAGGATGAAAAAAATTGTAAACAAAAAAAAAACCGCCTTCAAAAACACGACTCACTAAAAATTACAAAATAATATAATACGAACATTAATCTGGGTATGAATTTGATATGTTGTTGAAGGCGGTGCCGTTTATATTTCACGCAGTTTTCCTCAAAAATTTAATTGGCACCGCCTTCAACAACATATCAAATTCATACCCAGATTAATGTTCGTATTATATTATTTTGTAATTTTTAGTGAGTCGTGTTTTTGAAGGCGGTTTTTTTTTTTGTTTACAATTTTTATTTAAGCCTAACTCTTTTGACCGTAAAGAACTGTAAATCCTAAATTATAAAAAAAAGCATAGGTAATAAAAAATCTAATGATGAAATGTTTCTTGTCCTATTAGAGCATGACATTATATTTTTTTTCTGTACTATAATAATGTTTGTTCAAACTAGCATCACATTAATTGACTGGCTCTGGAACAGTGAATAGTTTACCGTCACACAAATATTTGCCCCGAGTGGGAATCGAACCCACGACTCTTGGAACTGTGGGTAATGAACCTGGGTCACAAAACACTGTTCCACCGAGCCAGTCATAATTATCAAAATTCGCCCAGACCCCACACTGCGTGACTCTGACGCAATCGACCAATTTTTTTTATTATGACACGAACAAGTTTCTGACTGTTTCGCTATCAACACCGAAAGATTCAGTTACAGAATTCCGTTCAACTTAAATTAACTTGTGCGGAAGGCGGATATTGAACTCGACTCAATACGCTGTATTAATAAAGTTCCCAACTTAATTTGTTATCTAGTTAGTCGAATCTGAAAATGGGAAACTCATTACAGCGCATACATAGTTGACAATAAATTATAATTTATCTTGTGGAGTGATGGCTGTCAGGTTTAACTAACATAATGAGAAATTAAGTACCCTATACAGGGTGCGATGTAATATCGATAAATAATCGATTTCGTTGACGGAATCAAAATAAGTCGATATCTAGAATCCATATTGAATCAAAGGGTATAGGTTCTAAAATTGGTAAATCATAAAAAGATTTTTTTTTAAGCTATTGCATAGCTTTTATCGCGGGCTTTGAGCGCGGCGACCGAACGAAGAAATTCCGTAATGAAATAAACCTCACAATCGTCTAACGTCGTTTCAGTTTGGTAGACTTCGGCACGGTGTTTGTGTGCGTGCGATATGACGTATTGGACGACTCTACGAAACTCGCACGAATCGAAACGAGCTGCTCCGAAATCGGATGATGCTATGCAATAGCTATACCGCGGCAGTCCCCGAGTGCCACACGTCTTTTTTTTCTTTGTGCGAATTCTTCAGGCCCCAAATCTGACTCGCACTTGACCAGCTTTTTGCATCAATCGAATGGAAAGTCCAGTTTTTCATCAAGATTTTCATTTAGGCACATGTCGACTAAAAACGACAAACGGAATTTCGGAGGTTTGTAAAAATGATTCATGGAATATTGGTGAAAAAAAAAAACATCGCCTCTACTAACGATTTTTCGTTTAAAAAAGTTTGTACGCTTTACGCGACTGGTGTATTTACGTACGCCACACGCGGAATGTGAAAAACGGACGAGTTATCAAATAAACTGTATTCAAGTCCGCTTCGAAATGTTCAGGATTTAAACCAGTAACGGATTTTTTCTATGTAACCGAACAGCAAGTTGTGAACCAAAAATGTGTTTTTTTTTTATAAAGCTAGCGTACAAAAACAGCTTCCAATCTCGTCAATAGTACACTAAAATAGAAAGAAAGAAAAACATTTATTGAACACGACAGACACAAGGAGTTACAATGATACATCTATACTTCTATACTAATATTATAAAGCTGAAGAGTTTGTTTGTTTGTTTGTTTGTTTGAACGCGCTAATCTCAGGAACTACTGGTTCGATTTGAAAAAATCTTTTTGCGTTGTATAGACCATTTATCGAGGAAGGCTTTAGGCTATATAACATCACGCTGCGACCAATAGGAGCAAAGATACAATGGAAAATGTGTAAAAAACGGGGAAAACGCGAACGAAGTCGCTGGCACAGCTAGTAATATATACACAGGACACAAAAACTCAGCTTAAACAAAGAAATATCACACATAGACAAGGACTACAAGAAGTGGTCAACGAGGTATAGGCCTCAGCATGTGCTCATTATCAGCCCGAGAGCAATAAAAAGGGTAATCTATGCGCGAATGCTGATCTAGCCTTTTGTAATGGTGTTCAAGCTTAAGTTAGTACAAAGGCAAATAGATGTTCAATTCTCAATAATTCTCATCCTTAATTGATTGCTACAAATTGTAAACGTATTTAAAAAAGAACACAAAATATACTCAACATGTACAAAATATACTCATCTTTTGCACGTACAAGTACTCTTAAATTTGTGTTGAAAATTCCTTTTGTTAAAGGGAATTTAGGTATAACATTAAATACATGACGTAGGATAGCTTTAATTAAAATTTCTTATAACTCCGGTCTTCTTATAGCTTATGTTTCTAACAACTCAGTTAAAGCTGCTTAGTTTGGCACTCGGCCCAGATTTACCGAAAGCCATAGTAATCAAATTAACCCACTCTCCATATACTTCTCCAAAAAGCCACCTCTAAATCAAAGCGGACCACACTAAATCTTACATTTCAATAAACTGTCTTCTGTGACTACCTTCAATTGCATTTCGTGGCCTTTATTGTTAAAAGTTTAAGGTTGTGAATCGCTTAAACGGTGCATGTTCTTAACATTTGCCGGTTAGTGAACTCTAATGGGGCGGTAAATCAAAGACGGGTCAGATTGGAAGCTATATAATTAGGTATATCTACTCATATAATTTATATGACTGCGAACCGTAAGGTTCGATGGGGATAAGGAAAATTGTGGTACTCACCGGATTTTCAGAGGACTTGGGGACTTTTGCAAGCATGTTTAAGTTATGGATGGATTGGGATGAAGTGGTCAGGTAGAACTGGTATAGATTAGGATCTAACCAGGCCCCGTAGACAAAGTAACAATATCGAAACGATAACGAAGTTCGAAAAGAATAAAATGTATCGGATTGAAATTAGACGAGATAAATCACGTAGTCAATCCCATACATTTTGTTCTTTTCAAACTTCGTTATCGTATCGATATTGTTACTTTTTCTAAGCCCCCAGATAGTAGAAAATACATACATACATACATGAAATCACGCCTTAGAAGGGTAGGCAGAGATCACTTCCTTCTTTTCTTTTCTAACCTATTCCTTACTAGAACTGAAAGTACCTAATTGACTTTCAATATTAGATGATAAACATCATTGAATCAGAAGTCAAGAGCTAGTATGAAATAAAATCACTTAGCATAAAAAAAATTATTTATTGCTTCGTATAAATCTTACACATATTATTAGTTGATTAAAAAGTAAAAGAAGAGTAAGCAAAACGACACATGGCTTATCTAGGAAACTAGATAATGCACCTTTCAAAGCATAGTATGCAATATTTGTCATAATATCCGTTTACGATTTGCAGCATTTACCTAAATACGAATGCAAACTATTCAACGCTAGTTTTCATCATTGCTCACAAAATAACAAAGAATCTTTAGTGAAATATATAATCTAGACACGCGGTAGCGTGTCAAGCCAAGGTTCAAGAAACAGAACTGGCGAGCCGCACCGTGTGTAATATTACACGAACCATTTGGAACCACTTTTGAACCCCTCATAAATCAAAAACTATTTCACATAAACGTATCAAATTTGGCTCATATATTGTGACTTGCGAGATAAATATGTGTTCTAAATTTCATAAGCTTATCTCAAACAGTTATTTAGATATTAATGTCCAAAAATCCTCATTTTTATCATTGACTGACTGACAGATCAAAATTCTAACCCAGTTCCAAATGACCTAGAGAGTTAAAATTTGGTATGCAGATAGGTAATTATATGAATACAAAGGAAAAAATAAAAAACTGGCAATTTTTTAATAATTAGGTTAGGTTCTATTATGAACGCTTAACATAAATACCTAATTAGTGCCTAATAACGCCTATATACCGGGGAAGGCAGAGCACTAAGTATATATTTAGGTCTACTTACTTATTTACAATTAAGAGTAGGTACTTATAGTCGGTTTTCATATTTATTACTTAGGGTAGGTACCTACATAAAGTCTAGTTTTAGTTTTGAATTTGTCCTTTTCAAAGGACCCACGGCGTTACGATGATATAATATACTTTTCTACAAAAAGTAATGATATCCAATCAAAAACATAAATGTGAAATGAGAGCCAAGTTCAATATTGCCTTGGTTGTTGACTTCAGCGACAAAAGAAGTGAGATCTAAATGGGTGCCAAGTTCAATGGTCAACCCAGAAATTTATTTATAAGTAACACTATAACATACCTATCATATCTTCTTATAACATAAGATAATGTATGGTGGTAGCCTATGAAGGTCTGTCTTGGCTAGATTCATATATGAATTATAGCCGTCGCAAGTTCTAAGCCTACAAGTATTTGTCGGTTTTTATTTTATAATTCCGAAAATTTGGTTTGTTGGTAGAAACTAGCAAGCGAACATAATAATACGTTGGTAGGTTTATAAAAACTAGCCAAGACAGACCTTCATAGGCTACCACCATACATTATCTTATGTTATAAGAAGATATGATAGGTATGTTATAGTGTTACTTATAAATAAATTTCTGGGTTGACCATTGAACTTGGCACCCATTTAGATCTCACTTCTTTTGTCGCTGAAGTCAACAACCAAGGCAATATTGAACTTGGCTCTCATTTCACATTTATGTTTTTGATTGGATTTTAAACTGTCATGGTTACACACAATAGAAAACTGTAACTGTCCGGAATATTTACAAGGCCCTTAGACCTACCGTCATTCTCGCAGTCCTACAGTTCACCCGTGATCATGGCGCTTGCGACAGTGCCGAAATATCGGGAGCTTATTAAAACAAAACAACGTGGTAAATATCCCGGACAGTTACAGTTTTCAATATTTAGTGAATCCTCAAAAAGCAGTCAAAAACGTAAAACGCCATCAATGTTACCGTCAATTACGGTAAGCAAGTTGACCGAATCGCTCCAACTGATTACACGCCGGCAATAACACCGATCTTGCGCGCTCCCAACTTCCGAATCATCGTAACGGTTCCAATCCAATCTCCATACATTTGCGACTCGACAGCGCAAACAAAAGACTCGGATTAAAATTCCAAAAAGACTCTCTAATCCTTTCGACGGAGATTGGATTAAAAACAATAAAGAGTTAACGAGATGGGCGGCCGATGAGTCTGACAGGTCAGCGCGACGGACGTGCTAAGGCAGTGGTCCACTGGATCGGAGAGGAGAGATGTGTAAGATAAGCAGGAGTTTTGACTGATATTATACTATGCGATAGTAAAACTACCTTTTGCTCCTTCATTACTTACTTTCGTACATAAACAAAGGTGAAAGAAAAACAGCCTGCCGCGCTTTCACCCCCAAACTACTTAACGTTTTGACGTATTTAAATTAAATTTAGTAAACATAATAATATTTGTAATATCATAGTTTGTTGCTATCAAATAGATAGTTGAGAAAGGAAATATTATGCTACTTTATAACTGACTTCACTATGACACAGTGTTTCACACGATGAACGGACAAAGAAAAACTATTAAAAGTCACTGTGGGTTACGTTACATTCCCTTTGACATGGGCTATGTAGGTAGAGCCATGCACACATCATGCTTTTGAACGGTTTAACAGCGTACGAGAAAGAATCATTTTAATAAGTCAAGAGAAGAGTGTTCTCATACGTCGCTTCAAAAACAACCCTCTCTCTTTTCTTACTTCACTGGAAAACAACCCTGATTTCAGGTTTCCTTATATAATTGGTGTGTTTTCGGTTCGTAGTCATCGCATAAGATTGCGGGCAGAGGGTCAGTTGCTAGGACCTTTCCATACGCATTTCATTCACATTATTGTTCCTGTGGTTTGCAATATTCTTCCAATCTATTAGAATAATTATAAAATGAATTAAAACAGTAAGACTTTTAAGCAATAATAACATAGATTCTTAATAAACTTAAGCGGTTTAATTGTAAGTTTTGCGACACACATAAAAACCTGTTTTGTCTTAAATAAGATATATTAACATTAGATAATAACAACATTGTCTGCTCCGAACAGAAGGACATAACATTCCTATCCGTATTTACTTACATACACAAATCAAAGATAAACACTTCCGTGGATAACTTTGGTAAACAAATATTCATCACATTAACGCATAGGCATCCCGTGGGAAACCAACTCGCAGCTCCTAAAACACTGGGTCGTCTATCATAATTAATGTTTGGGTGTGATTGTGTATTTATTATGTATGTATTTATAAATCTATGGAATATCAGTCTCTGACCACAATAGGAAAAGCTCTGCTTAGTTTGGGGCAGGTGTGTGGAGATTTTTAAGCTATTGCATAGCTTTTATCGCGGGCTTTGAGCGCGGCGAAAGAACCAAGAAATTCCGTAATGAAAAAAACCTCACAATCGTCTAACGTCGTTTCAGTTCGGTAGACTTCGGCACGGTGTTTGTGTGCGTGCGGTTAGACGTATTGTACGACTCTACGAAACTCGCACGAATCGAGACGAGCTGCTCAAAAATCGGACGATGCTATGCAATAGCTATACCGCGGCAGTCCCCGAGTGCCACACGTCTTTTTTTTTATAAAAAGCTAACAGGATGACCTCACTTCACTTGATGGTAAGCGGTAGTGAGTTCTACATATGAGGTTGACAGGCACCATAGACCTTATTGAGCCTGTCGCACTCACCCTGAAGGCCTGCTTAAATGCCGTTTCGCGCCCCGCCTGAAGAGCCCGGGATCATAGGACGAGGGAAAACATGAGCTGAGATGTCCAAAATATTTATTATATTTATTAATGTCTACACGAATCGTTATCTGTCATCAGGAAACACCACAAAATATGATTTATGTTCCCATGGCTACATATTGCACAAGTTTTTCTGTTACGGCCGCGAACTTTTGCCGGGTTTGAGAATATTAAAACGAAACTCGAGTGTCTGTCGTTACACAATAGAGGGAGGCACAGTGGGGCGAGTCGGGGTCACCGTTAGACCTTTTGCACGTCATTCACTCGTTTAGATAATTTAAGGGCTAGGGTTACGCATTTGAAAACAAAAAATAAATTAATACGTAAAATTTTGTATGAAAAGGAATTTCTGTGTGAATCCCATGTGAAACAAGGCAGGCTTGAAATACGGTTAAGTGAGAGCTACATTCACATCCAATTCTCGGCACAATAAATATTATTACTTAGTTCTATAATATTAAAAATATGTGTCCAAGGAACATACTTAACGAATATTCACTATAGGTCAAAAGTAGGTCGACCACGGATCTCCTTCGACCATTTTGGTACCTAAAAGATAAAGAGGATCCTATAAGTAATTGTATATTTGCATATCTGAGTGTTGTGATATAACAACACCTTACAGATTTATTGCTTTGCCATATATTTACGTTGTACTGTGCCCAAGCTAAGAAGCTTTTCTATTGGAAAGTTAAAACAAGTGCGTGAGGAAAACAGAGAGGAAGAATTTTATTTTATGTTACCTTCTTGTCGAGTTTGTCCCTGATAAATTCCTTTATTTGCAGTTATGAGGAAGTCTTTGAGGTTTTTGTGTGATTTTCTTGCCCGTGACCACGAGCGCTGTAAAGAGCTCGAAACGCCGAGTCTCTAAAAACATGTTTAGAATAACAATACACGCGAGTTTATTGTAATAAAATTACTTTTATTACAATAGTCTTTGTGGATTTTTTAGTTTGTGGGTTATCATGTTTGCTAGAGAAAAAGACGTGTGGTACTCGGAGACTGCCGCGGTATAGCTATTGCATAGCATCGTACGATTTTGGAGCAGCTCGTCTCGATTCGTGCGAGTTTCGTGCAGTCGTACAATACGTCTAACCGCACGCACACAAACACCGTGCCGAAGTCTACCGAACTGAAACGACGTTAAACGATTGTGAGGTTTTTTTCGTTACGGAATTTCTTGGTTCGGTCGCCGCGCCCAAAGCCCGCGATAAAAGCTATGCAATAGCTTAATAATCTCGATTAAACACGTCATAATAATGATAAATATCACATTACTTTACAAGCACTGCTCCCATTCTGAAGTAAGTTGCTCATGCACTTTTGTTACGGGTATCAGAAACAACAGTGATGTACAGACATATTTTACTTTGTGTACAAAGTAAAATATAAAAATGCACACCCAGACACGGAACAAACAGCGATGTTCGTCTCACAAATATTTGTCCCGAGTGGGAATCGAACCCACGACTCTGGAACTGCAGCCAGTCAATATGTTTGTTGCGAAACTGTAAACTCCGGCAGAACAAGCTGACCGGGCTTAATAAAATATTTCCAGCTTTGGGTCACTGAATCGGCAGTAGTTAAACGTTTAATTTAAATTTTGCTGCCAAACGTATGTTTAAACGATTGTAATGACCATGTGCGAACGCGGTATTATATTCTGCTTTGTGATTTACTTTTTTAACGCGAGTTTTTTAAATTTACAAAAACAAAACACGCGCTTCCGCCGTCGGCTGGGCTTGTTATTATTAATTTATCAACAGATGTCAGTCCATGCTTCCTGCCAATTATGTTCGGACGTTTAAATGAAATTTCAATTAAAACGATTAATATATCTTGGGAAGATATACAAGGAATCGGGAAGATATTTTTAATAACACACACTTCTTTATTTTTCCATTGAGCTTTTTTCGTAAAAAAATACATCATACATTAATTACAAGTAACAAATGAAATACAATAACGGTTTTTCTGTTTCAGGTATGATTCATATTAATAACATCAAAATATCAACGTAACGTAAGTAAATGATTAATTCAAGAGAGTGCAAATGCACCGGTCAAAGGGAGGAAGAGAAGGAGGGAGGGAAAGGATGGTTCAAAAAACGAGGACTTTTTCCCGTTTTCTTTTGATTATTTTATTCATTTAGCGAACTGCAAAGACAAAGCTAGAACTAGCTCGTTACGAACGCATTTTTGTACTGATATTTTCTTTTGAGTTCAAAGAGAGTCGCTCTGAGGTACACCCTCTCTTGGGGTTTCAGAAGTGAAATGCCGACTAATAATGCTTCTGTGAAAACTCGTCGGTTGCCTCTCGGTGTAGTCAAATATGCCCCTTTATTTTTTGGTTTACCTTTTCGATTTCGAAATTGAATTAACAATGTTTCTTTTTATACATAATCCAGTGACCTCGCTTCGCCTCGTCGCTGGCACGGCTAGTGTATAATATACGTCAGTGTTATATTTCGGTTTTTGTACACACTTCCATTGAATCTTTGCCTTCTACTATACTTACAATTAAATATTACCCTTACCAGACATGCTAGCATTTCGTCCTTCCCAAAAGCTTGTCAGAACTAAAACTTTTATTATTAGAATGGACGCCTACGCATAATAGTGTAGTAATTGTACTGGCAACACTGGCTCTCCCCCTCGTTTAGAATATTGTGTATTGTCATTACGTTGTCTAAATTAATTTGATCATAGTAAATAGTTGAACAGTTTAAATTGCTTTTGTCTATATTTCATCATGAACAATATATGTATTCACCCTGTAGCTATGTAAGTATCAAGGACATACCTTGATGAACATTTGAAAATTTATTTGTTTTCATTTGTTAGTCAATTATTGATTGGACCATTTGACATAATATTTTACCAATTAGGTACTATTTATTACACAATTCGTACTCAAATATACAAAAATCCAAATTTATTCGCGGGCCTGTAAATCCTCAAAACAACTTCTTGCGCGTTCTCATAAAAAAGAAACTTTCTTTAGCCGTAGCCCTAACAAAACTTCCCGACTCTCAACAGTCAAACAGCTCAAAAATGACCAAACAAACTGTGGAGACAAACATAAGGACCCTCAGGCCACGGCAAAGAGAACATCCCTAGGAGGGCCCTCAGCAAGTTTTTATTGGCCGCCCGGCCCGGCCCGACCGGGCTCTTAGCGACCCTACAGCTGGCAATAAGAATATTGTTGTGACCGTCCCTCATTAATGAATATCAAATTATGCTGTTGTAGCTTTAAGCTTCTACAGGTACCTCGAACAAAGACTTGGAGGTAGATAGATATATAGATAAGACATTTATTCACATTCAAGTTGACACAAACACAAATAAAAAAAGGCGTGTGGCACTCGGGACTGCCGCGGTATAGCTATTGCATAGCATCGTCCGATTTCGGAGCAGCTCGTCTCGATTCGTGCGAGTTTCGTAGAGTCGTACCGCGCCACTATACCGCGGCAGTCCCCGAGTGCCACACGTCTTTTATTTATTAGTATAGATACTGTATTAATCATACTGTGACGAAAGTGTCTGCACAACTTTAATCGACAAATTCCACCCGGCTGTCGTTCGTTAAATTCGTTCGAAGAGCTATTAATAATGTAACGTCTCTTAGGACCGATTCTGTTTGCGTCGGCAGATATTGGTTCAGTATTTTTGAACGGATGTCGCGATATATAACATTTGGTATCGGTTATTTTGAAGCATAGTTAATGCAGGAAAAAGTAACCCGTCTCTACCGTCTCTATAATGGGGAATGCTCTGAAGAGCTATTCCAGCTAGTCCCTCCCTCCCCTTTCCACTCCCGAACGACACGTGCTGGACAGCGCTGCCATCCACATACAATGGTGGCTCGGACTAAGAGGTTTAGCTCCTCATTTCTGCCCCGTGCCATTAAGGCATGGAATGCCCTTCCAGCTCATGTTTTCCCTCCCTCCTATGATCCCGGGCTCTTCAGGCGGGGCGTGAAACGGCATTTAAGCAGGCCTTCAGGGTGAGTGCGACAGGCTCAATACGATCTATTGTGCCTGTCGACCTCATATTTGGATCTCACTACCGCTTACCATCAGGTGGAGTGAGGTCATCTTGTTAGGCTTTTATAAAAAAAAAAAAAAAGTAAGTTTGTTTTCATGAATGAAAATATCATCACTTTGAATTAGTTCCACCGTATATGACCGTGTGAAGTGGGTGGAGGGAGAAATGGCGCTGATTGTCAAAAACGCATGTAATCTTATGAGATGACCGTTGTTATTGCTCGCGGCGGTCGTTGGTACTAATTTCACTCCATAAAATTTAACGAAAGAAACACCACCAAAATGAGGGCAGCACCGTCGTGCACGCTCCCAATACTTAAGAAAATGAGAAATCTATAAAACTAAATAAAAATGCAACACAAACAGACACTTATGTGTTTAATATCAAAATAACGACTTTTTACTTAATGGATATAACATTTTTATCGGCTACCAATAACAAAATAACACAATCAAAATAGTTTTGTCTGTCTGTCTGTTTATTCCCGCTAATCTCCGGAAAGGCTGTATCAGCTTTCAGGGGACTTTTCCTAACAAATTGCTAATTTTATTAGGTACAAAATCGTTATTTTAATCAGTCATCGCTGCCAAAACCATATCCACGCGGACGAAGTAGTGGGCCGCCGCTAGTTTATTACTAAAATTGTACATAGTTAACTTGTTTTCTCAACTTCAATCAAGATCGGTTGAGTGGTTCCCGTCTATACATACCTCCTCATACAGTTTCAAATTGTAAACAATGAGATCCATGTTTCGGCAAACATCAATAAATCATACCGAATAGTTGACAGTCATTATCCCTATTATGCAAATTTAGCTATCAAACCTCTCGGAGCCCGACAATCCTGACCTAGTTTCTTACAATCCAGCATCATTAATAAGCTATACAATGGAATTTTCACGTAACACGATACAGAGAAGCTTTCATCCCGTGGGACACAGTATTCTCTTTTATTTACGAAGTGACGTTGAGGAATTGCCGAAGACAAGAGGTAGTTTTGGTTGACTGATAAAATCTCGAGTTACGTAGACGTGTAACACTTAAGTTTAAACTAGTGCTTTGTTACTTAAGTTGTACCAAACCACGTCTTCTAAATCTCTTAAGAACTGAGAAGAGGGCAGAGTCTAATTGAACTAGGATATAACCTAAGTTTTGTTGATTCAGAATCCTTTTAATCGTTACCATAATCAGCCCATATACGTCCCCACTGCTGGGGCACGGGTCTACCCTAAACTAGGGCGATAAGGCTTTAGGCAACCACACTGGCCAAGTGCGGGTTGGTTGACTACACAACCTAAGAGTTTCTTCGTAGGTGTGCAGATAATCCTATTAATATTTTTCATTTTTTGATTGTTATCTAATGCCTACAACGTACTTGACTTGACTATCTCGTTACCTTTGATCTGCATATGCCCAGTTATTTTGGAGCCAAACAATCAAATCTTTTAATAATATAAGCGTAGATGTGGATATATGGGGCCGACAATTTCCCGCCCCAAATTAAATGAGAAAATTTTGTTTGCAAACTAATTACGTGTTCAATTTGTTAATTTCGCGTAATTCGTGACTCAGACGAAGATTAGGAAGACCGAGAGTACACTCGCTACCAGACCTGGTCTTAGGGTACCGTACCTCTAAAGGTTCTTAGGGTTTTTAAGGCCATAATGTATTTCGAGTGCGGTTTGTTCTTTCTTGAATCTTATTAGGTTTGCAGCAAATGGGCCATCGACCAGAGCCATCAGCGACGGCGACTTAACACACTTTTATATATAACACTAGCAGTGCCCGCGACTTCATTCGCTTGATGGTATCCGATTCATATACTTTTAGTAAAAAGTCTTACTTAGTCGTAAACTTCAACATTATTTAGGCTTATAGATGACTAACTGTGCCCGCGACTTCGTTCGCGTAGACTACAGGATTTTACATACAAAAGTGTTTTCCAAATAACTTCCGTTCCCGTGGGAATTATGCAATATTGCGTTGTAAGTAAGCTCAGAGTTTATTAAGGTACCTGCATGCTAATTGCATTTATAAATGACCTGTGCAACCTTCCTATCCCTAATGGTAAAATCGTAACATTTGCAGATGATACGGCTCTAATTTTTGATGGTAATACTTGGGAGCAGGCTTACGACGATGCCCAAAAAGGCTTCGACCTGGTATGTTCTTGGCTTGTTCATAATTCGCTAATACTAAATGTAGAAAAAACAAAATTTATACCTTTTTCGATTAAAAACATGTCAAATTCTATACATGATAAATTCTCAATTAAAGCCCACTTCTGTTTGAATAAATCATCCTGTTCTTGCCTTTCACTAACTCGTGCGACTAACATTAGGTATTTAGGCGTTATTATTGATAGTTCCCTCAACTTCAACTTACATATAGATCTTCTTTCATCTAGATTAAGAAAATTAATATATGTATTCAAAAAACTGCGTCATGTTTCTGATATAAATGTAATTAAAATGGTATATCTATCGCTATGTCAGTCCATACTAAGCTACTGTATATCAGTCTGGGGAGGTGCTTGCAAAACTAAATTAATGAAGCTAGAACGTACGCAAAGAGCAGTCATAAAAGTAGGTCTTTTCCTACCATACCTATTCCCGACTAAAGACCTATTCGCAAAATTAGATGTTCTTAGTATTAGGCAACTATTTATTTTAAATACTGTATTAAAAAAGCATTGTTCCCTTACATATAACCCTGACAGCAATGTCCATAAGCGTCTAAAACACAAAGTGTGCCATCTTCACAACACTCCTTCCACGCAATTTGCAAAACGGTTCTATGTTTTTCTAGGCCCCTTTCTTTACAATAAAATAAATAAAATACTAAATATTTATCCGATGACGAGATACAGTTGTAAAATGTCCATTACTTTATGGCTCAAGACACTTGATTATGACAAAACTGAAAATATTCTAATGGTGGTCAGTTAACAATTATCCAACATACAACACACACACACAAAACACACACACACACACACACACACACACACGCGCGCACGCACGCACACACACACACACACACACACACACACACACACACACACACACACACACACACACACACACACAAACACACACATAACTCTCACAGTCAAGCTCATACTATTAGAAACTTTAAGCTTTTGTAATTTGCTTCACTGGTCCGGTGTAGGAGAGGCTGGTAATCTGTCATACAGGTCTCCTAGTACAGACACCAGTCTCTCACATAGTTTAAATTTGCCTAAGCATATTGTTCCTGTATATTTTACGCATTTGTACCTACTATGTGAGAGAACAAATAAAGTTTTTATTATTTATTATTATTATTTATATTTAATTTCAAGCGTCTAACTGAAGCGTTTCAAATTTTTCATACAAAAATATTTTCCCGCCTGTTCCCGTTGCCGTGGGAATTTCGGGAATTCGTTTCTTAGTGCACCTCTACGGTATCTAAGCTACGTCCCTTCCAAATTTCAAGTGTCTACGTTTAGCCGTTTAGGCTGTGCGTTGATACGTTAGTCACTTTCTCCTTTTATATATTTAGAAGAATTGTACAGCCGCATGTGTGCGAACACATATATCCCGTGGTGGCCACTCGCTGACAATATATGGTGGCTGTGGTCCGTGACCCATTTTCCCCGACTCTCATTCGATTTTTTCATGCTAAATATTTCCCGTAACGAGATCTCTACAGGCTGATAGTGATCATTGCCGTTTTGGGGCGAATAACGGCGTGTTAACGGTTGTGTAACAGAAATACACACGCACATCGCCAAAAAATATGCGTATCGTATAAATAACTTTAATACATCTAGACACGCGGTAGCGTGTCAAGCCAAGTTCAAGAAACAGAACTGGCGAGCCGCACCGTGTGTAATATTACACGAACCATTTGGAACCACTATTGAACCCCTCATAAATCAAAAACTATTTCATATAAACGTATCAAATTTGGCTCATATATTGTGACTCGCGAGATAAATATGTGTTCTAAATTTCATAAGCTTACCTCAAACAGTTTTTTAGATATTAATGTCCAAAAATCCTCATTTTTATCATTGACTGACTGACAGATCAAAATTCTAACCCAGTTCCAAATGACCTAGAGAGTTAAAATTTGGTATGCAGATAGGTAATTACATGAATACAAAGGAAAAAATAAAAAACTGGCAATTTTTTAATACTTAGGTTTTTTTTTTATTTTTTTTTTTATTTTTATAAGAGGCTAACAAGATGACCTCACTCCACCTGATGGTAAGCGGCAGTGAGATCCACATATGAAGTCGACAGGCACAATAGACCATGCTGCGGTTAGGTTCTATTATGAACGCTTAACATAAATACCTAATTAGTGCCTAATCACGCCTATATACCGGGGAAGGCGCTAAGTATATATTTAGGTATACATACTTACTTATTTACAATTAAGAGTAGGTACTTATAGTCGGTTTTCATATTTATTACTTAGGGTTATACCCCGTAAACGTAGGTAAATACAGTAACTGATTCAATTGTTTTATATTTATAAAGTCTAGTTTTAGTTTTGAATTTGTCCTTTTCAAAGGACCTACGGCGTTACGATGATATATTATATACTTTTCTACAAAAAGTAATGATATCCAATCAAAAACATAAATGTGAAATGAGAGCCAAGTTTTAATATTATGATAATTGCCTTGGTTGTTGACTTCAACGACAAAAGAAGTGAGATCTAAATGGGTGCCAAGTTCAATGGTCAACCCTGAAATTTATTTATAAGTAACACTATAACATACCTATCATATCTTCTTATAACATAAGATAATGTATAGTGGTAGCCTATGAAGGTCTGTCTTGGCTAGTTTTCTTTAGTTAGTTAGTTAGTAGTCTAGTTAGTTGTCTTGGTTAGTTTGGTATTTGTCGGTATTTATTTTATAATTCCGAAAATTTGGATTGTTGGTAGAAACTAGCGAGCGAACATAATAATACGTTGGTAGGTTTATAGAAACTAGCCAAGACAGACCTTCATAGGCTACCACCATACATTATCTTATGTTATAAGAAGATATGATAGGTATGTTATAGTGTTACTTATAAATAAATTTCAGGGTTGACCATTGAACTTGGCACCCATTTAGATCTCACTTCTTTTGTCGTTGAAGTCAACAACCAAGGCAATTATCATAATATTAAAACTTGGCTCTCATTTCACATTTATGTTTTTGATTGGATCATAAATACATTGTTATGTTAGTTTTAATTGCTAAGCACTTGTGATACGGTTATCAAAAACAACAGATGTATACTCAAATATGGTTAAACTAGCTGTGCCAGCGACTTTGTCCGCGTTTTTTCCCCGTTTTATACACATTTCCTACTGTTTCTTTGCTCCTATTGGTCACAGCTTGATGTCATATAGCCTAAAGCCTTTCTCGATAAATAAAAATATTTTTTAAATTCCAACCAGTAGTTAGTTAAAACAAACAAACAGACTCTTCACTCTCCACATTTATAATATTAGTATACAAATAACATACACGGAACAAACACCGATATTCATTACATAAATATTTGTCCCGAGTGTGAATCGAACGCTACGCGCAAAAGACAGAGACACTAACCAATGTGCTGAATGCTGATCCTGTAAAAGTGGTTGAAAAATGTAATGTTCTAGATTCGAGAAAGCGCGCTTACCTGATTTTTAATAGACTCATAATCCTACGGAACTCGAGCGAAGCCAATACGCTGCAGTACCCGTTGTTATATTTCGCTTTACGATGCCAGTATCGTAATGGACCGCCTTTTTGTTAGGCGAACTTTTAATTAAGTTGTAAAAAGATACTTATTTTCTTAGTCATTTTTTTAATTTCCCTGCTCCATCCTTATTTTCGCTACGATGATCTTTACACTCTTTCAGAACTGATGGTGTGCTTTCGTTTTTACCTAGGATAAGGTAAGTAAGGCTAGGTTTTAAACTAGGATATCGAGGTTATGTGACACAAATAATTTAACGGTGAAGAATAAATATCGTGAGGATTACCTGCACACCTATGAAGAAATTGTCGACCAAGCCGGACTTGGCCCGCGTGGTTGACTTTAAGGCCTGTAGCGCTACCATGAGTTTAAAAGTGACAGTCTCGATATCGCCTACGTAAATAATGTCTACGAAAAATGTACAGCGCCCCTAGCGGTTACGCTAAGAACTAAAATCGGTAGTATGAAAAAAACAATAAATCGATAGGTTTTTAACGTACGTACGTTTTCGATAGCTAACTCATGGTATCGCTACTGATCGCTCTAGTTTAGGGTAGGCCCGTGTCTCAGCAGTGCTGTTTAGGGACTGATGATAATGATGATGATATATATAAAAGGGCATGTTATACTCTCTTGCTCTCTTGCTGTTAATCTCTTAACTGGATCTTAACCGTAATTTTTTATCATTTGAAAAATACGCTTTCGTAAAAGCTCTTTATAATGAAGAGGACTGAGCAAAGCAGGCTATCCCCTTCATATTAAGTGCCCTTTAAACGGAGAGTAGAAAGAAATTTCATATGTGGTAGAGAAAGCGAAGATTTTAGAACGTGCATTCTAAAACTAGTAAAATATAGGTGGTTTGTAAGAAGACGCCAATTTATAAGAGGAGATAGGTAAATTTTTAAAAATATTCCGGTGAACACATTTGAGAAAAGTGTTCTCTTCTTGTGTTAATGCAAAGTAGAGGGTATAAGTTCTTTTAAAATTTCATCTATATAAATAATAATTCATAATTGAAATATTTTTGGATATTCATGGAAGGTTTAAACGGTGAGAAAATATGGAAAAATTGGGGGGAAATTAGTAAAAACAACAATTTTTTCTCCATTTAAACTGTTCTACCTACTTTTCTGTCTAATATTATAGTCTAGTATTTATTTAATTCATAATTTACATATTACAAAGTATATTACAAAAATCTTTACATATATACAACTAACTAAATTAATACATTCTTATAGTCTAGTTGTATTGGCGGTGTGTAGTACGCCGGGACCACTAGTATTCATATATTTGTATATTGCGCAAATAACATAAGTATTATTGTTGCGGTGACAATAACATTCCCAGTCGAACGTCATTTTGTTACGCGCACTTTTGTTATATATCAATTTGTAGAAATTCAAAATAATAGCTATTGCATAGCATCGTCCGATTTCGGAACAGCTCGTCTCGATTCGTGCGAGTTTCGTAGAGTCGTACAATACGTCTAACCGCACGCACACAAACACCGTGCCGAAGTCTACCGAACTGAAACGACGATAGACGATTGTGAGGTTTTTTTCGTTACGGAATTTCTTGGTTCGGTTGCCGCGCTCAAAGCCCGCGATAAAAGCTATGCAATAGCTTAAAAAAATAATCCAAAAGCAATGGGAAGGAATTCGATTCCACTAACCGACCAAATTGATTACGCAAATGTAATTTTAATTACCACAACCGCCACTGCTGCAAACTCTACCGCGATTAATAGACAACAAATGATGTCAAATTAGCAATATTGTAATCATTTCGTTATTTGTTTTACTCTCAATTAAGCTGTCAAAATTAATACTCATTAATGTACGGTCAGCAACGAATTAAACTATTCAACAACACACGCATTCAGATAAGGTTAACAACGAGTTGTTAATTAATTTGGTAACAATATTACAATACAATTGTCGCCTAATTACAGAAGTACATGGATAGGTGGTGGTACAGCGACTGGTTTGCAAAGTTCTGGATAAGGACTTATGTAATTCATGCGTATCTCCAAGTGTTTAATAGTTCGTTTAACATCTTTTAAGGGAGATCCTTTTACAAGCTAAAGGAAGTTTATACTTAGTATGGATTGTTTCACTTAATTATCGTCTAAATACCACTTAGTCACTAGTCGATATCGCCTATGTAAATATGTCTATGAAAAACTCGTACAGCGCCCCTAGCGGTTACGCTAGGGCCGTCTTAAGTCTATTCTGCGTTCAAAATCATAACTAATACTTTCGACGAGATAAAAGCAGTAGCTAAATTATACAAAACTACTTAGGGCCCGACGTTTCGATTGGGTTATACCAATCATGGTCACCGATTTTATCGTGTGTACAGTCATAAATACGTGGTATTTGATGTCATGGAACGCGAAAGTCTAAATCAAGTAAAACGAAACGTCTTCTATAATTGAAAACAGATTAAACTCACTTGTCATATCTTCTCGTATCTCATCATAATGTGCGAAACGTATTGTCTAATCCCCCACACATTCGCCTCTCAAAACACTTATTCGAACCCAGGTTTAAGATGCCGTGGCACCGCCATTCTCAATTATTAATCCGGTCTCTGCGAGTGCCCTCAGATCAGCTACAATGGACGTCTTCAGATTGCCTAGTGATTGGGGACAAAGCGATTACCCGGACAGATAAGAGGGCACCGAACGCTAGGGAGGGAACGACGCTGTCGATAGAACGAGGTAGCTGGTTAACGTGAAGTAGGAAGTCCAGGTGTGTATCACCGTGGAACCCAAAATATTGTCCCGTTTTCGGCCAGATTGGCAAATATTGTCCCGGTTTTAGCAATGGCCAGGGAGGCTAATTAATAATGCTCCGTTCAGAGAGGAACGCAACAAGCGTTTTCGCAGATGTCCCGTTCGGGCCCCTAAATAATCAGTGATCAACAGTCAGGGGCGGATCGACACCTCCCTGGGGCCCCTGAAAGAAACGGAAGTCTGTCTAATTCATATTTTTTTCAAGATTACCTATAATAAACAAATAATAATTTATTATCTCAAAACGTGTAGGTTCAATTTATGCATGAAATTTAAACACAAATTGTCAAGACAAACGGAGGAGGCTCAGCTAGTGCGGTCGCGGGGAGAGGCCCCGTGACCACGTTGTTTTTATTTTAACTTCCCCCGGCTCTCAAGGATGCTAGCTAAATTAGTGATCATGGCTGACATTTTACAAATAAATACTAATAAAAAATCTACACAAACAAGTATTGAGTATTTTTGAACTTAACTAAGCCTGCGAGTTTTATCAGATCGTACGCATGTTGCTCTATTTATCTGGGAGGGGTGGACATCGGCACTTGGGGCCCCATCGCCAGGACCCTAGACTGCAGCCCAAAAAACCCCTGATATATAAACTACCGCAGTTTTTATCGAACATCCTATTACATTATCTACTCTTTATGTTCCAATAAAAACTGTTTGATGTTTTGATTTGATATTCAGCCTATGATATTTCTAATCCGTCGATAGAGAGATCCCTACCCGTCCCATCTCTACCGAGAGGACTAATAGAGACGCGTCGTTACGTCTCTGGCTCAGGTGCGACGGCTGAAAGGTTACGATTTGCGCGAATAACGAGAGGCATTGATTAGACCGGCGTGTGGCGCTTTGCGGACACCTGGCTCGCTCGCCCGGGAAAAATGGTCGGATTAATGAGGTATACTTGACACGGAGTGGCTAAGGTGTTTGGTGAGCGAGTGTCTAAATCATTACTGCATATAATGAGACAATGTCGTTCCTGCTGTCTGTCTGTTTGATCTAAGCTTACGCTAGTTTAATAGACCTAAGTCTTTTTACCCGACTACGGCAAAGCAAAAGGAGGGTTATGATTTTGACAGGCTATGTATGTATGTATGTATGTTTGTATGTATGTATGTATGTTCATCTGTTTCCACATAACTTCTAAATTGCTTGTCAGAATTCGACAAATGACATATCATTAGAAGCGTCTTAATTGTCCGCTGGTTATAGGCTATATAGGGTTTCACAAAATCTAATGTGGCGCCCACTAGCGGACAAAACATACAGAGTAAAAAAATAAAGTTAAGATAAATACGCCGTGTTTGGTATCATTGGAAAGCGCTTTACTTGTACATTTTAAATATATATATATTACTAGCATTTGCATGTGACTTTACGTATATTCATGGACTGATTGCATATAGTTCACATCTTTTCGTTCATAGCTTCTTTACTACGTCCCCTTAAAATATAAAACATGTTGGTTCATCAATTTAACTTTTTGATAATATTATGCGCCACAAATACACTTTAACACCAAAATAGTACAAATAATAAAAGTTAAAAACTAAAACCCAACTACGACAAAAAACGACGCTGAAAAAGTATAAAACAAGACTTTTAGAACACTGAACTGAACAAAGTTGCTTATGTAGTTCCAAGTAAATGGACACAGTAGACTCTACCAAAATGCTTATGTTGAAAATTGACAATAATGTCATACAATACTATTTTGAAGTATGCAATATTTACTATGTAGAGATAAGTTTTCATGTTTGGAAAGGCGTAGTCACACGTTCCATACACAAGTACCTACCTACCGTAGCACTTTGACAACGTGTGACTGCGGTTTTCCAAACATGAAAACCTATCTTAGTATAAGATCCCGCTGCAAAATCACTACGTTCATACTGTGGTTAATGAAACTACATTTTTTCCATATTTACATGAATAGGTGAATAAACTTTCAAGAAGCTGCCAATCGAAAAGTGCCCGCAAGTAATTTTATTTAATATAATGTTAATTAATTTTTGAAAAAAAATTTCGTTCACTTATTTGCTTGATGAAATATCATCCATTTCAAAGCAGTGAACGTAAAAAGTAGGGGAAACTATGGTTGCCGCTGCCCTTTTGGCCGCAACCTCATCGCAGCCAGGTATGAACAGGTATAACTTTGTAATACTTTTTCGTTCATGACGTACATTGATAATTTTAATATGAAATGAAAGCTTATTTTTTTCTAAGTATGATATTATGAGGTTGCCTTTGGAAAAGTGACCGCAAATAGGAGTTGCCAGCTTTTAAAAATGCTAAAATAAAAAAATAAAAGTGAATGACAGTGAGCGCACAACGTTGCTTGCTAAACAAGGATGGCGAATGCCAGCTGTATTCGTGTTCAAAGTACCAGGTACTTATTTTCACGATGGGAGGTTAAGTTGGACACGTAACTGTGATATAAATATCATTAAACGACTAGTTCCTACTGCAGTTCATATCTCTCGTTGACGCCTGCGTAATAGCTTTGAACACGAATACAGCTGGCATTCGCCATCCTTGTTTAGCAAGCAACGTTGTGCGCTCACTGTCATTCACTTTTTTTTTTTATTTTAGCATTTTTAAAAGCTGGCAACTCCTATTTGCGGTCACTTTTCCAAAGGCAACCTCATAATATCATACTTAGAAAAAAATAAGCTTTCATTTCATATTAAAATTATCAATGTACGTCATGAACGAAAAAGTATTACAAAGTTATACCTGTTCATACCTGGCTGCGATGAGGTTGCGGCCAAAAGGGCAGCGGCAACCATAGTTTCCCCTACTTTTTACGTTCACTGCTTTGAAATGGATGATATTTCATCAAGCAAATAAGTGAACGAAATTTTTTTCCAAAAATTAATTAACATTATAATAAATAAAATTACTTGCGGGCACTTTTCGATTGGCAGCTTCTTGAAAGTATATTCACCTATTCATGTAAATATGGAAAAAATGTAGTTTCATTAACCACAGTATGAACGTAGTGCTTTTGCAGCGGGATCTTATACTATCTCTACATAGTAAATATTGCATACTTCAAAATAGTATTGTATGACATTATTGTCAATTTTCAACATAAGCATTTTGGTAGAGTCTACTGTGTCCATTTACTTGGAACTACATAAGCAACTTTGTTCAGTTCAGTGTTCTAAAAGTCTTGTTTTATACTTTTTCAGCGTCGTTTTTTGTCGTAGTTGGGTTTTAGTTTTTAACTTTTTTAAAAGACCTAATTCTTTTAAAAGACCTAAGTCTTTTAAACTACGCAACGGATTTTGATTTGTTTTTTTCAATAGGTATAGGAGCGAGGTTTATAATATGCTTGATAATATATCCGAAGCTAAATGAGAGCGAGTCGCTAAATGTAACGCGTAACTTACAAAATACAAACTGATGTTGAAAATTTTTAATTACATGCAAAAAAATAAAAATAGACTGAGCTCAAAATCTTAGATCTAAATCCAGATACTAGCATTCCACCTGCGACTTAGGGTCGCATTAACTCGTTCATAGGATGAAACAATCATCATCAGGCCGTATACGTCCCCACTGCTGGGGCATGGGCCTACTCTAAAATAGGACGATAAGGCCTTTAGACTACCACGCTGGCCAAGTCCGGCTTGGTTGACCTTAGAATTTCTTCGTAGGTGTGCAGGTTTCCTCACGATGTTTTCCTTCACCGTTAAAGCGTCAAATATCGTACATAGGAATTTCAAATTTGAAAAACATAGTGGTACGTGGCGGGGTTTGAACTGGTGACATCTCGCTCGCATCAACATTTCTCAGTCTCTAGGCTATCTTGGAACCCAATTTCATTCAAATTGACTCAGTATTATTTGTTGTGAAAGCGCGTCACACGTACCGATAAATCAGACAGCGTTACTTTTGCATTATATTAGTAACAATTTTCTATTTTTCGACCTCATCTAAACTCGGGCTAAGTACCTCGTGAATGAAACTACAAAAATGTTTATCCTATTTCCGAATATAGGGAGTCGACTAATGCACGTCATGTTGTGAGTGATGTCTGTATGTAAATGCGAATCGTAAGTGCTTGGGGATTGCTTCGGAGCCTATCCGATCTAGCTGATGGCATTACTGTGATATATTTGGTGTATCTACGAGTAATATAGCGTTAGAAGTCGCTATGATACGATATGGAATGTTTTTGTCATGTATAGAAACCTACCTCGTCGACTAACAGATAGGTTTCTATACCTATCCATTTATCCATACCTCTCTCTACTTATCGGATAGGTTTCTGTACATAAGAAAAATCATTCTGCAAGTCATTTTGCATATTGTTCCATAATAAATTAAGTTTCAAAACTTGACTTGACATGTAACTAATTTAGCTAACTTAGCTTAAAAAGCGTCGATGGCCGAGTGGTTAAGGTCGTTGCTTGCCATGCGAGAGGTCGCCAGTTCAAATCCCGCCAGATGTGTGTTTCAAAATTTGAAATTCATATGTACCATCATTCGACGCTTTAACGGTGAAGGAAAACATCGTGAGGAAACCAGCACACCTGGGAAATTTTTCAACGGTGTGTGAAGCCATGTCAGAGGCCTACGGGCGGCTTAAAAACTCTGACACCAGGTTGTTCATCAACCATACGATAAGAAGAAGAGAGCTAACTTAGCTATCTACTACCTGCAGTGTGATTGAGATGCACTATGTAATAAAGATATTATTATTAGCATAATTATTGAATGAAAGCGTATAATTCAAACCTATTTGCTGCTAACATTATAATGTGATATTTGTGTGTTTAAGCTATTCCATCAAAATTCCTTATAATCCTTACTAATATTATAAACGTGAAAGTTTGTATGTATGGATGTATGGATGTATGCATGTATGGATGTTTGTTACTCTTTCACGCTCAAACGACTGAACCGATTTTCATGAAACTTGGTATGGTGGTAGCTGGTACTATGGAATAACGTAAAGGCTACTTTTTTTTAATTCAACCCCCATGTGGTTCATTGGGGGGGGGGGGAGGGGTGAAAATTAGTATAGGAGAATTTTACTTGTTTATAGATTTTTGTAAAACTTGGTATGGAGGTAGCTGGCACACCGAAAAGACACCAGCGCTACTTTTTTTCGAAATTCGATCCCCATGGGAGTTATTGGAGGGAGGGGGGGGGGACGTACTTTGGGATAACATTGACGGAACTTTTACTAATAAATAACAAATATTACAAGGCATGTAGGCTATTTTAATACTACTACTAAAACCCATTAATAGGCGGACAAAGTCGCGGGCGGCCGCTAGTCTAAAATAAAGGTTATTCACTTGGTACCCTTATTGACAGATAATGGATTCTCCAAAGCAATTTTTTTACAGTAGATAACCATTGTGGCCTTACAGCTTGTGCCTTTACGCTCCGGCCTTCGAGGGGATTTGCCCTGGGGGCCGAAACTATTAGGTCATTGGGGTTTTGGGAGTCATCATGGGGTGTATACTTGGTTTTGTTTTCTTTGTAACTGTATTTCTTGAAGCTTGAGATTTTGTAAATAGGAATAGTTTTTGTCATCTGGAAACTCCTGATTTAAAATGTGATATGATTATTAACTTAACTTTTAACTTTTTGACACGAGAACCAGATTGTATTTTGAAATATGATTACACGCCAATAAAAGATTTAACCCGACTACCACGAATTCAAAACGAAGAGTGCCTAATAATTGTAATTAAAGATTTAATTTAAACTTACAAAAACGTAATGCTAGATTAAAAAGTGAGAACAAACAAAGTAATTAATAAGATAACTTGCATTGCGCCTAAGCCCACCACCCCTGAAACAAAGAAAGATAATACACCAATTCACCACTCGACACCGAAAGTTGTCAACGAAAAAACTTGGCTTATATTCTTTTAAACTGTTGATTATTTATCCCGGGGCCCGGGATAGGTTTATTGCCGCACCCGAAGTTGTTTCTTTGGCACTTCGGGAGAAGTTTGCGGCAAATTGTCCGTAACGCACTGCCTCACTCAAGGCGTGGTTGTGAGTGTAAAGTGAACTTATTTGTTGACGCTACGTGCGCGAGTTGCTCTTTGTCAAATGGTGGCTTTGATGAATATTAAATGATCTCAATTAGGGTTATTGTTTATGTTTGCCTGGTTAGACAGGGCGTTCGTTTAGGACTTGAGAGACGTTTATAAAATTTTGATGGCTTGATAGCTCACTTGAAATTAGTAGTTGAATATCTTAATAACTAAAATCGTATCAAAAAATCATTAAACAGAAAATATACATAAATAATATGTATAGAATAGCAATAGACACGAGTTTAATCCTTAAAAGGCTCCATATAGTTTATTGTGCCTGTCAACCTCATAATATGTGGATCTCACTACCACTTACCATCAGGTGGCACTCCTCCAAGGTCATCTTGTGAGCCTATAATAAGAAAAAATAGTATTATTTCAAAAGAAACAGAATATCTAAATTCCATACTCTAAGTTATATTAGACCCAGGTCCAATCTGCCTGATTAAAAATCCTAGCAGTAAATCGAAGAGTCCCTAAAACGCAATCCATCATGCGGAAAATGGGAATAGAGAGAAATGCAACGATTTATCGGCATATTACGTTTTAGGTATGATAATAAAACATGATAAAAATAAAGCTCACGCAGTAAGAAATACACAGCAGGCGAAAACACAAAAGGGAGAGGTCGAATAATAGAAACGCGCCGGTTAGCAAAAAATATTCGCAGAATTTTCATAGCATTCGTTCGGGCTTCCAGGAATTACTTGTCATTATGTACTTCGGTGGAATGTTGCCGGTTCATTATTTGTAGTAGTAGGGTACGATTGGATGTGATTGCCCGATGTATGAACAATGGATCGTTATTCCGTTGACAATCGGATATTATTGACGTCGTATCCTTGCTGTTACGTCTTGCGGAAATTAAAGCGATTCTGGGAAAGTTTACGTGCGATTTGAATAGAACAGGCTGGGTGGGACGGGAGGTTTTTATATTTTGACTAGCTTTCCGCCCGCGACTCCGTTCTTTAAACGGGTTTAACGGGTAAAACATTACTTCTTTATAGCGCAGTCAGTTAAAAAGCCCATGCCTATGTCCTTTCTCAGGCTCTGGACTATATCTGTACAAATTTTTATATAAATAGGTTCAGTATGTGTATGCGTGATTGCGTAACAGACAGAGTAACTTTCGTATTTCTAATATTATTAGTTAGATTGTTTAGATGATACTTCAAACTATGCAACATAATATAAATTCGTTTCGAAGTCATCTCCTGTGGCTATGACTCGATCGCATGTGTGCATAGAATACAAGAGTTCATAGTACACTTCATGAAATGAAACTTAGTGAATTTCTATACTAGCCGTTACAGTGGACGGATTTATTAAAATTAGTACTTATAATTCTAAAATGCAAACGTCTAAATAATTTGAAACCAACCACTGTTCAGTACCAAACACGCCATTCCCCTAAAAGGGGGCCATTCTCGAAATCATAAATGGCCACTCAGAAATCTAAACCATTACGAGTGTTCAAACCTTGTGCCCGAGTGCGGCCCTCGAAACAACAGCCAATGAGCCCCGGTCCCCTCCGACCCTCGAGTGCCTCCCTGGCCACAGTAGGGTCTATGGCAGCGAGTGCTTTAACGATCAGCATTTGATCAGTGATAACTACTCTAAGCCATCGTCGTAGTCAGTCAGTAAGGTGAGTAGTACATTTTTATTGGATTTAAGTTTAACTGTTAGTCGTCATTGGATTAAAGCTTTTCGTCGAGTCGGATGTGGCAAAGATAAATTGTAATTTTGATAATAGTTGCCTGTTTTCTCTAGTCTAATATAAAAACTGCAATCGAATAGAGAAACTACCTTCTTTTAGTTACATTTAGTGTTTTAACCAATAACTTTAAATCACTCATCAGTCAAGGCAGTGCTTTTTCAGCGATGAGGTTGATATTTGTTTTGGTATTTAAATAAATGTAATTATTCAGACTGCGCGATACTGATGTGTTATTTATACTGTGCCGTTAATCTTACTTCTTCCATAAAAATGCTGCCATTATAAAATTGCAGAAAGTATCTAACCAAGATTCGAATTCTGTTGTAAACAGCTCATTTAATAGATATCTGACGAAATCAAGCATTAGTTTCACATTGTCAGGAAGGCTTAATGAATGTACTAGAAAACTGAAAATGTCTGGGATATTTACCATGTTGTTTTGTTTTTATGAGCTCCCGATGGATATTTCGGCACTGTTGCAAGCGCCACGGGTGAACTGTGTGTGTGTAACCATGACAGTTTAAAATGTTATATTAATGAACGTACAATTATTCAGTAGCAAAAAAGGAATTAACCATATAGAAGTAGCCTTCAATAATTCTGCAGGTTGAAAATTCTTTCCCTATTCTTTTTAAGACTGCGCGTTCCACGGCTCTGTTGGTACACTTAGCCGCAAAACTTTCGAATTTCCAGATAATAAAGGTTCTAATTAAACCGCTAATTCCTCACAGGTCTGGAATTTTCAGACTAATTACCTCGAAAGAACGTTCTAGCCGGGCTGAGTACGAAACCGGGCGATCTTAGCTTCATCCCGAGATGAACTCGTGAAATTAGGGATTAGATTTATCCTGTCATATTGCGGTTTAACTGATAGCATTAAGTTTTGTCTAAGTTTAAGCTGAGAATTACAGTGATGGATCACCCTTTGTGCTAAAGAACTCTAAATGGTTGTAAAATTAGTCAAAATGATCTTCGTTGTTGATACAGCTAGGGGTGAGAGCCATCCGCTCCCCCGCAAGTCCGGTGATGATGACGAGGCCACTCCAAGCCATCATCGTAAGTCAGTTAAGAAAAAAAAAAGGCGTGTGGCACTCGAAGACTGCCGCGGTAAAGCTTATGCATTTTTTTTTTTTTTTTACACAACATCACCATTTTGGCCGCAGATCGAGAGCTCTGGAGTAAAATGGGGGAGGCCTTTGCCCAGCAGTGGGACAGCATAGGCTAAATAAAAAAAAAAAAAAAAATCACATACATTGATCTGATCCCGTGGTAAGTAGCTTAAGCACTTGTGTTACGGAAATCAGGATCAACAGTGGATACACAAATAAACTTAAATATATTTAATAATACACCCAGACACGGAACAAACACTGATGTTCGTCACACAAATATTTGTCCCGAGTGGGAATCGAACCCACGACTCTTGGAACCGTAGGTTTTGAACCTGAGTCACTAACCACTGTTCCACCGAGCCAGTTTGCTTTACCGCGGCATCGTCCGATTTCGGAGCAACTCGTTTCGATTCGTGCGAGTTTCGTAGAGGCGTACAATACGTCTTACCGCACGCACACAAACACCGTGCCGAAGTCTACCGAACTGAAACGACGTTAGACGATTGTGAGTTTTTTATCGTTACGAAATTTCTTGGTTCGGTCGCCGCGCTCATAGCCCGCGATAAAAGCTATGCAATAGTTTAAAAATTATTTAGCTACCTATGTCAAATAGGGGCGTGAGGATAGGTGTGTATCAAATGTATTTACTAGTAGGTCAGCTATTGAACTTGTTTGAATAGTAGGATTTTTGAAATTAAACTAATTTTAACGGATCAAAGTCGCGTTTTTGTTATTCTAAACATATTTTGTTTAGAGACCCGACGATTTGGGCTCTTTACAGCGCTCGTGGTCCCAGGCAAGAATCAATTTCATACTTCTTCTTATCGTATGGTTGATGAACAACCTGATGTCAGAGTTTTTAAATCGCCGTAGGCCCCTGACATGGCTTCACACACCGTTGAAAAATTTCTCAGGTGTGCTGGTTTCCTCATGATGCTTTCCTTCACCGTTAAAGCGTCGAATGATGGTACATATGAATTTCAAATTTGAAAAACACATTGGTGCCCGGCGGGGTTTGAACTGGCGACCTCTCGCATGGCAAGTAACTACCTTAACCACTCGGCCATCGACGCTATTAATTTGCTTTTAATTTCATACTGAATCTGCCTTTCTTGGCGGAAGTGGAAACAAGATTTGACTTTGCAGTGACTGCACAACGGCTTATGCCCTTTGAGACGCCATCGATCACCATCGCGATCACTCAGCGGCCGGAGACAAACATCTCTCTAATTAACCGCAACCGCTAATAGGACGCGCTAATGGTTGTCGTAACTTGTCGTGTGTGTGTTGTGACATTATTGATCTATGTTCCCGGTAGCGAGATCTGACAGGACCTATTTAATTACATGCAAACTGTAATACAATATAAAAAGATTTTAACTAAGTTATTTTAAGTAAGCTGAATATAAAAAGATTTTGCCCATGAACCGTCTTAAATGGAAATGTGCTCCTTGCAAGGCATCAAAAAAACCGGGCCCTCAAAGTCCCGCGCCCTTGGTGAAAGAGTCCACCTCGTCGACTCATTCAATGATTAACATCGATGCCAATGCCATAATGGCACATATAGATAGTAAATTTGCTGTTTTACAGTTGGCAATAGACTCCTTGAAATCAGATTTTACAGATCAGTTAGCAAAGCTTACAACCACAGTTCATTCGTGGGATGCAAAGATCAATGGTTTTGCAACGACTATTTCATCTGTGAACTCGCAGATCTCTGATCTTAAGGACGAAAATAAGAATCTTAAGAAGGAGCTCCATTCTCTGCGCACTGAGGTGAAGGATATTTTGGACAGCAATCATCGTAATGAACAATGGGTGCGCCGTTCAAATATTCAAATCAATGGGATCCCGGAGAAAAAGGGAGAAAATCTTGTCAACTTAGTAAAGTCTTTGGCACAAAGATGTAACTTCCCGATCGATGTGGACAGTGACATTGACTTCGTAACCAGAATAGCGGTTAAAAACGACTCCGAGAATAAGACGCCGAAACCCATAATATTAAAAATGCATTCGAGGTATAAAAAGGATGATTTTTTAATGCTTTTACGAAGACTCAAGAACTTTAAAGCTGCTGACATTGGTGTTTCGGGTGCGCAGAGCGGGAACAAGGTGTTTTTCAACGATCATCTGTCCGCGAGAAATAAATACCTACTTAGACAAGCAAAGCGGCTGGCGAAAGATAAAGGTTACGCGTATTGTTGGGTACGGAACTGCACCATCATGGTGCGCCGCAGCGACCAGTCCCCCATAGTGCATATTACGACCGAAGAATCTTTAAACAAAATTATATAAGTGTGAAACTCCTAGCTTGCATAATTTTATATATATCGCATTTAGTTATTGTCACTAAACATGTTCTTTTGTTTTTATTATGGAATGTTGTAATAGATAACCACACAGATCTTGTGTTTTTTGTAGTGTTGTTGCAATCTCGACTCAATAATTACATTAATGTCAGCGTTTTCAAATTTGTTTTGGCGTCGTTCGTACTTTACCTCCTTTCTTGGAAATTATTCAACGTCGAACATTTAAAGGTAATATGTACAGGTAATATCTTAGTAATATTTATGTTTTGCGATGTCTCTTAATATTTTTTATCAAAACGTCAGAGGTTTACGAACTAAGGATAGAATCTTTTACAGTAACGTACTGACCTGCGATTACGACATAATTTGCATTAGCGAAACTTGGTTATTGCCGGGAATTTTTGACGCAGAATTTTTCGACTCTCGGTTTAGTGTTTACCGCACTGATCGTGATTATGATAACTTGTCGGTAAATAGAGGGGGCGGTACCCTGATCGCTGTGCGCCGTGGAATAACTGTGAGTATGCAGGGGCTACGCAAGTTTCCCATTATTCACGGAGCTGAAGTTACCTGTGTTAATATCCCACTAAACCAGGGAGTCCCAGGTGCTACGTTACGTGTATTTTGTTGCTACTTCCCACAGAGTGATTGTCAATCATTAGCGGAACTGGTTTTTTATGAATATATTTCTGATCTTAAGATCGACTATCCTCACGATAAATTCCTGCTTCTGGGTGACTTTAACATAAGAGATGCTAGATGGTTAAAAAAAGCTGATACAGATAATCGATTGTTTTTAGAAAACCCGTATTGTAATATTTTAACGTCTCAAATGTTTGCGTTCTTATGTTTTAATGACTGGCATCAGTATAATCATATTGATAATATGAACAACAGGAAGTTGGATTTGGTAATATCTGATTCGTGCTGTTTAGTGCAAAGGGCCGAGCCTTTATCTCTGCCTGAAGATGGCCATCATCCCGCTCTCTATATCGATATAAATGTTGATCACGTTTCAAGTTTGCGTCCTGCCGCCCGAGTAGTTCGTCGTTTCCACGCAGCTGATTATGATAAGATAAATCAGGAACTATCAAAAATCGATTGGGAGACCCTTCTTGATGTGAATGATTTAGAGAAAGCTGTGGATAATTTTTATAATATTGTTAATGACTTGATAGATAAGTTTGTTCCTCAAAAAACCTCGATAAACAACAATAGGTATCCACAGTGGTTCAATAGGAGTTTGATAAAACTGATTAATAGAAAATTAAGGTTACATAAGAAATGGAAAACTTATGGTAGATATAGTGACTACGAGCTTTTTTCGTATGCCCGTCGTGAAGTCAAGATTCTTGAAGCTTCATGTTACGACAAATTTATCACTAACACTGAGAAAAACATACGTTCCAATACTAAGCATTTTTGGTCTTTTATTAAATCTAAAAGAAATAACAATGGGATTCCCGACACTTTGTACCTTCGTGGCACGCAAGCACTCGAAGGCCAAAGTATAGCAAACCTTTTCAATATTTTTTTCCAATCAGTCTTTGAACAGCCGTCTTCTAGTGGTACCCTGATCTCTGAGACAGTGAGAGGTGATTGCGTTATCGATTCCGTCTATATTGATAGTCATGTTGTGGAGAGGTACCTAAAGATACTTGATGTCAATAAAGGAACTGGTCCCGATGGTGTTCATTCATTGTTTCTCAAGGAATGTCATAAGCAACTAGCTTATCCACTTTCTTTTCTTTTTAATTTATCCTTAAAAACAGGCGTAATGCCGTTAATATGGAAGCAGTCTACTATCGTTCCGATTTTTAAGAGTGGTGATAAACATAATGTTGCTAACTACCGTGGTATTTCCAAACTATCTGTTATACCTAAACTCTTTGAGAAAATAATTTACGATTCCCTTTTTCCAGCCATAAGACCGTTAATAACTCCGCATCAGCATGGTTTCATCTCTGGTCGGTCTACTGAGACTAACTTATGTGAGTTTTTGGACTTGACTTTAGAAGCCATGCAGAATGGTTTTCAGGTTGACGTCGTGTATACCGACTTTTCAAAAGCATTTGATAAAATATCGCATAATTTACTGATAAGTAAACTTGAAATCGTCGGTATACACGGTGATCTTCTTCGTTGGCTGGCCTCGTATCTGCGTGATAGATCCCAGGCGGTGGCGGTCAAGGGCTACACTTCCACCTTTGTCCCAATAACTTCTGGGGTGCCGCAGGGGTCTCATCTGGGTCCTCTGATGTTTAACATTTTTATAAATGATGTTATGAGATGTTTTCATAACTCGAAAGCACTTTTGTACGCAGACGACACAAAAATATTTGCCTCCGTTGACTCTATTGATCAATCTAGACTATTTCAAAAGGATCTAAATAATTTTTACGAATATTGCATATTAAATGATCTTAAACTAAATATCGAAAAATGCTATACAATAACCTATTCTCGAAAGAAAGATCCGATGAAATTTCTATATAGTTTTAATGATATCTTGATTAAAAGGGTTAACGAGGTGAGAGATCTGGGAGTGTACCTGGACTGTAGACTTCTCTTTGCTTCGCACATTGATAAAATAACATCTAAGGCCTACAAAATGCTAGGATTTGTTTTCCGACAATGTAAGGATTTTAAAAATATAGCCACTTACATTATGCTGTACAACTCATTAGTAAGGAGTGTTTTGGAGTATGCGTCCACAGTTTGGAATCCCGTATATGCTACTTATGTAGATCAGGTCGAAAGGATTCAGAAGAAGTTTATAAGAAGATTAGGTTATAAATTTCGGGACTCTGCAATGGAGCTTGAAACGTTGGAATTGCGTCGAGAACACAGGGATCAGGTATTTTTATATAAAATTTTAAACAACATCATAGATTCTCCCTTTCTTCTCAGTCATCTCTCGTTTAGATGCCCTAGGTTGAGTGCCCGATCCAAAGCAGTTTTTTCTGTTCCATTATGTAATACTGAATACGCTAAGAATAGATTTCTGGTTCGAGTTTGCAATAAACACAATTTGCGCTACAATCACATTGATATGTTTAATTGTCAACTTTGTGGTTTTGTTCGGTCTGTTAAAAAAGTTAAGTAGATATTAAGTACCCAGTTTCAATTACCACAGTAAGGTAAATGTAAAGTAAATTGAGTTAAATTGTATAATAACTATATTTTCATACCTACATATATACTTATTGTGAGTCTTCGCGTTTATATGTAATAATATAATTAGTGGAAATTGTTTTGGCTAATGTATTATCACTATCATATTGTCATTAGTAATATATTGTGCTGTATGTTTCCTTAAATAAATAAAATAAAAATAAAATAAATACAATTTAACGCGCGCGTTTTCCACCCCATGGATTTTAAGATGGCCGCCCTGTCTAAGCTATTGCAAATGGCGCGTTACGTTACAGTTATGACGTTATCATTCAAATTTGTTGCCTCTTGTCATCCATAAGATTATGCTTTGGCAACAAGACAATAAAACCTACCTTTCTAAATATCCTCATTGACTTAGCCGTATGAAATAATTATCAGCAATTTTTTTATACTAGGCTAATAAGATGACCTCCCTCAGCCTGATGGTAAGCGGTAGTGAGAACCAAATATGAGGTCGACAGGCACAATAGACCATTTGAGCCAGTCGCACTCACCCTGAAGAACTGCTTAAATGTTTCATGCCCGCCTGAAGAGCGGAATATCTATAAATATCATAGGTGGATGGGAAAACTTGAGCTGGATAGGCATTCCATGCCTTAATGACACGGGGCAGAAATGAGGAATTAAACCTCTTGGTTCGAGCCTAATATTTTATTTGTTGTTTTAAATTCTACTTTGAGCTAAAACTTTGATATAAATTTAGAATAAGCAATCACTTGATTAACTTGTATGGAATATTGTAGGTTAACATTTCTATAAATGGAAGCCGGAATATTGACAACTTACAACACTGTGAATGGCAATACCTCTACAAATAATAATAATTATATTATGTAAAGTAATTGATTGTACGGTCTATTCATATCATAATGAACTATACAGTGACAAATATAATAACTGAATCAGTAATACCTTCATTGAAGTGAAGAGATATAGAGGGAATCGTTATGACAAAAGCAGTTAGGAATAATATATTATCTAATAGAGATAATTCAAGTATACAAGTCTCTACATAGGAAGGATAGGGTTATTATGTCAACTAAGGAAACAGATATCTATCAAAGATATTATAAGTAGTCTGAATATGCATACAGTTTTGAAAGAATTATCCTTTTACTCCTAACTATTAAGGTTGACCTTCCATCATTCATGGATGCCATTGTCAGAACTGGACCAAATTACTACCAGCCTTTTAATAAAACATCCAAATCAGTTCACTCAGGCGGAAGTTTCGGGGTAACAAACATAAAAAAAAATACAGACGAATTGAGAACCTTTTCCTTTTTTTGAAGTCGGTTAACAAAATAACTTACGGAAGATAATCAAACTCTAACTGTCGCCTTTTCAGACTAAACAAATAAAAGTCTTGCCCGTGACCACGAGGGCTGTAAAGAGCTCGAAACGTTGGATCTCTAAATAAAATGTTTAGAATATACGCGAGTTTAGTACGTAAAATTAAAGTAAATATCATTGAGATTTCATATCCCGATGCTTTTGAGACTGAAAAAGGTACTTATTAAAAGTTTAACTAATAATACGTTTAGCTATCTCGTTTGGATAAATTGATTACGAAATTCTAATAAAAAATGTGTGCGTTTTACTAGTGTACACACGTTAGAAGTGAAACTTCTGAACCAACCGTGGTAGGGGCAAGAAAAAGATGGCGCGTAACCGAAAAATGTGACAGTAATTTTTTTTTCCAACGCCGATAAAGACGTTTCACTTCAAAAGAACGAGTGAAATTCGTTGAAACTTACTTTGTCCGTAATCATCAGAAGTGTATTCCACACAAATAGTATGAAATAATAATATAAAGAATCGGTGCATTTTGAACAGCTTTTATGCTTCAATAAAACGTTTTATTCTCCACTTCAGGCGAAATAAAATAAATCTATTAATTTGTTTATTCAACGCCCGGGGCTTAATCCGGAACTGTTGTTATTACAAGTTGAATTGTGTATTTCGTTTAAAGTCTACGTTAATATTTACCTGCGTTCAGCGCAGAGAGATAACATCGCCAGGCAACCTGCGAATTCAAATAACTCTGAGTTTGCAGCGTAATTGGTCTGCTTTCACCGTTGTGTTTCGGAGCGCTCTAATTTATCAGGGTACCGTGTCTAAACGGTAAAAACAGGACTGTTAACGCTACGTTGTATGTCTGCCATCGGCCTGTAGCTTAAAGATAGTTAGTTCTTCAATTTCAGCTTTTATAGATATACAGCTGAAATTGAAGTAAATGACGTGTTTCCACTTTTATATGACTTTTCCACGAAAAAAATATTTTTAGACTTGTTACCTTTTCCTTTCAGGTTTCCCACAGTGCATTGAAGAGCAAAGTTAAAGAATTATATTTTTATGACTTTTATGTGTTTATTTATTATTTATTTAAATTTGACAAATCAACGATCCTATGTATTGTATGTAAAAGAAATCAACCATAAATCACTCATCCTCGAAATTGCTTAAATTTTATTAGTGACAATATTCTAAGGAGTTCTCTTGCAACGCACTTGATTTGTTGGTTAAATATCTGGGACAAATATAAATATCTGGGACGTGTGGCACTCGGGGACTGCCGCGGTATAGCTATTGCATAGCATCGTCCGATTTCGGAGCAGCTCGTCTCGATTCGTGCGAGTTTCGTAGAGTCGTACAATACGTCTAACCGCACGCACACAAACACCGTGCCGAAGTCTACCGAACTGAAACGACGTTAGACGATTGTGAGGTTTTTTTCGTTACGGAATTTCTTGGTTCGGTCGCCGCGCTCAAACCCCGCGATAAAATCTATGCAATAGCTTAAAAATATTTATTAATGCACATAACAACATTAGTAGTATAATTTTCGCCACAGTAGAAGACATTAGGACGTACGAGTTCTTACTTCACTGCTCGCTTTATTATGGTGTGCCTTACATTTTGTTTCTACGTTGAGTTACAATTATGTAAATTTATGTATGTATGCATTTCCTGATGCTCGGCTCGTGTTGCTAGGTAGTATTAGCAAGTAATGCTGTTGGCCTGACTTAACTTGGCATCATAAACAGTGAGTAAACATAACTATTAAAGTTATAGCTAAGAATAAACATAAACAATAGATCAATAGTGACATAAAACTAACAGAATAATAATGAGATGATGTAAATCATCATCTCATAAAGGATAAGTAACATATTTTGAAATTCACATGCAGTTTGTTTGTTTGTTTGTTTGAACGCGCTAATCTCAGAAACTACTGGTTCGATTTTAAAAAATCTTTTTTGCGTTGTATAGACCATTTATCGAGGAAGGTTTTAGGCTATATAACATCACGCTGCGACCAATAGGAGCAAATATACAAAGGAAAATGTGTAAAAAACGGGGGAAACGCGAACGAAGTCGCTGGCATAGCTAGTTAGTAATATTGACTGCCTCGTTGGTCCATTGGTAGCAAGCGCTGCGTTAGGACCGAGAGGTCCCCGGTTCGAATCTGGGGTCGGGCAAAAATTTTTGTGTGAGTTTTTCTGTAATGAAATTACTCAGCCCGGAGTTAGGAAGTTGGCGGTTGAACGCCCGTGACTCGGAAAGCACGTTAAGCCGATGGTCCTGCGCCCGATCTCTCTCACCGAATTATGAGAGTAAGGGAATAGAGACTCTCTATTCCCTCACTCTCATAATTCGGTGCTAATTCGATTCGTTCTCATAACACAAGTGCACTCTCTATTAGAGAGTGCACTTGTGTTTGCGCGCACACTTGTGCACTATAATATGTCCTGCGCACTTGGCTGATCTCAATTGAGATCGGCCGCCATGGCTGAAATCGGTCGGACGCCTTATTAAACATTAGTATTATTTAAACGGGTCTTGCAACCAATAATTCTTAAAACTGACTATGCACACAGCGAAAATACACAGATTTAATGGAACAAATGTGTATTTTTACTAGGATATTTAATACATGCATTGATTTGTGCCACAATACGCCAATATTGAAAGAAAAAAATTGCGTTTACTTGAAAGATAACATTACCTTCCTTAGTAACTGTGCGAAATCATGTCCAACCAGCCGACAGGCGTTCACATTGCATCAATCAACTTGATGCTCAGCTTGTTACTATTATTAACGTATTTTGGGTCAATCTGGCCGGATCAAGCGCGAATGCGATGCCCGCTCAGGCAGAATATACGCCTGCCGCCGCCATTTGCAATGCATAAGGATTCTAATAGGCGCTCTGATTCTGAGGCCAGTAGGTCTTCACTGTTGAAATTGCTTGTCCTTCTTGTAATCCGCTAACAATAATACATTTTGGACATCTTCTACATCTTTAATATCTAGCTTAATATTGCACTTATAATACTTTATAAATATCCAAATTGTTAATTTTTTTACCTGCTCCAATTTTGTTCTTAGGAAAATTTTCGATAGATCGTATATTTTTGGAGATATTTGCTAAAAACCGATGAAAAACGTGCAAAAATTGCGAATTTTCAATGGCCTATTACTTGAAAATTATTGTAATCCGCTAACTATAATACATTTTAGACCGGACTACAAAAGGAACAAAGCTAGTCATCAAATGTTTACAATAAACCAAATCCAATCAAAAACATAAATGTGAAATGAGAGCCAATTTCAATATTATGATAATTGCCTTGGTTGTTGACTTCAACGACAAAAGAAGTGAGATCTAAACGGGTGCCAAGTTCAATGGTCAACCCTGAAATTTATTTATCCAATCAAAAACATAAATGTGAAATGAGAGCCAAGTTCAATATTATGATAATTGCCTTGGTTGTTGACTTCAACGACAAAAGAAGTGAGATCTAAATGGGTGCCAAGTTCAATGGTCAACCCTGAAACTTATTTATAAGTAACACTATAACATACCTATCATATCTTCTTATAACATAAGATAATGACGTATGGTGGTAGCCTATGAAGGTCTGTCTTGGCTAGTTTCCTACCAACCTACCAACGTATTATTATGTTCGCTCGCTAGTTTCTACCAACAATCCAAATTTTCGGAATTATAAAATAAATACCGACAAATACCAAACTAACCAAGACAACTAACTAGACTACTAACTAACTAACTAACTAAAGAAAACTAGCCAAGACAGACCTTCATAGGCTACCACCATACGTCATTATCTTATGTTATAAGAAGATATGATAGGTATGTTATAGTGTTACTTATAAATAAGTTTCAGGGTTGACCATTGAACTTGGCACCCATTTAGATCTCACTTCTTTTGTCGTTGAAGTCAACAACCAAGGCAATTATCATAATATTGAACTTGGCTCTCATTTCACATTTATGTTTTTGATTGGATATCATTACTTTTTGTAGAAAAGTATATATCATCGTAACGCCGTAGGTCCTTTTAAAAGGACAAATTCAAAACTAAAACTAGACTTCTATACATAGTATAAAATGAAGTTGCGAAGGGCGCCCAAAATGTGTTTGTTACCTAGGATCTCAAAAAGTACTATATCAATAGCTATGCGGTTTTTAATAATGGAAAGAAGACATTCCAGGGATTCTATAGGTGTATAATTTAGGTTTACCTACTTTAGAAATTATTAGAGTAATCGTAACAGTTATCAGACGGACGGAAGAAAAACGAGCTTTTTGGAGGCTTGCATTGCGTGCGCTGCTGAAATAACTCAAAATACAGAATAACAATGTATGGGGGAATTATTCTTCTCAAAAAGTTCTATAAAAAAGTCTGCAATAGCATATGTCTATCCTTTAAGGTTTAGCCACAATAACGATTTTAGTGATGTTCAAGTTTAATTTACGAAATATCTTATTTTTCAATTACTCGATGTAAAATCGAATATTGCCCTTAAAAACAGCCCTTTTCTTTTTCCTATTTTTTTGACAGGTCGAAGTCTGTCGGGTCAACTAGTTATAAACATAAAACAATTGAATCAGTTACTGTATTTTCCTACGTTTACGGGGTATAACCCTAAGTAATAAATATGAAAACCGACTATAAGTACCTACTCTTATTTGTAAATAAGTAAGTATGTATACCTAAATATATACTTAGTGCTCTGCCTTCCCCGGTATATAGGCGTGATTAGGCATTTATGGTATTTATGTTAAGCGTTCATAATAGAACCTAACCGCAGCAGTGGTCTCCTTTTTCAAGGCTTTCAGGGTGAGTGCGACAGGCTCAACATGGTCTATTGTGCCTGTCGACCTCATATGTGGATCTCACTACCGCTTACCATCAGGTGGAGTGAGGTCATCTTGTTAGCCTCTTATAAAAATAAAAAAAAAAAAAAACCTAATAATTAAAAAATTGCCAGTTTTTTATTTTTTCCTTTGTATTCATGGAATTACCTATCTGCATACCAAATTTTAACTCTCTAGGTCATTTGGAACTGGGTTAGAATTTTGATCTGTCAGTCAGTCAATGATAAAAATGAGGATTTTTGGACATTAATATCTAAATAACTGTTTGAGATAAGCTTATGAAATTTAGAACACATATTTATCTCGCAAGTCACAATATATGAGCCAAATTTGATACGTTTATGTGAAATAGTTTTTGATTTATGAGGGGTTGAAAAGTGGTTCCAAATGGTTCGTGTAATATTACACACGGTGCGGCTCGTCAGTTCTGTTTCTTGAACTTGGCTTGACACGCTACCGCGTGTCTAGATAAGTAACACTATAATATACCTATCATATCTTCTTATAACATAAGATAATCTATGGTGGTAGCCTATGAAGGTCTGTCTGGTATAGCTTTATAATATGAATATAGATTTCGTATCAGAGTATTTAAATCTTTGTTCATGTCTTAAAATGTACGGGTAAAACATTGCAACTCAATTTTGAAAAAGATAGCTTCAACACGTTTGATATGAAAGTTTATATACCTACTGGACGACAGGATCTATAGTGCCTATCGATCTCATATGCTGATCTTACGACTGCTTACCATCAGGTGGAGCTAGGTTTTCAAAAAAAAGCTTAGCTTATTATGTAATGTTATGCCAAATCTAAGTTTAAGCTAAACAAAGATACTGTTACGTCCAATTTATAGCGTCATTAATTTAAATACTCGTATTCACCAAAAAAAGCGTCGATGGCCGAGTGGTTAAGGTCGTTGCTTGCCATACGAGAGGTCGCCAGTTCAAACCCCGCCAGGTACCAATGTGTTTTTCAAATTTGAAATTCATATGTACCATCACTTGACGCTTTAACGGTGAAGGAAAACATCGTGAGGAAACCAACACACCTGAGAGATTTTTCAACGGTGTGTGAAGCCATGACAGAGGCCTACGGGCGGTTTAAAAACTCTGACACCAGGTTGTTCATCGACCATACGATAAGAAGAAGAAGATTACACAATTGATTTTTTTAGCGCCATAAAGATTCAAATACTTGTATTCTCCTTTGAATCCAGCTATAATGAAATACCGCTCTTATAAAAAAAACCGGCCAAGTGCGAGTCGGGCTCGCGCACAAAGGGTTCCGTAGCAGCAAATATAATAAAAATCAACCTATCTCAAAAACTATAAGAGATACTTTGATCAAACCAAAAATCGTTGAAAGAGTTAATTAGCATGCATCACCTCTATTTTTTTTAGAATTTTATACCCCGTAGTTATAAAAATAGAGGGGGGGGGACATACTTTTTACGACTTTGAGAGCTGATATCTCAAAAACCGTTCACTTTAAGAAAAATGTTTTTTAGAAAACTTTATATCATTTTAAAAGACCTTTCCATTGATACCCCACACGGGTATGTACATCGAAAAAAAAAATTTCATCCCTCAGTTACATGTATGGGGGGCCCCACCCCCAATTCTTTTTTTTACTATTTAGTGTCATATTTTTGTAGCGGTTCATACAACACATATTCCCATCAAATTTCATCACTGTAGTACTTATAGTTTCCGAGTAAATCGGCTGTGACAGACGGACAGACGGACAGACGGACAGACGGACATGACGAAACTATAAGGGTTCCGTTTTTGCCATTTTGGCTACGGAACCCTAAAAAGGCGTTTTTGCTTTCAACCATTATAAAAAACTTTGTAACACTAAATTAACTCGCAATTAACTAAAAACAAGTTAACTAAAACGAGTTCATTTATCTCTTCTTCGACGTGTAAATAACTTGAAGTTGAGCTTTTAGTATAAGTCTTTTATTAACTACAAGCAACGAAATGTCTTTATCAAAATTGTTTCGCGCAATTTCTTAATTCAGCAAACTTTTGTTAATATCACCTGAGGAGCTTCAACGTTTTGTTTTATTATTCCCGTTTCTGGGGTTAACGATGTCTGCGAACGATAAAGAAGTGATAAAGTAAGTGAGCTCAAATACATATAGCAGTATATGTCATAGTATAAGGCCTTTCTACAAAAAATTGTAAACAAAAAAAAAACCGCCTTCAAAAACCCGACTCACTAAAAATTACAAAATAATATAATACGTAATAACATTAATCTGGGTATGAATTTGATATGTTGTTGAAGGCGGTGCCGTTTATATTTCATATGCAGTTTTCCTCAAAAATTTTATTGGCACCGCCTTCAACAACATATCAAATTCATACCCAGATTAATGTTATTACGTATTATATTATTTTGTAATTTTTAGTGAGTCGGGTTTTTGAAGGCGGTTTTTTTTTTGTTTACAATTTTTTTTCATCCTTTTTAGTGTTACATTTTTTACACCATATTAGTTCAGCTCACCTATAATTCTACTGATATTATAACTAGTAGTATCAATATGTACACAGATTTGAAAAAATTATCCCTTTACTCCCAACTATTAAGGAGTTGACCTTCCATCATCAGCTCAGCATCATAACATTATTATTGCCAGAAGCAAATGCCAATATAACTTCAGAAAATATGTAAAACGCGGTACATGTGCCTATAAAATTTGAGGGTTGCCCTCGATTTCTCCTGGATCCCATCATCAGATCCTAGACTGGTCAACCTAATAGTTTAGCTCACCTGTAATGCTACTGATATTATAACTAGTAGTCTTAATATGTATACAGTATTGAAATAATTATTCTTTTACACATAACTATTAAGGAGTTGACCTTCCATCATCAGCTCAGCATCATAAGATTATGATAGCCAGAAGCAAATGCCAATATGACTTCAGATAATATGCAAAGCGCGGTACATATCCCTATAAAATTTGAAGGTTGCCCTCGATTTCTCCTGGATCCCATCATCAGATCCGAGACTGGTGAAAATGGGACCACCTCGGAAGTGAACTCTATCCAACCAAAAAAAAATTTTTGAAATCCGTCTATAATTGACGAAAATATCGGTGAACATACATAAAAAAAAAAAAAAAAATATTATACATACAGACGAATTGAGAACCTCCTCCTTTTTTTGAAGTCGGTTAAAAATGCGAGGAAGATACTGCAAACAGCTCAAAGTTCAGCCACGAAATCTTGATTGGGGAAGCAGACTTCGAAGTTGTCGCTGCGAATGATGATGATGTTATCATCAAATAAGATTGTAGAGCCTGCAAGAAAGAAACGGAATACGTCATCTATCGCGAAAAGCAGTGAACGCATTTCGCATGATTTATCCTTACTAATCCTTACTAATATTATAAATGCGAAAGTAACTCTGTCTGTTACGCTTTCAAGCATAGAATACTGAATCGATTTAAATGAAAGGTACAGATATAGTCCAGAGCCTAAGAAAGGACATAATATGCTACTTTTTACCCGACTACACTGTAAAATAGTAATGTTTTACACGTTGAAAGTCTACGCGGACGGAGTCGCGGGCAGAAAGCTAGTATGGCATAAAGGAGAGTTATACTGCAAAATACCTATATACAACTGGTACGGAACCACAACAACCGAAATCGCTTGCCGAAGCCTCCGCGGTAGCCGCGGATCAACTTTCAATTTTCGGGGAAGTTGCCTAGATTTTCTTAGACGCGAATATACTTCGTTCCTTTCCAACTGGGATTTCGAAGATCTTATGTTGTGGGACACTATCATAAATAAAGTAAAGGTCAATGTCAATATGTCATAGGATGTTTCAAGAACAATATTATAGTAACCCACCAGACGTGATGGCATGTCCGAGTATGATTGTTTGTTCGATTTTGTCTGTTACATATGCGTTTTTTAATAATTTAGTAACAATTACGTCAGACGATAGAAAAATGTTCAATTTCCAGTATTTACACTACTATTTCAAGTAGATTCATCATTTTGAACAACAAATATACCAGAATTTACCTTAATATTTTGTTCGTAAATTACTTTTATCTTCATCGATAGAAATGAATGGCCGAAATCTATGCACGGTAAGCATCCTAAAGAATCTGCACCAAAGTTTCTTTTAAATTTTAGCAAACGGTTTGCATAAACAAATATCTTACATTACCGACAAGTAATAAGGCGGTACGAGTTTCATCATGCAAAGTAGTAAAATACTCAAGAAGATACATCAGAGGATACTAGTCACAACTATCTGTCCGGTGGTTGGTGAACGGTATACGGGTAAGCGACCCCGGCTCCTCGAGCTACTATCGACTCAGCCCAAATCATCCGAAGCGATAGTATCCTTCCTCCCCTTTTCCTTCCCCCGTCATATATCCTCGTGGGAACGCAATGACCTTGTTAAAACAAACAATGCACAAGGCAGAATGGCGGTGACGTGGTCCACAACCCGTCACGTCACGTTTCCCACAGAGGTGAAAAGTGGATCGCTGGAAGTGATCTCTGCCTACCCCTCTGGGAAAAAGGCGTGATTTTATGTATGTATGTAGATATATCAAATATGGAAAGAACAATAATTTGAAAGAAAACTAATTTTACGAATTAACACAACTTACCAGTGACCACGAACGCTATAAAAAGGTCGTAATGTCGAGTCTCTAAATGATATGTTTAGAATAACAATACACGCGAGTTTAAAAAAATGATAGACAATACTATAAAAACAATAATCTTCATTCCCCACCGCACTTCTGTTAATAACATTAAATTCTAAGCTCAACCTGCAAATTGTGTAACTGGCAACACCCAAAGAGGTGGTCCCGTTGTTTATTCAAAGTTGGGCCCTCAGGGCAGTTTTTACCATCGGAAAGGCTCTAAACGAGTTTACGAGACTCACGGACACTCGGAAATGAAATCGCGACCCGTGCACTGGCGCGGGAACAACGGGCTAAATAATAGACCCTCAGATATACCGCTGTGTACAATATTATACGAATGTGGAACTATGGCCTTACTAGATAACCCATTAAGGAAATGTGTCGTGTTACAAATGTGCAATATAAATTTAGATCAGGCATCATATTAAGCTATTGCATAGCTTCTATCGCGGGCCTTGAGCGCGGGGACCGAATCCAAAAATTCCGTAACGATAAAACCTCACGCTCCCCACTCGTCTAACGTAGTTTATGTCCGGCAGTCTTCAACACGGCGGCGTTTGTGTGCGTGCGATTAGACGTATTGTAGGACTCTACGAAACTCACACGAGTCGAGTCGAGCTGCTCCGAAATCGGACGATGCTATGCAATAGCTTTACCGCGGCAGTCCCCGAGTACCACACGTCTTTTTTTGTATATTGCTCCGATTCCGAAGTAAATTTAGTTTATTAAAAACTACTAAAACTAAACTGTGCTATACACAAACATACTTATTGATATTTGTTTAAGTATATATGAGTAAACACATAAAGACACTGAACGAGCACTGACGTTTATAATACAAATAGCACAAAAGACCAAAAACTAATCTTCTTAAGCTAACTAAACCAAGATTATTGGCCAGACATATGCTCAGATTTCTGAGAACAGCCTATCCAAAGTCAGATAAAAGCATGAATATCGGACTTTGAGCTAGAGCACCAGTTTTTCTGTTGTTTTCATTAAGCTTCAATACCATGTAGATAAAAAAAATATCTGTGATATTCCCACACACTGTCATCTGACCCCAAACTAAGCAGAGCTTGTATTATGGGCGTCAGAGTACATACACACTTAAATACAAAATCACACCTAGACACGGAACAAACACCAATGTTCATCACACAAATATTTGTCCCGAGTGGGAATTGAACCCACGACTCTTGGAACCGCCAGGCAGGGTCACTAACCACTGTTTTACCGAGCCAGGCCCCGTAGACAAAGTAAGTAACGATAACGAAGTTCGAACAGAACAAAATGTATGGGATTGACCACGTGAGTTATCGCGCGCGTCTAATGTCAATCCCATACATTTTATTCTTTTCGAACTTCGTTATCGTTTCGATATCGTTACTTTGCCTAAGCCCCCAGTCCTCTTCTCAGAGTTACGCAGTATAGCTTTGTGGTAATTGCGTGTTTCGTAGCGCCCTGCGACAGGCTTCCTTGTTAACATTCCCCCATTGTAGGGCTTAATTCGCTTGTATTATGGCTTATTTAAAAGCCTACAAGGCTGTAAATGAGGCTTATCATTAATTGCTAAGCAAATGCAAGTTTCGTTTTCATGTTTCATCACACATTATTGCAAATAAATTATCTAGCTGCTGATTTTAGACTTTTACACTATAAATAATTTTTTTTTAAGTGCTAAAGCTTGCACTAGCTTACACTATACTCGTAATCGGGTATTCTCGTGAATGTATGTTAATAATGTTATTAAGTACACAGTTTCACGAAATGTATGATGATGTATTTACACGAGTAAATAATGAAACTTTTTCTGTAACGATCATAATCACGAAGGTACAGTTTAGGCAATTATTTTTTGTAATACTGCCACGTTTTATGCTTTCTTTCATTTGTTAACCCCCGACATCATACATACGAATGTATGATGTTTAGGGATACATATCAATTTGTAGTCAATGATTTGATATGAGAGTCAGTTTTACTACGCGATGCTTTAAATTATCAGTTTTCGAGCATAGTACAAACGATTTTTACGTAATAACAACCCACTTTTTGCGTCCGTCGGGGGTTAACAAATGAAAGAAAGCATAAAACGTGGCAGTATTACAAAAAATAATTGCCTAAACTGTACCTTCGTGATTATGATCGTTACAGAAAAAGTTTCATCCGACCATTAGTTTCTTTTTAGCGGCGGAAACGTCTGGTCTAGCCTTGAATGAAGCTAGGCTAATGATTATCCTGAATTACGTGAGTAGGAAGTGCCTTATTCTGTGAGATAGCGCGTATAAATCATAAGTAACGAAATTTTCTTTCCGCCTGTCTTGTTACAAAAACTAATATTTCAATGTGTGGTGATGAGGTAAGTGTACATAATATTTTTGTATAAAAGTTTGTGGATACCAGCTTTCTAGCAAAGGAATAAATCAAAAGCCTTTTTCAACTGGCTTTTGGTGGGAAATTGCAATTATATCTTGGTATGCTTTTATTTTAGTAGAAAGTTCTAAATACAAATCATAATAGTTTTTATTTAAGCTAAGCTTTTATCGCGGGCTTTGAGCGCGGCGACCGAACCAAGAAATTCCGTAACGAAAAAAACCTCACAATCGTCTAACGTCGTTTCAGTTCGGTAGACTTCGGCACGTTGTTTGTGTGCGTGCGGTTAGACGTATTGTACGACTCTACGAAACTCGCACGAATCGAGACGAGCTGCTCCGAAATCGGACGATGCTATGCAATAGCTATACCACGGCGGTCCCCGAGTGCAACACGTCTTTTTTTTATAGACACTACCAGCGCAAGCATTTGTTTGTATTATTGCACAGTACGTGTAAATCAAGAGATCGACAATTTTCGATAGTAACGAAAATCTTTAAAGACCTACGCACTTACGCAGGAGTCCAAGGTACAATACAGCATTTAAAACCAGTAATCCATACAATCATAATTTTATAGCGTAATCCAATCCAATATCCAAATAACTTCCGAGGAAATTATCACAAGCTTCATGGATGAGGTCGTAAAATGGCCGACCATAAACATAACCTTAAAATATCAGCGTTCTGAAGCGACGTCGATTCAAGACTTCAGTGGGAGTCGTAAAAATATCCTCTTAAGAGAAGACTTGATCGGTTTCATAAGCTGCAGATGCTGATAATGCTTATCATAAGGGTGATTGCTTTATTTACTTCTGAAAATACCAATTTTCTTCATAAGAATGCAATACAATTAGCACAAATTGACAGACGTATTTTTAGGAACTGTATAACCTGTAAAACAGGCAATAACGCGCCAAGTACCATTCTTTTTATTTAGATTTATATAATAGTAAATGCTGTGCGCAACTTTTATTGGGATACAGTTTTAATATGAAGATAAAAACCTGTAATTTATTGTAATGTACGAATTGTATTCTGTAGTTGTGCCTTTTAAAAATAAATAAATAAGTGTAAGTAGACTTTAGGGTACCGCGTACCTGTATGTTAATCTTCAAAACATCATCATTATTATCAGCCCATATACGTCCCCACTGCTGAGGCACGGGCCTACCTTAAACCAGGGTGATAGGGCCTAAGTCAACCACGCTGTCCAAGTGCGGGTTGGTCGACTGCACAACCTTAGAATTTCTTCGTAAGTGTGCAGGTTTCCTCACGATGTTGTCCTTTGCCGTTAAATTATGAATTTCAAATTTGAAAACACAGTGGTACGTGGAAGGGTTTGAACTGGCAACCATTCGCAAGGCAAGCAACGACCTTAACCACTCGGCCATCGACGCTTTCATCGAAAAATCATTGCTTTACGTTCTGTTTTATTTATAGAACCACAAAATATCATTTTTCGGTCGGATTTTAGCCTTTTACCATTTCCTGGTTTTAAGCCCCAATGACGAAAAAGTTATCAGCTAAAAACCGCCCTCTATCGGGACTCCAAGATGTCCAACACATCCCCTCAACATAATCCACAACAAACAAACTGCTGCAATCCAAATGCCGAAGATGAACACACCTCCACTGATACCATATCTCCTTGTCACAATTACCTCCACCTTGATTAGCTGCGCAAATCATCTAATTGCCTGTCCGAAGCTAGCTAGTTACATATGGGTCGGTGCGCGCGCGCCAGTGGAATGGATGGCGTCGTAACCCTAATGTGTGTGTCTGCAATAAACGGGTGCCTCGATAATGGACCCGATATGTCTTTTAGCCTGTGAGTGTTTAGATACACACACATTCTTCGTTGTTTTTGGAAAGGTTGGGAGTGATGCTGTTGTGATTGCTAATTGTGTTGTTTTTAAAACATTAGTTAATTAGTTGATTAACTTTGGTAGAGTGATTAAGAATGACTTATATATTAGTATAGATCCGGGATCCTACAAGCGCTGATTTTCAGCTACACCCGTTTCTCTAAAGGTGTTAGGATGAACGGGTTACGATTTTAATTTAGTTTCTTTCCACATGTATTCTCTTCAATGTCAATTGAAACCTTAGCAGCAAAGAGTAGTATTATTGTTTTGTAATACAGTTTTAAAGACTTGATCATAAAACTTATCAATGTCAAATATTAGCACTCTGTTTCGATTTCAGTACATGATAGAGAAAAATTGGCATAGTAATGGATGGATGGAACATCATCCAGAACTGTCATTGTTGAAGAATATCATGTAAGCTTCTTGATGCGTTCTTTTAAAAGTCACCCCCCCCCCCCTCCTCAATCTCGCATCCTCGACGCCTCTCACTCCATTAGCGCGAACTTTCAACACTTAAGCCTCGTGTGTTTTATCAAAAATTATACACCAAGTTTTGGGACGAACTTGCCCCCAGTTCAAACAGATTAGACACGCGACAATCAATTACACGGCGTCTTTAGGGAAAGGACCTGAGGACACGCCGGCGGCGGATTTGTGAAAGCTACAGGCTGTGTCGAAGTTTTGTGGGTCACTGGCATGAGGGTAAAATTTCTTAATTTAAACACTTGCCCTGCTGGAGGAGGATGAATATGATTTTTCTAATTACTAAAATACATTTTTTTAAGTATGTTTTATAAAAAATTGGATTAAAGTTTTGTAAACATTTATCGTGCAATTAAATGAGACCCTCAGTTTAATGATAAAAAATACTAAAAGTGTATTTTGCTAAGCTACAGTTTTAATGTAATTAAGTATTTGAAATTATAGATAGAGGTGAAGCAAATCAATTTGACCAGATTAAAGTTGCAATTTGACCGGTTTCATCAGCCGTTGACACCAACTGGATAGTTTTCCCACTACAGAACTGTACACACTATACATAAACAGTAGTTTAACAGTGAGCACAATTCCTAGGAAGCTATCCTCAAGATTGGCTTTTTGTTCCCAAAACTTGGTTTAAGGTCACAGCATCTTGAGAACATCGTGTTACGGAATGTAAGTACGCCGCCGAACTTGCGGTGAAGCAGCTATGTAATACCCTTGTCTGCGACGTGGGAGGAGAGTGGGGAGGGATTTAGCCACTCACAAGAGTGACGAAGGGAACGCTGACTTTGTTCCGGGAACCCCTTAGCCCCACTTCTCGTGAGGGTCGAAGACTTGGAATTATTTAACACAGTCGAAGAAGAGGGACGCATTTTGAAAGTTAGAGGATGAAGAAATTAGCGACGACATATGACCTTGAAACATCAAGGTCGCATGTCGTAAAAGGCTAAGCATAATCATTCTTCCCATTTTCTTTAAGAGTGGTTTCCTTAACTAAGTTCTGTGTTCTACCTACCTCATCGAAAATAGCAGATAATGGTCAGCAAAAGATTTTTTCTCTTTTATCGCCAAGAATTCAAACGAAGAGGACCAACCATCTCTGAAAAAATAATTGTATTAACAGACTTTTATATTTTTCTAAAAATTTTACAAATTGGTCATATAATATTCACATACATTTTGAGTAAACTCATAATGCTCTATAGCCCAAGCCAAGTATATATTACAGAAAGATAGATGGTCCAAAATAACAAGTTTCTTTTCATCCCGGGTCAGTGAATGCAGATTAAAATGTCATTTAACTTTTTCACCCACCTCCATTGTCAGAGCGGGGTCTAAAAACCTCACTATCAAAGCAGCTGTTTTTGTAGACCCCTCCCCCCCCCCCATCGTACCTTCGTCACTCGTAATGAAACCATTATTTCATTATTAGCTTGTGGCTGCGTTGCGTAGGGTCACCACTCAGTTGTTTTCAAGTTCGTGTGCTCAATGTATTTCGAAACTGATGGTAACCCTAGTTGTGACTGAAACATTTTGGAGTTTGAAAAAGTTGTTGAGTTAAATTGTTTCATTTTACGAATATATTGATAAGTTCCGTTTTACATCACAAGGGTTACTGAGGGAAACAAGTCTTATATATTTAGTTGTGATACCATTTATAAAGATTAAAAACACAGCAATTTTATTTTGGATATTTCTCTTTATGTTGCAAGACCCTACAGAACAAATTTCTTCATAATGTGATGTGAAATGATACCTTCAGCAATCCATTCGACAATTATTCGTAGTCATCCTTGTCGTAGCAACACGTTGCCTCGTAGACTGGTAGCATAGTAGCCCCATACAAAATAGTTAATATCTGAACCTGTATAGTTATTTGTCGATTGATCAGAAAACAATCTAAAAACGAGTCAAGTGCATTAACATAGTCTAGCCAAATTAAAACGCGGTTCGCTGAAGCCTCTAATTAAATAAATAGTTGTTCATTACGATCCGGGGTAAATATCGGTCAAATATAGTTTTCAATCAAATTTGAAATTTTAAAACATTCTATTATGGATGCAAACCAGATAAAAATGTAGCGTGGTATTTTAAATTTTAGATAAACGTTTGACGAGAATAAAAAAGTTTTTAACGTTACATAAAAAGTTTTGGCTGTATATTTTCACCTACTTACATGCTAGCTAAAAGGCACTAGGCATAATGCAAACTATCCACTAGGCATATTGTATCACCCTATGCTTAGTGGGTAGGTTCATCTACGGAACAGTCATTTCCTTCACCTGTTCCTTTTTGAAGACGGTTAGAAACAGTACGCCTGCCAATGCCTGATCGCAATGTAAACAATCACAGCTTCTGTGTACATTAGAAATGTACCCATCTTTTATCCGAGTCCTAATCTTAGGCGGGGCAGTAATCACCCCACCTGCCGGCCCCGGGGGGCCATAACTGTTTGTTTGTCCCCGACAGATTGCCGACTTGTTATTCGGTTTGGGGAAAAATTGGGACGAAACTTTGTGTGACGTCAGCGCTTTTCATAATGCACGCCATTGGACCTTCAGCGATAGCTTTTGTTTGTGGATATCGTTATGTGGATAACGCGTTAATTTTCCAGGCCACTGAACAAGCAAGTTTGCGACTGTCGAAATATTCGAGCTTTTCCGCGGTCGCTTTCGTCTTGTTGTGTTTGTTGTGTTTATGAAGGAAAAGCCATGACTGACACAAATCTTTGTTTATGATAATATAATAGTTTATTGTAAGGATAATAATTTATTCCATAAAGTAAAAACAAAGATATATCTTGACAAAAACAATCTCAGCCGTAGAACCACCCTTTTGTTCGTATAAATAGACACCATCAATCCCATCATTATTATAGTCAGCATCATCGATTAATTGCTACGATTATATTAAAAAAGTTAAATAGGCAAAAGCTAATCTTTTTAAGAACAAAAATAAATAACTTGTGGCTGTAGTAATCATTATTAATCATTTAATCTAATTTACTTCTTTAGCACCGGATTATGTGAAAGGCGACACCATACAGAGTGAAGGGACACGAGGATAACTCATAAATTTAAAAATGCAAGAGTAAAAATCACGTTGCGGAATACCACTTTATTTGACGTTAATTAAAACCCAGCACTTGCGACCAATTTCAAAGAGATTCACGTGTTTTCTCTTTTAATTTGTGCCACTGAATCGGCTTTTGAAGAGTAAAAATATGTTTTTGTCGCTGTGTGACAAGTTGATACTTATTTTTGTGTTTTATTTTGATGTCACTTTCAATGTTAGTTGTTTATTGGAAAGGGAAGGGAGGGGCTTTTAAATTTTTTAAATGCCTTTTAAATCAAAACTAATTGAAATTTTGGTATGAAACAAAAGATTCGTAGGCATTGGCGCTACATCTACATTTAAAATACTCAGCGGTGAGGTAGAGGCATAATGTGTGGGATCGCTTACTATGTCAAAGTTATAGTCAATTATGCATACCCAGTAATATTCAAGTGTAATCTAGGCAATTGTCAACGCTAACTGTCTTCTTCTTATCGTATGGTTGATGAACAACCTGGTGTCGAGAGTTTAATCCCCCCGTAGGCCTCTGACATGGCTTCTCACACCGTTGAAAAATCTCTCAGGTTTCCTCACGATGTTTTCCTTCACCGTTAAAGCGTCGAATGATGGTACATATGAATTTCAAATTTAAAAAACGCATTGGTACCTGGCGGGGTTTGAACTGGCGACCTTAACCACTCGGCCATCGACGCTTTTTACGCTAACTGTGACAAAGATGCAATCAATTCTGCATACCCAGTAACATTCAAGTGTAATCTAGGCAATTGTCAAACGTGTAGTGGTTGTTCCAGGCGGGGTGTGGTCTCTCCGCAACGTGTCCATCTCGGTGCCGCGCGCCGTGCTCTCAGGCGAGGGGCAGTCCGCCATCTTGCGCTGCTCCTACGACTTGGAGGGAGCGGCTTTGTACTCCATAAGGTATTTCCACATCCAGATCTTTTCCAAAACTAAAAGAATCATGTACTCCGTGAAGCGTATAATCCAAGTAATCCAATAAAATTACAAGACGTGCGTCTTGTAATTTTAGCAAAATACTTCACAACACAACAACAGATCTTACATGTTATTATACTACGAATACGTACATATGTATGTTCAGTGTACAAATTTTAAAATTACATCAATTATGACCGGCATAGTTGACAGTAAACTATGCCGTACTATAGTCAAAAAAGCTTTTAAAATTCAAATGCTTGTAAATATCAACGACCGTCCTTGCAGTCAAGGTTAAGCGATCAAGCCAGGGTAAAATTAAGCTATCCGAGTTCAATTTATATTAATAATTCTACGATATTTCCATAAGCAATAAAAATTCCAACGTACTTCGTAGTAGAACGTAGAAACGAAGAAAAGCCCCTTTTCACTATCCCGAGGGAAATCCTGCATATTATGTACCTGATTAAACACTGTCTTTTTGTTACAGATGGTACCGAGCAGAGAATGAGTTTTATCGGTTTGTTCCTAGAGAGATGCCGCCGACGATGGTCTTTCCACTCCCAGGGGCTTCCGTGGATGTGAGTACTGAAATAATATGAATGTGTTTTTTACTTTTTTTGTTAATTAAATAGATTTTACTAAGGTGGTATGGTATCATTGCATACTAAGAAAGCAAGAAAAATATTTATTTAATAATTTAAAGAACTCGAGTATTGATGTGGCCGAGAATTGGTGGTAATGTCAAGAACTTGGGGAGGCCTATATACAGCGGTAGACTATTATTATAGGCGGATGATGATGACCAACTATGCGAGAGAAATAAAAACTTTTACCTTTACAGGTAAAGTATAAAACCTAGGGAATACCAGTTTTTATAGGTGGACTGTCCTCAACTGACACCAATATTATCTAACAGCTAGCCCAGTCGGACCACCAGCAAGTGCGCATCGTGAATATGAACCGGCGGCTGAGCGGCGACTACCAGTGCGAGGTGTCCGCCGATGCGCCACTCTTCCACACCGACATCCGCTCCGCGCCACTCACCGTTGTTGGTGAGACTGTTGTACTGTTTAACAGGATCAGTAACTAACGATCGGAGGGAGAGAAACCGTTTCGATGTCTGCATCCTGTGACTGAAGCTTAGCGTTCACTGCATCAAACGGATTGGAAGGAACGATATTTGCTATTAGGCTGACGCCACGGTACGGACTGGACGGTATCCAATTAGTAACGATTGTCGGGTCAGGTATTGTATCCGGAATGAAAAATCTATCACTTTAGTATTGACTACCGAGCTATCGACGTTTAGATCCTGTCCAGAAAGCAGTAAATTCCTCTGATTCCATTTGGCCATAAATTGGTTATTATAAAATAGTGACAAGTGTGTACCTTCAGTAGAATTTCAAGAACTAGAATTTATTCAAAGATTGCTTTATCGAGTATTTTTGGTGATGCAATTATTTCAATACGCGAAAGATAATGTTTCTTAAACTGTGATTGTTTCCAACAGATCCTCCATTCCGCTCGCCACAGATCACCATCTCCCAAAGAAGTTACTCCAGAGGTGACGCAATCAGAGCCAACTGTTCCGTGGATGGAGCGTACCCTGCACCCAATATAACATGGTTCTTGGATGATTTGAAGGTAAGCCTTCGTCTTGAACTGGAAAGAATGGCTAATCAAGTGTTTTATTTGGCACTAAGTTTACAATGTAAATACATAACAGGTAGAGTGTATTGAGGAGGCACTTACAACTTGCTAATGTAGGTTGCAAACATGAAGAATTGATAACAGTAGAATTAGAACACAATTTTTCACTATTCTCAGTGGTTATCACTGAGAATAGTGTATTTTACCTCGTATACAAACAAGAGCTTTTATTAGTCGTAGAGAACGTATGGAAAGTTATCAAAAATAGTCAGCCACTAGCTTCAAAATTTGACCTTAGCAATTGCCTATCTCAAAAATGCATTGGGAGTCATCAACTTACCCTTGTTATATTTGCCTTGTAAACTTGTTCTTTCCACGCCTCGAATTGTAGCTAGTATTCAATCAATAAACCCTAGTACCTCATGTTTTCCAACTGACCACGGAGTAATTCAAATCAAAGCAACACACATACCAAAGCCTTTCAAACTGAAAGCGCCCGCTACCAGACTAACAAGGGTACCGGAAATAAGCAAATACTGGTATTGTGTTGCCCGTCCAGTACAATTCAAGATTTTACAGCCCAAAACGCGCGACCCAAATGTTTGAACGAACAAAAGTTTTTCATCCGAAGGAGTATCCCTACTTTTTTGTACGGGGACTGGAGCTGAAAACAATATGCCATTACTCATGGATTTTTGTTCATTAGCGAGATATTTTTATTTCGCCCTAGTTGGGACCCGTATTTGGACGGATTTTTTTAACGTACGACTTTTGTAAGGTTGTTTTGTAGAGCAGATGTCGTAGCATAATCTACTCAGAATGAGTTTATAATGGAACATTTTTGTTGCTTGTACGACGTACTGTACTGGTGCCCTAAGGCACGAAATAAATATCGAAGTCAATGAATACTTATAACCAGCAATTTTTATTACTTTTCTTCCAGGTATATCAAAATCAGTCTATATAGAGTCAATAGGCAAAGATAATTTGAAAATATTTTAAAAGAGGAACCTAGCATTAATTCTTTTCACTTACCACTAGCGTCTTTTTGGTCCCACGTTCTGTTATCGAATAGAAAATAAAGAAATAAAAACTTGGCCCGGACCCAAAATTTAACTGAGTTTAAATTCTCGGTCTTCACAGTCCCAATACACCAACTATGCAGTTACTAAAATAAAATAATACTCCAGTAACAAATGGTAAAAATATCTGCGGAACCAGCTGAATACAAACAAGAGCTTTTGTTATTTTATCGCGAGCGGACAAAACTCGTCGCGTCTCGGCTAACTCGTTATTGATTTGAAAGGGTATTGAATGAGAATAGTTTTTCTATCCTCTGCCCGATTTGTTTTAATAAAAATGTCGGTTTCCCCGACATTTAGTAGTTTCGCTCGGCGGAGGACGGCACGGGCTGACCCACTTGCGCGAAATATTCCTTAATTTGACACAATTACCACAATAAACGCGGTTGTATTAATGTCAGCGATTGACCTTCCAATTTGGCGGATTACAATTTGCCTGAATAAATGCCACTATTACTTAAATTACGAATACATTTGCTTATGAAGAGAAACATAAAATTTTCATCTATTCGAATGAGAATAAATGTTTTATATTTCACGTGACGTTCGTTGGAAAAGTTGTTGTGCGCCAGCCAAAAAGAGATTTCTGAAACAGAATTGGATCCAATGGGTGGCGCTGCTGTCCGCATATCACTTAAAGCATTTCTGGACTAGTACAAAACATAAAAAGGGTTCTAGAATTGAGTACTTGGGTCTAAGAACTGGCTTTGGAATTTATAATTTTAACAAAAAAAACAAAACACGTTAAAAAGTAACGATGTTGCATTTGGAAGTGCACCTCTCAAGCAATTTAAGGCTTATCATCCTTTAAATGTACATACATACATACATAAAATCACGCCTTTTTCCCAGAGGGGTAGGCAATGATCACTTCCAGCGATCCACTTTTCACCTCTGTGGGAAACGTGACGTGACGGATTGTGGACCAAATCGCCGCCATTCTGCCTTGTGTATTGTTTTAACAAGGTTATTGCGTTCCCACGAGTAGCAAGGATATATGACGGGGGAAGGAAAAGGGGAGGAAGGAAACTATCGCCTCGGATGATTCGGACTGAGTAGATAGTAGCTCGAGGAGCCGGAGTCGCTTACCCGTATACCGTTCACCAACCATCGGACAGATAGTTGTGACTGGTATCCCCTGAAAATCTAAAAATGGCTTTGGTATTTTTAATTTAAACAAAACACTAAACACGTGAAAAAGTATCGATGTTGCTTTTTGTAAGTGCACCTCTCACTTCAAAAACCAATGTTAGGACAAATTGCTTATCATCCTTTAAATGTGCTCAACAGATAGCAGAAACAGTCTCGTGGAAACCGTCGGAGCAGGACTTCAAGGAGCGCGACGCGTTCAGCCAGCTCGAGATATCCGTGGTGGAGGCTGAACACTACAAGATGGGCATCACGTACACCAGCGCCAGCCTGAACCGCGTCTACCACGACCACTACGTCTACGACCAGCTGCTGCAACACGACGATTCGGAGCTCTTGAGGTCAGTCAAAAAAGGAAGGGCCATTGCACAAATTAATTTAATTTACACGTGATTTCATGCGATGGCCGCGTCAATTAATAACCGTCTTGGTAACATGGATCTCACAACTTTTTACCGTAGAACAACTGAGTTGCGAGGCTTGGTTTTTTTGACAAGTATTGTTTTTGATGGGATTTATATTACACAAAATTTATATTTCGAAATTTCTGTGTGTGGAGTGGAATGGAATATGCTTTCTTTTGTAGGATGGCTCCGAAAAGTACTTGCTAGATGCTTTTGACAAATTGAAGTGATGTGATCAGGAGATGTTCGAAACCCTCGAATCTCTGCAGTTGCTGTTCTCTACAGTCTCTATAACGGGCACCTAAAAGATATTTCAACTAGTCCCTCCACCCTTTCACAATCATGAACAACACAAGCTGGAAAGCGCTGCCATCCGCATACCATACAGTCGCTGGTGACTCGAACCAAGAACTCTTCTTCCTCTTTCCTGCCCAGTACTTTCCCTTCCTCTCACAATCCAGGGCTATTCAGAAGTAGGCGACATGCTCAATAGGGATCATTGTGCCCATCGACTACATTTGTGGATCTCGGCCGCTTGCCATCAGGTGGATTAAGATCATCATGAAAATCTATTTTAAAAAACTACACCTGACAAAATAGTTTGTTACTGTTTGTTGTAGCATTATCAATGTTATGGACCAAATGATAAATTAGGCATTATTCATACTGCCCGGCCCATATGAAAAATGCCCAATATGAGAGTGCAATTCAATAATAATTATTCAAATAATCACTTTGACCGGGCATTATACATAATGTTTTTCACCTTTTGGGCAAAGTAATAGAAACACATATGTAGAAAAAACTTTAATCATTATTATCATTTGATATACAATAGTTTAATATAAAAAGTAGTTACGTCTCTAAAAAATATTGTGGCGTGAAAAAATGTCATAACAAAAGGGGGTAATGGACATAATTTGGCGGCGTAACTCGTAAGACACGCTATTATTCAAAATCGCAATATAAATAAAGGCGTTTACACCTAAAATCGCTGAACACATGAGTGTCGTTATTATTGTTAGTATTTATGTGCGAGGGGATTAAGATTACGGAGACATTGGCTATTTATTTTTTTTCCTCGTTTCGGCATTTTAAATCAAAGTCCAAACACAAAGCAAAATCAACGTCCAATAACGCGTCAAAGTCAACGTAATGGTCCCAAAAAATAATAAATACACGGAAGAACGTAATCTATGCGCACATGTAGGTACGAAAATGGCTGAATACATAGATAAATGTATGGTCAATATACAGCAGCGGGGGTTACGAATGATAAAATCAATCGAATTACGTAAAAATATAAGTGAAGTTCCCCATATACAAAAAATATTCAGTCTATTCTAAAAATTACGCAGTGAGTATTACTCATTACTTCACTATGAAAACGTGTCAAACGGCGTAACTTTGTAAAAAGCGTAATACAAGGTGGGAATTTTATGTTTTCTTTTATTATTAAATTATTTTAAAGCACAAAAGACAATTATTTACCTCAAATAACGCACAATTATCATACTGCCCAATTATCACATAGCCATATAATAATGACCGCGCATTGTGATAAATAATGAAGTTGAAATAATAATTAATCACTTGGCCCGATAGGGCTAGACATTATACATAATGCTCGGGCATTATTAATAATGCTCACATTAATCACTTGGTCCATAACATCAACACTGCATATGCGATTCAAAAACAATCGTATTGCAAACATAGTCCTTAAACAATTGTACAATTTATATAGCATTTAGTTAAACAGCATTCTGCTGTTGATGGTGGTGCCCCCCCCCCCACCCACTAGTCGCATAGTGTACTGAAGGGGGAAATATTGTATTTTGTTTCCATTGGGGTGACTTGGTGGGTCGAAGTGGAATAACCCCTAGTTAAACCCTAGTTGCGACTGCTCAGGTGGCCATTGCTTTAGTCTATACTCGTAGTATTGCCTCTTTCCACACGGTGCATAACGCTCACTTTATGTACCGCGATAACAAACCTTTAGTTCGTTCCTACCTATAGTAAGAGCAGTAAATCACTGGATATTTCCACGGTTAAAAGTACCCAGCTTTATAAAATGCTTAAACTAATTTAAGATTTAAGAAAAGTTGTTTTTTATTTTTATCAAACTTATACATATTATTATTTTGAAACTTCACTGTGAATACAATGTAATCTTGCATTTGAACTGTAGGATCACTGCATTATTAACGCGAACGAACTAAAGACTTTTTAGGCTAATCCCTTTAAAGTCTCTATTTAGCGTAATGCTAAATCTTGGCCGTTTCATTTCACTCACGATGAAATTCTTCTTCGTAACGGTCGCAAAACGGCCAGTCATCACGTTTTGTCTAAAATGTAGAGTATGTGAAGGTAAAATAAGGTCAAGAATCTTAGCTCTACTCATCTGATAACTTTTTCACAGTGTAAGCTTGTCTAAGACTATTGCTAAGACTCGTCTTAGCAACATTTTTACATTGAAATGCTTTAAGTGTGAGAGTGAGAGGTTGAAGTGGCATAGCCATTTTTTTGTTATTTTATTTTTAATTTAGCCTGTTCTGTCCAATGAGAGGAATTGGTGGGCCCCAGCCTAGAAAATCGACAGCTTTGGAGTGATTCGGGGCCTGCCTTTGCCCAGCAGTGGCATAGACTTATAATTGGTATTTTACTTTACATAGAAGCGAAAGTGGTGTGCCAGGATCGTAACACATGGCAGGAAGTGATCTCTGCCTACCCCTTTTGGAAAAAGGCGTAATTTTATGTATGTTCGTACTTCACACAATAGTTCCAAAAAGTGCCAATACTCTTGTTGATATGGTTGTGATTGTTCTCAGGTATACCCTGGTGCCTCCCCCCAGCGGGCAGTTCCACCTGACGTGTGTGGCGACCATCTTTGACGTGTACGAGCGGAGGAGCGAGCCGGTGTACGTCAAGGAGGACTCGCCGCAGCCCGCTTCCGTCACTGGGGAGGACTCAGCAGGTCTCATGAGATGATGATGATTGCTTCAAAATTACACTAATTTTGCGGATTGAACTCGCGTGTATTGTTATACTAAACACATTATTAAAAGACCCGACGTTTCGAGCTCTTTACAGCGCTCGTGGTCACGGGCAAGACTAAAGATGACAGTTGTCTTGATCACTATTCAATACCGCCATTTTGTGAGAAATTTTGTGCGTTCTGATTCACGCGCACATCCTAGGGTTAGTTGCTTTAGTGGCCAACCAAGGTTAGTGTGGCTACGATTCCAAGAGATTTTCGATTTTCGATTTCGATTCGATTCCCACCCGGGAGAAGCATGTCTGTTAAATTATTGTGTTTGTTTCGTGTCTGGATGTGAATATCAGCCTCTGACACCCATAGTACAAGATCGACGAAGAAGAGTTTGAGGTTAGATGACCGTTTGTGCCGATGTCCCAAAATATAAAAAAAATTGTAAACGATAGCATCTAGTGGACGTAGGATGTTTATTTTTTCATTGTAGCACTGAATATTTATTTTAAACTACAATTTTTTTTTCAGGAGTGTTTTAAACAAAAATGTTGACGGATATTTTTATAAAGTACGCTTTGTAGTACGGGTATTATGTTGCTATTACAAATACCAATTCACTATAACTATTTTTCATGGATACGTAACAAATATTTTGGTAAAACGATTCTATCTAATAAAGAATTGTTCTAAAGCGATATATTGATCTATACGTGTTTATGCCAGCATGTTGGTTATGAAATCAGAAGGTGGCTTTGAATACAATAATGCATTTCATCCAATATAAAACAACATGAAAAATATTGTACTGAAATCTGCATCAATACAGTTATTACTAGCAAGAATAATAATAAATGAAAAAAGTTTTGTGTATTTTTGGAAAGTAAAGCCTTCCAATGCATGGGTGGAGAATCCAATAGAGATACCTACACGAAATTCCTCGCGCACGAATCCGAAATGCTACGCAGACGATTTCCCATTTCGTATGTGCTAGTTCGATAAAATCACTCTAGAAATGCAATATGTATGAGATAGAGCTGTTATGATAAATACACTTAGAATTCATATATTCGCGCCTGAAATATTTGTGTATGGGAAATGGCGATATTACCTTGAGAGATGGATTACGTATTTTTGTTATAGAAATTTTGACATTTTGAAACCATTCAAGGATTTAATGTTGGGGCAATGATTTTGAGAAGTATTTTATGTGGCAGGTGGTACAGTTTTTGATATATTTATTGGTATTCCAAAATTCTGTGATAATAAATAAATAAATAAATAATAAATAAATATCTGGGACATTTCCACACACGGTCATCTGACCCCAAACTAAGCAAAGCTTGTACTATGGGCGTCAGAGACTGATATACATACATATATATTTATAAATACATACTTAAATACATAATCACACCCAGACACGGAACAAACACCGATGTTCATCACACAAATATTTGTCCCGAGTGGGAATCGAACCCACGACTCTCGGAACCGCCAGCCAGGGTCACTAACCACTGTTCCACCGAGCCAGTCTGATAAGAGATAAATTGTACTGTTTTATTCAACAACCATGGTACTCAATAATAAGACTTTGTTACTGTTAACAAAAATATCTACACACACGTACTATACTATGATAATGGCCTGACGGAGTCCCACCTATAGTTATAAAAGAATGTAGTGAAGCTTTGGTAAAACCATTATGTCTCATATACAATTCCAGCTTGAAAAAGGGTTACTTCCCGGATCTGTGGAAAATTGCTAAAATAGTGCCCATACACAAATCTGGAAATAAAATGGACGTTAAAAATTTTAGGCCAATTAGTATATTTAGCTGTATTGCAAAAGTCTTTGAAAGTCTTATTTATAAATATCTGTATCACCATTTGAAACCAGTCTTAAGTAGTCGGCAACATGGTTTCGTAGCCGGACGTTCTACTACCACCAATCTTTTGTCTTATGTTCATGACTTAAATGTGGCCTTCAACAAGCATGTACAAATAGATTCTCTATATACAGATTTCGCCAAGGCATTTGACAAAGTCGATCATGGAATACTTTGCCTTAAAGCGCATCATCTTGGTATCCACGGGGTTCTCTTGCGGTGGTTATCTTCCTACCTATCTCATCGAACACAGCTAGTAGCGGTGCACGGTTATGATTCGTTTCCATATCTATCAACATCTGGGATTCCACAGGGCTCTAATTTAGGACCTCTTCTATTTGTAATGTACATCAATGATTTAATAGAATCGATAACGTGTAAATGTATTGCCTATGCAGATGATATAAAAATATATAGTGAAGTGAGAAGTACTGATGATGCAAGATTTTTGCAAAGTAATATTAACAAAATTCATGATTGGTGTATGAATAATAGTATGTCTTTGAATGTTGCTAAGTGTTGCCTCATATCTTTTACCAAGAAAAGATCTACTATACAATATCCCTATAATATAAATAATATTATTTTAAACCGTCAGAACCTGGTCAAAGATCTAGGAGTTTGGCTGGATTCTAAGTTAAGCTACATACATCATTACGAAAGCATAGTATCTAAAGTCAATAAAATTGTTGGTTTTATTTTCAGAACTACAAAACCGTTTCGCAAACAAGAAAGCATGTTGATATTGTATTTTGCTCTGGTGAGAAGTGTATTGGAATACAATTCTGTTATTTGGTATCCTCAATATGCTACTCACACGGACAGATTAGAGGCCGTACAAAGACGTTTTCTTCGGTACTTAAGTTCTAAGATAGGTATGAAACGTAAGTTATCTTCATATGAATCCAGACTAAAGTTTTTTGGAATAAGTACTTTAGAGTCTAGGCGTAAAGTTCAGGACCTATCAATATTGTTTAAAATTTTGAATAATCAGTGGGATTCTGGGGAATTATTGAGCCATGTACTTTTCAAAACAACTGGTAGCAAGCGAAAATGTAAACTATTTTTTGAGCCTGGTTGTAGAAATAATGTTACATTTAATGATCCGTTGTTTCGAATGTGTAGATCGTATAATGTTAATAGTAGTAGTTTAGACATATTTTCGCAGAGTCTATACTCATTTGTTAAAATTGTGAAACAACAATTCGATGGCCCCACCGAATAAACGTGTAATAGCCATTGCACAAAAAAATTTTTTTTTGGTATTTCGTTACATTAGCCTCTCCTCTACCTCCCCAATTTTTTTTAGAATTTTTTGATCATAAACAAGCCTGTAATTGCATTAAAAACCTTTTTTCCACGGAAATAATATATTTTTTTGTCCCAAGAATATTATTTTAAGTGACTATTACATGCTTCATACTCTCTCTGTTTCACAAGAATAAACGTGTATAAACAGCAAAACGTTTGATATTGTTAGTTCTTTGTTGTTAAGTATAGGCAATATGCGTTTGCACGTTTATTCGTGTATATTTTTTTGGTGCTTTTTTGAGTAATGTGTCTTGCACGAGAAGTAACTTAGCAAATAATTTTGCATTGTTTCTTACCATAATAGATACGTTTTATAATTTATTGCTATAAATCAAGCACCAGGATTTCATTATTCTTAATAAAATAAAAAGTAGAGTAAAAGTGCTTTAACCAAATATAAACGACAATCAATTTTTGCAATCGGGTCTCGCAGGGTAATAATAGATAAGTTTTATAATTTATTGCTATAAATCAAGCACCAGCCGTGTGGTGACGGCGTAAGAATACAAAGTGTTGAAGTGGAAGCTGTATGAGGACATTAGTAGGGGCCATACATAGCTCCAAAACACATTTCACTGTTGTAATGGGAGACTTCAATGCAAAGCTGGGCCGTAGATGCAATGGTGAGCTGAAAATGGGACGATTTGGATATGAACATCGGATTCTCAGGGGACAGATGATAGCTGACTTTATGGAGAAAGAAGGACTTTTTATGAAGAATTCATTCTTCCGAAAGTCGCCGCACAGAAAATGGACCTGGTTGGGTCCGAACGGCTGAACTAAAAATGAGATAGACTACACCATGACCATTAGGAGACGTCATTTCAACGACGTCTCTGTGATCAACAGGATTAAAACCGGAAGTGATCACCGTATCGTTAGAGGCACATTGAATATCAACGTCAAACTGGAAAGAACGCGTCTGGTGAAGTCTACGCTCCGACCATCGAAGGCACATATCCAAAACCCCGAGAGCTTTCAGCTTGGCTGGACAGCTGTTCATCAGTGGAAGATATAAATAGCAGGCTGGAAACTGAAACTGTTCATGCGGTACGGTCCAAGTTTTTTAAAAGCCACCGTAAAAAAAGACCTCAAAAACTATCCGACCATACCCCTCACCTCATGGCTAGTCGACGTTTTTTGACGCTGAAAACTTCGGATGAAGCTGAGTCATATAGGCAGCTGAATAGACTGATTAGGAATTCTCTGCGACATGATTTACGCTCCTGTAATACCCAGCGTATTAAGGAGACAATTAAGCGGAACCAAGACTCCAAAGTGTTCGCAAGAGACGCGTCTATTGGGCAAAGCCAACTGACAAAGCTGAAGACTGAAGATGGACGCGTGATGTCAAACAAGTCAGAGTTGCTACGGGAGATAGAGAGGTTCTATGGGCAGTTATATACCTCGGTCTGTGCTGAGCCAGCTATTGTGGCGACAGACCCCAGAGCCAAGCTAACCCGACACTATACCGAAGACATCCCGGACATCAGCCTGTACGAGATAAGAATGGCTCTCAAACAACTTAAGAAAAACAAGACACCGGGTGAGGATGGAATCACTACAGAGCTCCTGAAAGCGGGTGGAACACCGGTACTAAAAGTCCCTCAGAAGCTCTTTTATTTCTCCCCGCTCGACGGCAAAACGCCAGAAGCATGGAACAGGGGTGTTGTGGTCTTGTTCTTCAAAAAAGGTGACAAAACCTTACTGAAGAACTACCGGCCCAATCGTCTCGAACGCAGGCTCAATGACTTCCAGCCTTCCGAACAAGCCGGTTCCCGAAAAGGCTTTAGTATCATAGAGCACTTACATACGCTGTGGCAGATTATACAGAAGACGGAGGAGTATAATCGGCCACTATGCTTAGCGTTCGTGGACTATGAAAAAGCCTTCTCACAGCGATGCCGTGTAGATTATCGGTACATTGAAGTGTTGAAGTGTTTGTATAACAGCGCCACCATGTCAGTCCGAGTACAGGAAAATCGCATGAAGGAAATTCCCTTACAAAGACGAGTACGACAGGTAGTTGTCATATCTCCGAAACTGTTTACTGCAGGCTGCTCTGGAGGATTCCTTTAAGCTGCTGGAATGGCAAGAACTTGCTATCAATATTATTGGCAAGGCAAAATACATCACTCACCTTCGATTTGCTGATGACATCGTAGTCATGGCCGAGTCGCTGGAAGATCTAGGACAAATGCTCGATGACCTCGATAAAGTTTCCCAACAAGTGAGTCTTAGAATGAACATGGATAAAACAAAAAATATGTTTAATGTTGCACCCACCGTACAAGCTGTTGGGAACTTTACTCTCGAAATTGTGGACGAATATATCTACCTCGGACAGGCAATCCGTTTAGGAAAATCAACTTTAGAGAGAGAGGTCAGTAGGCCGATGCAAATCGGCTGGGCAGCGTTCGGGAAACTGCACAACGTGTTCTCGTCCAAAATACCTCAGTGTCTCAAGACAAAGGTGTACCCAATGTGTGTAACCACTGTGTGTTACCTGTGATGGCTTACGGCGCTGAGACGTGGTGCTTCACAAAAGATCTTTTTAGAAGGCTCAATGTCGTGCAGAGAGCTATGGAGAGGGCTATGCTCGTCATTTCTCTAAGTGATCGAATCAGAAATGAGGAGATCCATAGAAGAACCAAACTTTGTGACATAACCCACCAGATTAGCAAACTGAAGTGGCAATGGGCCGGCCACATAGCACGAAGATTGGACGGTCGTTTGAGCCGGAAGATCCTGGAGTGGAAGCCACGTACTGGAAAGCGCAGTGTGGGACGACCACCTACCAGATGGACCGACGACCTGGTGAAAATCGCTGGGTTTTGTTGGAAAGCTTCGGAAGAGGCCTATGCTCAGCAGTGGGCAGCAATGGGCTGAGATGACGACAATTTCATTAAAGATTATGTTGGAATTTATTTAGTTCTCAAAATGCTTATAAGATAAGCCGTTTGTTTTTTTGTTGATTTTTGCTCAATTTCTATAGTAATGAGAAATATCTCTATGAATGGCAAAGGCTGATTATTATAAATAATAGTTTTATTATTATTATTATGATAATAAATAAAAATAATATATAAAAACAGAAGTTTTGTTTATTTTCCCTTTAAAGATTATGCAACATTTTAATATTACATAGCGTGAATTCATAATGTTAATATGCATAACACATTGTAAGACTAACTTAATGACACGAATATAAATGTAATTTTTATTACCATCCATAGATCACCAAATATTTCTGTAATACAAGCGTGCAAACAATTGCAGCCGCCATCAAAAGACGCGTGATTTCCCCAGAATAATAGTGTATCATTGCGTTACGTTCATCAACATCGTTTAAATTCACACGAATAAACGTGTAATGATCTATAACAGTCAACTGACTACACTAATTTCACTCGAGTAATTGTATAATATGGATTTTCTTGATTATTGACTAAATTAACGACTATTCCTTAAAATAAATTATATCAGCTAAAAGGTTATTTTTTTATATTTAATTTCATTATACATTGTTTTAACCTACCTATAATAATACCCGAGATAGTAAGGATTAAACGTTTTTATTCTCTCCTGTAAAATTGACGTTTTTCACTTGCACGTTTATTCGGTGGGGCCATCGAATTATGCATGCATGTTTAAGTACCATTCTTTTTATTTAGATTTATATAATAGTAAATGCTGTGCGCAACTTTTATTGGGATACAGTTTTAATATGAAGATAAAAACCTGTAATTTATTGTAATGTACGAATTGTATTCTGTAGTTGTGCCTTTTAAAAATAAATAAATAAATAAATAAATAAGATAATGAACCTTTTGTATGTCTTTACTGAACTTACTAAAATGCACAGAAAAAATCATATAATTATCACAATACTTAAGTAAGAAATAAAAATCTATTTCTGCAAAATGTTACATGTCTTTACTGTTATATCTTACAAATGCTCTATTATGTTATAATACTTTCCGTAGTCATAGTCATATGATACCAATGATACTAAGACTTTCTTCTCTTTCTAGGGGCCGCCCTCCTGTGCAGCCTAGCTTTGACGCTGCTGAGCGCCTGCGTGGGTCTCCTTCAGGGTACGCGGGGTACGCCGGGCACGATGGGTACATGGGGTACGCAGGGTACGTTATGATGGGCGCCGGGCTCGCGCGTCGCGCCCCCCTCAATTATACAGCTGTATGGAAACTGAATGTTGTGATAGGCACTTAATGAATTAGTCGATTTGTATTAGTGTAAGATACTTATTTGAATGTTGCCGATTACTATATGTGAATATGTAAATATAATTCATTAGTTACTGATTTGTGTTTTAATTGGATTCCTTATTTATTTATTTGTATACCCAGCCATTTTTTTTTTTAAACTACACAACTACTACTGTTTTAGAACGTGTTGTGTGTTCAAACATTTTTTTTTGTAAATCTATCATTCGTCATGAATTCAGGAAAAAAAATATCCAAATGCGATTAAATTTTAGAAAAAATAATGTAAACACGAACACTCAAACGAAAAACATTGATAATGACATAACAAATCAAATTTACTAAAAACAATCGAGTATCTTCTATATCAGAACAAGTAAAGATATACCTTTTAATACTTCTGGCACTTTGATGGCTATTAAAATTATCCTTGAATAGCGCAAAGCGTTTAAGAGATGCATACATGGACCTATGTTACGGCTAACATGATACTTCATAGGACAAGGACAAGCCCAAAGAATTGATAAAAGTTTCTCAAAAGGCTTACCCCATAAATCTAACCTCCAACTTTTCAACTCCAAGCGAAAAAATTGCCTTCCAGACAATTTGCTCCCAAATGTAAAATACACTCAACTAAAAAAGTTTCCGGGGCCTTAATACAATCCGCGATAACTCAAGTAAGATCCAATTCTCTTATTCAATTTTAAACAGTGCAGTTAGTTTCACAACTCTGCAATATCCACCTTAACAATTTCGCGTTAGAGTTCAAATTGGATTCATTTCGGGGATTCTTGTACAGTTTGGATACAGCTCAGCTGTCAAGGTTGCTGATTCTTTCTGGATGGAACGGGGTGCTTACTGCTTGGGAAATAAGGTTCAGTTTGGAAAGCTCCAGGTTTCGCTGGATGGTCCGCCGACAGGTCTGGAGAGATCGTTATTTCTAGACTGTGAGCTCTCGAGAGTCCTACAATAAACCATCTAGTTTGGAACGCGGCCAGAAGGTATACGATACTCACGTGGGAAGTAAGTATGTGGCGTGTTTCATTTTGAGAGCTCAGTTGGAATTTTACAGTTTCCAATTTGCTGGAAATTATGTTCAACAGCTGGACTTAGTATGGGATAATAGCGTCCTCTCGACTTTTATTAAATTTTAACAACTTCATTCGATGTATTTTACGGATTCTCGAATCCTTTGTACCTGCTTATAATACAGATGCTCGTATGTCTGAAAGAGTATAAATATAATAGTGCGACTTGAATGTAGTTAAATTGTAGTTAATGTTGTTAGAGACCTGGGAGTTCTCGTTGACCAAAAATTAACATTTGTCGCGCATATAGATTCTGTTGTGAAAAAGGCTTCAAAATCATTGGGCTTCATTGTGAGAAACACCAAGTCTTTCCGTAATAATAATACCAAGATATTTTTGTTTAACTCATTAGTTCGTAGTTTACTAGAATACTGTTGTGTTGTGTGGCGTCCTCATTACGCTGTTCATAGTCTTCGAATAGAACGTGTCCAAAAACGCTTCTTATATCACATGGCATACTCCGTTGGCGCTGCCAAAAGAATTAGGGGATATGATGCACGTCTCAATTACTTTAATATTAAATCATTAGAGAGCAGGCGAAATGTTGTGGATTTACTGTTTTTGTCGAAAATTTTGAATGGGCATATTAATTGTTCTGATCTCTTATCAAAATTTAAACTCAGGGCTCCCACCAAATATCCCAGACTACCGACTAACCTCCTATATCCTCCCTTCCGTAAAACTGTACTAGGTTGTAACTCTCCTGTCCCCAGACTTTGCAAGCTACACAATAAATATAGCAGGCAAATAGATTTGTTTTGCACTTCCATTCATAAACTGAAATGGCAACTACACCAACTAGATGTAAAATAATTTTGTAAAAATAGTTGAACTGTGTTCTTAAAAAATATATCAAATAGTTAAAACATATTATTCCTATCTGCATGCGGTGTTTACCGACCTATTATTGTACACTTAGCAATAAGTTAAGAAATACTGTATACATTCATTTACTAGTGTAACAATTACCGGTGAACCAAATAAATAAATAAATAAATAAAGAGCCTTTCGAGTTAGTTACTTGCTTAGGCTCAAGGTAGTATGTTATGAAACAAATATACTGCTCTGATGAACCTTCTCAAAATTATTCTAAGAGGGTAATATAAAGAATGGTTTAAGTTGCCGTCCTAATAAAGATGAGTGACCTACCTAACATGAATATTAAATCTTTATTCCAAGACTTTAGAAATATTTTAGGTTGAATAATACTTAGCCTACCTACTTATACGTAGTCTCGTCTGAAACTTGTAAACGCTAAGCGAGTAACTTCTCTAATAAAACAGATACCTACACAAGATATAGAATTCGTTCGTGTTTTACAAGAAATAATCACCCCTAAAACTGGAGCGTAAATAAAACTCGTTCTAGCTTCTCGTATCGAGATGGTAGCGATACGAACGCGATAAAAGTATGTGGTATGTTTTATTAGGAAACTTGGTTGAAAGTTCCCCGTTTTCAATTTGCCGAGAAATTAGGCTATGTAACAAGTTCCTTTTCGAAGTTACGGTAGCAATTCTCGTTTTAGTATGCTGCGTAATCGAAAGAGCCGGCGAGCGAGTTGCGAACTCGTGAGGGGCTTTATGCCACCTGAAGTGTTTTGTTTTGACGACTTTCTTATTCATTCCAACAGCTTTTATGAGCACTTTTAGCTGTTATCTAAAGGTATGATATTACGATATTTTTCTGTTGGATTGCATAGTTTAAGTAAATAGATGGTAATGGATGGCATACTAAACATATCAATATAAATATTGTTAATGTTTGCAATTGGAAGCTGCGAATAAGCTCTAAGAACAACTATGAACATCAAAATAGCAATAATTAGATCGTCCGTAACCTTTTCTCACTCGATCAATTTCTTGTCAAATCAAGTCATATATTATACTAGCTGTGCCCGCGACTTCGTTCGCGTGGACTACAGGATTTTACATTCAAAAGTTTTTTCCCAATAACTCTCCTTCCCGAAGGAATTTTGCAATATCCTGTTGCAACTAAGCTTTAAGTTTACTAAGGTACCTGCAAGCCAATATTCAAGCGTCTAACTTAAGCAGTTCAGAAATTTTATACAAATGTTATTCCCGCTAACTCCTGTTTCCGTGGGAATTTCGGGAATTTCTTTCTTAGTGCACCTCTACCGTACCTAAGCTACGTCCCTTCCAAATTTCATGTGCCCACGTTTAGCCGTTTAGGCTGTGTGTTAATATGTCAGTCAGTCAGTCAATCAGAGTTAGTTTCTCCTTTTATAATATTTAGATTTAGAATCAAAATAAGAGATTAAATTTAGAATAATAATAGCTTACATGCGTTTTAAACTCAAAACATTTCTTCAGTTGAAAAAGCTCCATGTTTTTAGATGTATAGGAGCTTTAGTGCATGGCTTGAGCTTAGTTTAACGAGAAGAAGACTGTAAACACAAGACCACTGTCCGAAGCTTCGGAGATGAGCTCGTAAATGTAGAACAAGGCTCTATTAAAAGGCACTAAAGCATCCCACATAAAAATTACTGCGGCAAATGAAGGGGAAAATACCCATTGAGTTTACCTCTCATCGAGTATTATCATACTAGGAAACGGGTACTTAATTATTTATTTATATTACAAATTTTGCTGTTGATTAAATAAAAGACTATGCAATAATAGAAATAAGGAGGCCATTTTCAGAATATTATTATGGACAAGCCACACAGTGAAAATAAATGATTTTACTGCAATATTAACATTAATGCATAAATTATTAAACTACTAAAATATTTTGCAGTATTGCTATTAATCTATTATTTGCGCGATCACTGCACCTAAAATTTACTTTATTCAATCATGTTATTTGAATAAAGCAAATATAACTGAATATAAATATTTTATTTAAATAGTTAGTTAATCTTAGTTATCGCATTTAGGATAAGTAAATTATATTTTACTTGTCACGTAATTCAAAAGCGTAAAATTTTATTGAGATAGTTATTTTGCGGTTAGCCATGACTTTACCGTTCCATATATTATAATTTTTAGAAAATCAACAATAGTGTAAACATAAACAGCAACTATAAAATTGTAAACATTCCATACAAAGTAACAGCCGAAAAGCAAATGAAGGATAAACACAAAACAGGGCAAAAACCATGACATTTCCATTAGTCCAGGACCCTCTACGTATAGATGAAGGAATATTCAAATAACCCCATCAATAGAGCTGCAGTATCTCAAAAGATATTCATCCAACTATATTGGAATAGCCACAAGTGAAATGAGAATCAGACCCGGCCATTCATACATCATAGGGAAGGATCATGGTGCGTCGTGGAAACTGTATTTTGTTACGAAAAGACCGTTTTTGTGATTGAATTGAATCAATTCGGTTTCATTGGGAGGATAGGAAATACATGTTTTAATACAGTTGGTCAAGGACTGGAACGCTGTAAGATATCTTACAGATATCCTTACTAATATAATATTATAAATGCGAAAGTAACTCTGTCTGTCTGTCTGTTACGCTTTCGCGCATAGAGTACTGGACCGATTTAAATGAAATTTGGTACAGATATAGTCCAGAGCCTAGGAAAGGTTATAGTTTAACCGACTGCGCTATAAGGAAGTAATGTTTTACCCGTTAAACGTCTCTACGCGGACGAAGTCGCGAGCAGAAAGCTAGTTGTATATAATACTACTTGTCACTCTCACAATTTACTCCCAAATTAATGAATTTTATTGTTCCCTTATTTAGTTCCAGATCCTAATAGATTTATAGAGGCGCTTTCTAATGAGGGAAGTACTAATACATTAATATTTACTGGCAATACAAGATTCAGTGGATAACACTAAACAAGTACCTGTGTCTTGAGCTAAGTAACATGGATTCGATTCCCACTGGGATCTATTATTTGATTAGAACATCGATGTTTGCTATGAGTCGACGCATTTACATATTTAGATTATAGGTACAGTTGTTTTGACATTGATACAAGTGCTTAAGCAACTGACTACGGACTCAGATGACAAAATAAACTTAATGCTAATACCTAGCTCTAAAGGCATACAAGAAGCCATCAATCAAACCGAACGAAAAAAGTTGTCACATTGCTCTTTCACTCATTGGTAAGTACAAAAAGTCTTAACATAACTATAGCATGGATAAATTGTTATGTGAAGACGTAGGAAACTAGGAACTAGGAGTCGTTAATAGAGATGCGCAAATCATGTCCGGAACTGGATTGAACATGGAATGGTTAATTTGCACTCCGGAACCAGGTGCTGTAGACAAAGTAACAATATCAAAACGATAACGAATTTCGAAAAGAATAAAATGTATGGGATTGACATTAGACGCGCTAAATCAGGTGGTCAATTAAATGTCAATCCCATAGATTTTATTCTTGTCGAACTTCGTTATCCCTTTTTATTACAAGCTTTTATTTAACTTGCAATGTATGTATGTATGTATGTATGTTTGTGTGTTCGGGTGGAATTTTATAACTCAATTTTAAGGCACTTGCCCTCAACCGATTGAGCTGAAATTTTGCATGCACGTGTATATCCGATGACAATGCAATATTATTATGACATGGAGCTGATCTGATGATGAAGTCGGAAGATAGCCATAGCAACTCAGTAATTAAATAACATAACCACATCGAGTTTGGGCTCATTTCATTCGACTAGATGAGTACTTTGGTGCTAGATAGTAACCAAGGTCTGATGATGGAGCCGGAAGACAGCCAAAGGAACTCAGTACTTAAACGACACAACCAAATCGAGTTTGGGCTCGTTTGATTCGCCTAGATGAGTACTTAGATGCTAGATGGTAACCAGGGTCTGATGATGGAGCCGGAAGACAGCCAAAGGAACTCAGTACTTAAACGACACAACCCCATCGAGTTTGGGCTCGTTTGATTCGCCTAGATGAGTACTTAGATGCTAGATGGTAACCAGGGTCTAATTGAAGAGTTGGATTGTTCAAAATTAACTGGCAAACGACCTTGCAATAATGATGCGCTGAATGAGATGAACAGACTTAGGAACTTACAAGGTGAAAACTAAAAAGTATAAAATAAATTAAGGTAAAAAAATCTTTAAAAACAAGCTTTTATTTAAATGCGCTAAAAAGAAAAAATAAACTTTTACACTATAACTTTACTGTCAACTTATAACATTTCAAATTCAACATATTTGACACAATTTATATGTTTTAAAAGCTTGTCGCGAGATTTAAGTACCTACTCGTAATTTTAAAAGCAAGTTTTAAAATACCTGCCTATTAAAAATTTTAAACTAAGAAAGTAAATACGAGTACTTAAATCTCGCGACAAGCTTTTAAAACATATAAATTGTGTCAAATATGTTGAATTTGAAATGTTATAAGTTGACAGTAAAGTTATAGTGTAAAAGTTTATTTTTTTCTTTTTAGCGCATTTAAATAAAAGCTTGTTTTTAAAGATTTTTTTACCTTAATTTTTATATTCTTACTTTGTCTAAGCCCCCAGTTCCGTTAACATTTTCGCGTAACTGTTTAGTTCCGATATGTTTGCGCGGGCGGGATCGTGGCGATCGGTCCGGCAGAGCTGCGAGCGGCCAAGCGGTCGGACATATGAGGAACTATGAACATGTTTACCGCGGCGCCTCGGATCGTAACTGTATAGATACAGTGTTAGACCTAGTTCCTGGAACTATTTAGGTGCGAACTACACACGTCCAGTCGTTAACCGCCGCGATATATTTTTTACTTACTACACACAGTAATAATATCAAACCACAACCGGACATTACCATCGGAAAACACTTGAGAGCCAGCGCAGCAACAGCTGATGCGACGCCATAACCGTGAACACAGGGCCTGGCCAGTTATTACCTACTTACAGTGTAACTGCTGTATTGGAAGTTACAGTACTCTTTACGGTAATGCTCCAGGCGTAGCAAAGCTAGCTGCACGCAGAAGGTGGTAGGTACAGGGATATTGCCTGTAATTGGACTTGGAAGTATATTTTTAACCCTCGATGGAATAAGTGGGGGGTTAAAATTGTGTCTGATTGTCTGAGGCATCAAAGCTCCCGAATGAATAAATGATTTCAATTTGCTAGTCAATTCTCAAAAATGTAATACGTAAGTCACATTAAATCATACCAAAGTATAGCATCGTCCGATTTCGGAGCAGCTCGTCTCGATTCGTGCGAGTTTCGTAGAGTCGTGCAATACGTCTAACCGCACGCACACAAACACCGTGCCGAAGTCTACCGTACTGAAACGACGTTAGACGATTGTGAGGTTTTTTTCGTTACGGAATTTCTTGGTTCGGTCGCCGCGCTCAAAGCCCGCGATAAAAACTATGCAATAGCTTATAAACTATTTTGTCTGTTTGTTCCCGCTTATCTCCGAAACGGATGGAAACGACGGGACTTTCACAAGTAAATAGCTTATTTAACAAGGCTATTTTAATAAATCATTACTGCCAAAACAATTTCCACGAAGACGAAGTCTTGGGCGGCCGCTAGTTACTTATACGACAAGAAGTGCTTTTGAATATTATTAATATCATCTTCTCTCAAACTCTATATCAAAAATTAAAAATATTAACTATAATCCTTATTAAACCATTTTATTTGATTGCTTTTGCTTCGATACCTGCTCATAAAAAGTGTTAAACATGAAGTTAAAGCAAAGCACACAACTTATGGATTGATAAAACGGAAATACCTGATCGCATGAATAATGTTATTCGACAATTTTCAACCAGCAAAGATGACCTAGATAGGGAAATTTAAATTCCATAAAACGAAGTATGGCAAAAGCAATACGGGTAAGAGACGAACCATTAGTTCCGAATTGCGCCGCGGCTGGCTGGCGCGGCGCCAGCGGCGTCCGACGGACACTTGATATCCAGTTTGATTTCTTGAAAGGATCTTGTTTATTTTCCAAAACGGGATAGTGAATTGGATTCTTTAACGTTTTTTGTTTTATTTTATGCAATTCGGCGTATTTGTGGAAGGGAAGTGCTTAAATAATCGTTCTTCTGTTCCTTTTTGCAATGTGGTGCTGGGTTTTCGTGTGTGAGAAATTCACTAGAAATACGTAGGCGTGAAGCCCAATTGCAGCATGATTGGTTATTTTTGACGTGACATTGACAGACAGGTCAATATTCACCAATCACGTAGCAGTTAGAGCTCATATCTACGTCTTGCCATCTAGTGGATTTCTCATTCGCGAAAACCCTCATTTCTAGAAAATGAATAGAAAGTTAAATTCCTCATTTCTTTTCTATCTGTAAAAAAAACTATTTACATAAACCTGGAAGTATATAGCAATAAGCCATCACTGCCTTAAAAAAAATTAAGCTAAATTGCATAGCTTCTATCGCGGGCATTGAGCGCGGGGACCGAATCCAGAAATTCCGTAACTTCTTCTTCTTCTTATCGAATGGTTGATGAACAACCTGGTGTCAGAGTTTAAACCGCCCGTAGGCCTCTGACATGGCTTCACACACCGTTGAAAAATCTCTCAGGTGTGCTGGTTTCCTTACAATGTTTTCCTTCACCGTTAAAGCGTCGAATGATGGCGGATGCGGACATATGAATTTCAAATTTTAAAAACACATTGGTACCTGGCGGGGTTTGAACTGGCGACCTCTCGCATGGCAAGCAACGACCTTAACCACTCGACCATCGACGCTTTTCACATATGAGGTCGACAGGCACAATAGACCCTATTGAGCCTGTCGCACTCACCCTGAAGGCCTGCTTAGATGCCTTTACACACCGCGTCAAGAAAGCCTGGGATGAGATGGGAAGGAGGGAAAATGTTAGATTTCTGACTATGATTGATTTTTTTGACTCATTGACAGTAATTTCTGCAAGGGATATTCTTAATTTTCCATTTGCATTTCCAAAAATCGCGTATTTTTTTTTCATAAAAAAGACAATAAAATTACACTTTGTTAAAGTAAGTTTTTGTACATCCATTAAGTAATTCAAGCAAATTGATCTGAATGAATAATTTATAAGCGAAGGAGAGTACTCCAGCGAGATTTTGTAATTATTTCCTTTTTATTATATGAAAGTGCTTTGAGATGAAAGCTTTATTTGTTAAAACGTTATATTTTTCATTAATTTTGTATGTTTGTGAACAATTCCATCAAGCGTCAAAAGAAAACATTAAATTGGCAAAGAAACTAATAAAAAATGTTTATTTTTTAACACTTACATAAATTACAGATAAAAAATACTCATAAAAGAAAAATGTAAGTGTGAACTGGAGCCTAAACATGGGCGGGCAACCCTGTATTTCAGGACTCCAGGTCCCACCTGAAGATCGAGGATATCAGTGGCTGAATACAATCACATAATTAATTGCATAGTGTTTACAATTTGAGTGAGTGTGTGTGTGTGTGTCTCAATGTGTGTGTGAGTGAGTGAATGTTCTGTCTATTCTAGCTTTCTGTGCGTTTGATATTAATGATTCAGTTTCATATTCATAATTTAGGTTCAGTAACCATTCCTGTTATAGCAAACTAAAGTCTTAGATTGTTTTCTACAGAGTAAGAGATAGGCAGTTAGGCACTTCAACTATTTAGGTCGTAGCAATTTGTCAAATACCTACTGGTACGATGTGAGTACCAAACTAAACAAACAAATTAACTCTATCCAAAAAAAAAAGACGTGTGGCACTCGGGGACTGCCGCGGTATAGCTATTGCATAGCATCATCCGATTTCGGAGCAGCTCGTCTCGATTCGTGCGAGTTTCGTAGAGTCGTACAATACGTCTAACCGCACGCACACAAACACCGTGCCGAAGTCTACCGAACTGAAACGACGTTAGACGATTGTGAGGTTTTTTTCGTTACGGAATTTCTTGGTTCGGTCGCCGCGCTCAAAGCCCGCGATAAAAGCTATGCAATAGCTTAAAAAAATTGAAAAAAATATATACATACAGACGAATTGAGAATCTCCTCCTTTTTTGAAGTCGGTTTAAAAGTATCGTACTGGTTACTTCATATTGAACTTTTCAGGTTTTAGATAATTACTATGGATTGCGTGAGAGACGATATGGGTGTGAAAGGGCAGTGCTGACAAATGATAGGTCCGAGTGGTAGAAGTATAGATGTAGCACCAACCCCACTTAGCATGGGACAAGGAAAATAATGATCATGATGAAGAAGATAATTACTACAGACGTAGCTACATAACACTACAAGGTAGGCTTTTGATACTCATTCATCATCATTCTCCTGCCCTTGTCCCACGCTAAGTGGGGTCGGCGCAACATGTGTATTTCTTCCACTCGAGCCTATTATTCGTCAGCTCTGTGTCTACTCCTTTCACTCCCATATCATCTCTCACGCAATCCATCCATGTCTTCTTAGGCCTTCCTCTACCGTTACGTCCATTGACATTCATACTCATCACTCTTCTAGTTACATGGCTTTCTTCCCTGCGTAATTTTGCTTTTGATACTCATTAAGAAAGTAAATGTACCTCAACTTTTTTAAGAACCCATAATATTATCCTTTTTAAATTAACCAAAATGAACGCAAACCCAATTTGGCTCAATCCAAATTAAATCTTTAATTCTATTCTTAAGACTTTAAGTATAATCGGGGCCAAAAGTAGCGGAATTATGAATGAGCATCGAACCTTGAGCAGGGTATCGCCCAATAATCGGGATAGTACTGAACCCTTTATGAATACTTTAGCACCAGTTATCGTTGTGCCTGTGATACCAGGGTAAAATGTTTTTGGATATATATTGGGTTAGGCTTACAATTTTATAGATCTACTAGCTTTCCGCCCGCGACTTCGTCCGCGTAGAGACGTTTAACGGGTAAAACATTACTTTATAGCGCAGTCGGAACAAAGTAGCCTATGTCCTTTCTCAGGCTCTGGATCATATCTGTGCCAAATTTCATTTAAATCGGTTCAGTTCTCTATGCGTGAAAGCGTACCAGACAGACAGACACACGGAGTTACTTTCGAAAAACGAAGTGCCTCCAAGTGCCAGCTACCTTCATACCTATAAAAATCCATAAACACTTAACACTTATAATTATTTCTTTCATACCATCCTCCCATAGATAATTTTATACTGCCTAAACGAAGAAATAGATCTTTATGTTTTGAGTACCTCTAACGTAATACAATCGTTTGCTATTGTCGGTTATATTAAACCAAAAATATATATTAAAACAAAAAGTTTTCATTTCAATCCGATTTCCAAAAGGCATTCAAGCCTCAAGACTTCCCTATTTCCCTCCAACCAGGTTACCTTCAAACGAAATGCTAAGTGAAACCCATCCCGGATCGGTATAAACGAAACGGCACCATCAGCGAACCGCAAAGAAACATGGACGAGATAGCACCACTCGCCTCCAGTAATCAAGCCATCAAATGCACATAAAGCCGGGTCGCGACGCCATACATTTGACTCCGTAGGAAGAGAGGCGATGGGATCCCCGGTACTCCCATAATCGTACTAATTCAATTTGAATCTGGTACGTTTACCGTTCTGGGGCTCTTTTGTTGTTATTTTGTTAGACATGGATGATACGGATATTCACCTACAATTCATAGAACTAGTGTGCCTTAAGAACTTTTAGCATTGTATATAAACTGATTTCAGGGCCGAGCCGCCCCTATGTGCAAAGTGTGCGGCGCACACAGGCGCCAAGACAATAGGGGCGCCGCGCCGCCACTGCCACCTAAATTATTTTCATGAAGGAAGACGATAATATCCCTGGTCCGTCAAAACAAAATATATTTGATTTCAGTCTAAATTAACAATTAAAAATTTTAATTCGTTTTTCATGATGTTTCGTTAAAAAAAGGCGCTTCATAGGTTCCGCACACAGGCGGTGCCGAGGGTCGGCGCGGCCCTGACTGATTTATACATATATCATGTTAAGTCCGTCTTAATCACAATGATTGATTTACGTCATTTGATAGCTGACATAGCTGAATTTGTACAATGGTTTAGTTTTGCTTTTTCAAGAACCCTAAATATTTTGAAACTATAGTATTGTTTGATTTGCAGTGGTTACAGTTATGTTGACTGGCTCGGTGGAACAGTGGCTAGTGACTCAGGTTCATAACCTACAGTTCCAAGAGTCGTGGGTTCGATTCTCACTCGGGACAAAATATATTTGTGTGACGAACATCGGTGTTTGTTCCGTGTCTGGGTGTATCATTAAATATATTTAAGTTTATCCACTGTTGATTCTGATATCCGTAACACAAGTGCTTAAGCTACTTACCACAGGATCAGATCAATGTATGTGATGTTGTGCAATATTTATTTATATAATCCGAAAATAAATAGAAATAGTCTAATAATTGACACCATGATGAACATAATCATAAATGTTCGCATGCACTCTGTCGCGAAAGTTTCTGAAAATCTTCCCAGAATCATTCAAACACCAATTCCTATAACTCATGTCCAAAAAACATCCTCCTACGTGCTGACAGGGTTCAAAACATAAAAATTGTGCCCCCGGAGCCATTAACCGGATTTCGCCCGGATAACCGGCTGCGATATTAAAATATCACCGCTTAATAACGACGCGATTATCACAAAAGCTTTTTAACCGTTCCGGTGAGGCTTAAGGGGGGGGGGAGGTTATTTTTACCTTTGACGTTGAATAAATGTTCGAAATCCACTTATGTCTGCTTGTAGCCGCTTTTGTGTACACTGTAGATTTTGCATAAATTTACACTTACACTATACTTTATCGTATTATGAATATTGTTGAAACATCGATTTCGAACTTTAATAATAATTTTATTTGTAATTTGAGCTGATCTTTGAACGTTGCAAGATTAATTTCAAATATTTAAGTGTTGAGAATTTTTTTACTGCATACCCGTCTGGTTTTATACTGAACTGAGAGGAAACATGGTCATTTTGTAAGAGCCAAAGCGGTGACAGATCCTTTGGATAGATATTGGGTCCTGAGATCACATGATAGTGTAGTGTAAATTATGAAACTTTTAAATCAAACTATTGTTTGCATACAAGTGTATCCACCTCTTAATTTCAACCCACCCACGCAATCTTTGCTTAGAAACGTAACGATTCCAACAACTGGCCGGCGCTAATGTTCTCGTTAAGGCTGTGTTTTAGCCGATTAACTCTAAACGAGGCAATGTTTTCGGCCGCGATCACTTTGCGGACAAGAGATTTAATGGACCCATTCACTTAATACGGAAAATTACTTTGCGTAATATAAAGTTGTGTAATATTTCAGACAGCGTGCCAGCTTAGAAAAATGAACTCGATATAAAATATAAAAAGCCCGGAATGGAGATTTTAAAAAGGAAACAAAATAAAATGTTGCCGTTTGCTGAGACAGGAAGATTTTAAAGCTGACTCTTCTGAAAGTTATCAAAGCATCAAGACAACCTCACAAAATATGTGACTGCAAAATACACATCCAATTTCCCATATTTCGCAGAATACCATAAACAACCAAATAACCTTCAGCATAACAAATAAATAAATAAATAACGTACGACAAATTTTATGCTTCATGTGACTGCAAGAAGTTTGTACTGTAGTTTGTATTGTAGGTACCTACAATTACACAAAAAAGACGTGTGGTACTCGGGGACTGCCGCGGTATAGCTATTGCATAGCATCGTCCGATTTCGGAGCAGCTCGTCTCGATTCGTGCGAGTTTCGTAGAGTCGTACAATATGTCTAACCGCACGCACACAAACACCGTGCCGAAGTCTACCGAACTGAAACGATGTTAGACGATTGTGAGGTTTTTTTCGTTACGGAATTTCTTAGTTCGGTCGCCGCGCTCATTGCTCGCGATAAAACCTATGCAATAGCTTAAAAGGCTTTATTTTAGCCTAAAGCAAAATGAACGTTTGATAGTATTTTATTTTATTTTATCCCGCTAAAGCGAAGCACCTAGCCCGATATGATAATCATATATCCTACACAACTTTCGTCTAACAAAGAGTCAGCAAGTCACAGATTCAAACGCCCTGCTTTGAGTCGCTCCAAGAAGTTTATACTTACAGCCTCACGTTTTCTTCAAGCCTAAAGACTAGAAAAAGCCGGTAGCATTCTAATTAAGAACATTTGATCGTTTTCCGCTAAATTAGGGTGTATCCCGTATTGATGATAATTGAGGATACCCTACACTACTATAGCCTTACAAAGAGTCAGCAAAGACAAACATAAACTTTTGTTATACATGCTCATTACTAGCAAGAAAGCATGCCTCTGTTGAGCAGTTGCTACTTAATAGCATGTGTACCGAAACTTTGCTAATAATGAGCATGCTTATTTTGAGTATACTCAAAAATCTACTGTCTTGCGACCTTAGGGCAAGCAAATTTAATGTAAACTCGTCATAAGCATGCTCATATTAAGCATACTCAATAGCACGCTTTCAAGTATGCTATTTTAGAGCATGTGTAACGGTACCCCAACATTTTCACGTTTTCTTTTAGCCTAAAGCACTAGAAAAAGCCGGTAGCATTCTAAATGAGAACACTTGAACGTCTCTCGCTAAAGCGGGGCACCTGGCCCGTAATGATAATCATTAGCATGCCCCCCGCGCGGCAGTAAATAAAAATTTGCAATCATTCGCAGATGCCGCGATCCATTAAGTCGCGCGTGACGCGGGGAAACTCGATTTATTAGCTCGGGTGGAGGACTCACGGGTAAGTTTCCGGTCGAACAGAGACAGTTACATGTTCACATATTTCAAGCTAATAAGTTTAACGGAGAATCTTCAAAAATATTATTCTCTGTTTGCAGTTGTGTGTTGGGTAAAGGCGATTTCTTTATGTTATTCTGATATCCAAACATTATAACTCCAATTCCAAGTAGCACTGCAAAGTTTCATCAAAATCCAATTATAGCCCAGTCATATTAGGGGTTTCACCTCGGAATGAAAGATAATAAGCTGGAAATTGGTACAAACCTTTGTTTTGTCGACCTAAATATTGTCTCAAAAGTATCAAATGCTATCGTGTCCGGGTCTTAAGATATTTAGGTCAATACCTTTACCTTTCCGCCTGCGCGGTAGAAGTCTGTTAGGGACAGACAAACCGACAATTGTAGTTACTGTCATGTTTATAACATATTTAAGTAAGGATGAACTATCATCAAAGTTATTACGTTCGTTTATTCGACGCTGAACGCGACCACCGCTATTACGCGAAGTTAGTTAATATCATGAGCGTTTAAACACATGCAGAAATAATCGTGTTGCTCTCCGCAATTCAGTCCCGTATATCCCTCCAAGGTTCACGACTCATTTGCGCCTTCCGGATTGATCTGGTCCACTGCGACTGCTGTTGCTGAATTCCTGATGCCATCAGCTGGGGCCGGCCAATGATCGCGCCCGACACTTGCATAAGCTAATTAAAGAAAGAAAGAAAGAAGGAAAGAAAAACATTTATTGACCACGAAATAAAGGTTACAATGACACATAGATACATACACAAGACATAAAACGCACACAAAGAAATAAAACACATATGTGGTCACCGAGGTAATTTGTTTTATAAGCTACTAGCGACCCGCCCTCGCTTCGCTTCGGGGATATCTCTATCTCTATGTAATATTTTTTAACCCCGTAGGAGAAATCTTTTTTTTTTTTATCTCAAAAAAGCCTATGACACTCAGGGATAGTGTAGCTTTCCAACAGTGATAGATTCGGAGCCTATTCGAAACAAACAAACAAACAAAAAATCAAACCTTTCCTCTTTACAATATTATTATATTACATATGACATTGACTCCCCCGTACCCCAGTGACGCTTACATGGAGCCTACATCGCATGCTGGCTAGCTGAGCGCGGTGGCGGCAACCACGTGACTTTTTTCTAATACTTGCATTTTTAAACTCGTGATATCTTCCGAACTAAATGTCCGAATTGAATAATTCAAAAAGTTATAAAAAGGTAATGAAGCTGTTTTGAATATAAAGTAACTTATTTTTTTAAGGATTAATACCAAGGTATAAATAAAGAGCCCTTTCAAGCGGCGGCATATAAATTAAATTTTTATAATAAAAAACCGCTTGCTGTGACATAACTATAATATTTAGACATATGCTGTCGCGACACTTTTTGTAGATAATGGAGAGTTCTGCAAAGTCGTAGTAAATGATTTTATTCTATCATCAATAGTTTTCGCAGCGCACGCGACGTAAGTAATTATTCAGGTCATTTTTTAACATCTTGGGTTACATTATTGGAGTTTTAGTAAGGATCCCTAATTTTCAAAAAAATATAATATAGCCTATGTTACTTCTGAATAATACAGCTTTGTAATGGTGAAAAAATTATTGCAATCGGTCCAGTAGTTTTTGAGTTTATTCATTACAAACATACAAAAATACAAATCTTTCCTCTTTATAATATTACTAGCTGTGCCAGCGACTTCGTTCGCGTTTGCCCCGTTTTTTACACATTTTCCATTGTATCTTTTCTCTTATTGGTCGCAGCGTGATGTTATATAGCCTAAAGCCTTCCTCGATAAATGGTCTATACAACGCAAAAAGATTTTTTCAAATCGAACCAGTAGTTCCTGAGATTAGCGCGTTCAAACAAATAAACAAACAAACAAACAAACAAACAAACAAACAAACAAACTCTTCAGCTTTATAATATTAGTATAGATATAAGCTATTGCATAGCTTTTATCGCGGGCTTTGAGCGCGGCGACCGAACCAAGAAATTCCGTAACGAAAAAAATCTTACAATCGTCTAACGTCGTTTCAGTTCGGTTGACTTCGGCACGGTGTTTGTGTGCGTGCGGTTAGACGTATTGTACGACTCTACGAATTCGCACGAATCGAGACGAGCTGCTCCGAAATCGGACGATGCTATGCAATAGCTATACCGGGGCAGTCCCTGAGTGCCACACGTCTTTTTTTATTTTATTTTTGGGAGGAATAAGCTGTTAGCCCCAGGCAGCTCCTGCAGCTTCATAGAACTGGCAGGGGAACGGAAGGCTCACACCTTTGTATAACGACATTTTCAAGAATAGGCTCGTTGGAACAGTTGTTAGTGGCCCTGACTTGGGCTCGAAGTATCATGCGTTCGTTCCCCACCCGGATCAAACATATATTACACAACATCACATACGTTGCTCTGATCGCTTTAGCACTTGTGTTACGGATATCAGAATCAACGGATCCGTGTGTTAATTGCCTTATACCTATTTTTCAAGTAGGAATCGTAGGTAATGAACCTAGTTCACCAACAATTGTATGTATGTATTTTCAATTGTTACATTTTATGAAAGACAATCTTTTCATGAATATGTTACTGTATATTATTATTGTTATACTAGCGCCTGCGACTTTGTGCGCGTGGAATAGCCACTTTTGGCAGTAATTATTTATTGAAATAGCCTATAATGTACCTTGTACTTGTATAATAAGCTCATATTTGGATCTCACTACCGCTTACCATCAGGTTGAGTGAGGTCATCTTGTTTGCCTATTATAAAAAAAAAGCTATTTAATAGTGAAAATCCCGTCAAAATTAATAAAACCGTTTCAGACATGACCGAGAATAAATAGACAGACAGACATACAGTAATTTTTATTATTGTGTTTTTGTTATTGGTTGATACAGATTCATACTTACTAATAAGTAAAAAGTCGTTATTTTGAGGTACTTTCTACCTGCTCTAAGTTATTTTTAGCATTTAAGAGCAGAACTGAAACTAAACCCTTGTTATACCTACCTTTTTAGTTTCAGGTACCTTAAAATAACGGCCCTATTGGATTTATAGCCAATTCAATTAAATTTATGAAGGAAACTAATCTGGTCTAGTGGACTTTACTAACTTACTATTAATCAACCTAAGGCTCGCATAATCCTGAATAGGAATAATAATTCGCTTGGTCGTAACTTATCAAAGTAAAATAAGCTATGTAGTTTCAGTAACCCAGATGTTTCAACTGAGGATAACTTGAGTCAAGTCTTCAATTTCATTTTCAGTGCCCTTGCAGGGTCTTGGGGTTCCCTACTTGATTTCGAAAGTCAATGATTCGATTTAATGTATCGATTATTCTCACCCCAACTCCTTGTAACACTTATAGAAGCAATAAAGTATTGAGTATTGACTAGTTACGTTTGCCTAGTATAGTTCAGATTCTTTATTAAGATAAAAGTATCCGACTGATTCCGGCCATAGCGGCCGAACTCAATTAAGATCATCCAAGTGCGCAGAACATAATAATATTATAGTGCACAAGTATGCGCCCAAACATAAGTGCACTCTCTTTTCTCTAACCTTCATAGTTCGGTCGCCAATCCGATATGACCGAAGAGAGGTCAGGCGCAGGACCGCCAGCTTAACATGCTTTTCGTGACACGGACGTGCAACCGCTTGCTTCCTGACTCCGGACTGAGTAATTTCTTTACAGGAAAAATTCACGCAAATTTTGTCCGACCCCGGACTCGAACCGGGGATCTCTCGGTCCTTACGCAGCGCTTACTACCAATAGACCAACGAGGCAAACAATAGGGGAATGCGAATTTAGGAAGTTACGATTAAAGTTAAATAAAATATAACTTTTGAAATAAGGTATCGTATTTTAAGTCAATACCAATAAATACCAATAAATGTAACAATATAATATGTCATTATTATTGTTAATTTTGCGTTCTGAAACGTGTGCAAAAATAGAATATTTCCAGGAAATATGGTGCGTATTATACAGGTATTATATTTATAAAAGGAATGAAAATATTTCACCATATTTGGCATGTTTAATTTATGTTGAGTACCTACATAGGAGCTAAATATATCTTTGACTTTGTAAGCTCTTTATAGATGGAGAAACACGCATAAATGAAGTACCGTATAGTAACTTAACTGTTCGTATAAAACCTATTATATCGGCTGTGAAGGTACAGAAAAATTAAACTAGTTGCTGTGTCAATAAAAACCGGTCAAGTGCGAGTCGCAACTTGCGTACGAAGGGTACCGACCTTAATATTTTATCTTTTAAGCTATTGCATAGCTTTTATCGCGGGCTTTGAGCGCGGCGACCGAACCCAGAAATTCCGTAACGAAAAAAACCTCATAACCGTCTAACGTCGTTTCAGTTCGGTAGACTTCGGCACGGTGTTTGTGTACGTGCGGTTAGACGTTTAGATTGTACAACTCTACGAAACTCGCACGAATCGAGACGAGCTGCTCCGAAATCGGACGATGCTATGCAATAGCTATACCGCGGCAGTCCCCGAGTACCACACGTCTTTTTAATTTATATTTGATGTTATAGCGGCAACGGAAATACATAATTTGTGAAAGTTTCACCTTTCTAGCTATCACGGTTTATGAGATACAGCTTGGAGACAGACAGATGGCGGAGGCTTAGTGATAGGGTCCCGTTTTAACCTTATAGGTACGGAACCCTTAACATTGCTTTAAAACAGGGAGCCGAATCCCTGTCCCCTTATTCACAATATCTTTACAACATATTGCGAATAGGGGATGGCTTACTAAAACTCTGAGTGACTGAGGGACAGGACACTGAGTGTCCCAAAAATCACGCCATCAACTAAAACTACCATACCAGACATAAAACACAAATATGATTCGACGACCTATTTAAAACAAAATAGGCTTGCATCAGCAATCCCGAAGGCCTAATTCAACAAATTGGTTTTAAAATCAAATCGCTTCAATTCAAATCACAAAATCGGGTGTATTAAAAAATTCAAGAGCTTCTGAAGTGCTTAAAGCTTTCAAAGTTAGTCGGGTCACAGTGGAGCTTATTAATTCATATCTGCGATTTAGCCGGCAAACGAGATCAACCCAGCGGTCTGATGTGTCCACTTGAAAAGTGGGTCAAACTCATAATTAATTGGGTTAACTAATTGACTCAATTATGGATTTTATGTTACTTAATTGTCCATACTCAGGCATATGGTAGAACCCGTTTTTACCTGACTACGGCGAAGCGAAAAGGAGGGTTAGGATTATGACCCGTTTGTGAGTATGTTCGTCGGTTCCCTCATACCTTCTAAGTTACTTTATATAAACTTTTTTTTTTTTATAATAAGCTAACAAGATGACCTCACTCCACCTGATGGAAAGCGGTAGTGAGATCCAAATATGAGGTCGACAGGCACAATAGCCTGTCGCACTCACCCTGAAAGCCCGCTTAAAGAGGAGACCACTGCTGCGGCAACAACGAGACAAGGCGTGGAGTCTCGCATTGGTATTGAGCTGTGCGGGTCGGAGTTGGCCAGTCCGCTGGACGGAAGGGCCCCCGTGTCTACGGGTCTCCCAGGCCGGCGGGCTGACCCGCTCCGCCCGCACAATGCTGCCGCTAAGACTTCACTGGTCCGGCGCTTGCCGCAAAAATGGTCCCCCCTGGCTTCGGTTCGTACAGTGCTGATCCCGGAACGCGACCTGACTGAGAGAGGCCAGAGTCACTTGGCGGGTTTTACGCAACTGTATGGTGGTAACAGCAACCGGTCGACAAAACGTCTCCCACCTGACGAACTGACTGACTGAAACTATAAGTAATGAAGCGGTTCGACCGTGCTTTTGAGTTTCATTTATCCCTTTCGTAAAACCGGTAATTATTAATTTTAATAAAAAAATGTGTGCGGTTACTAGTGTACACACGTAAGTAGTGAAACTAAGATGGCGCGTAACGGAAAAATGTGACGCGTAACCAAAAAATGTGACGCAATTTTTTTTCCAACCCCGATAAAGAAGTTTCACTTCAAAAAGAACTGCACAAAACTATTTTACAACCAAGATAGAATCATTTTACTGATGGAAAACAACCACTTTAATTTCACGATGTATAAATAACGGAACTTTGATTTGATTTGATTTGATTGATCATACGGAATGAGTCGGCGAGTAAATCACCGCAAACTGAGCGACTCACTATTCAGCCAATGGGTCCGCGCCCAAACCAAACCAGAGTTAATTTGATAGAAAAGTAATTAGTAATATTTAGTTGTATGTTTGTACATTATTTTAAAAGTGTCGATGGCAGAGTGGTTTTAGGTCGTTGCTTGCCATGCGAGAAGTCGCGAGTTCAAAACCCGTACGTACCAATGTGTTTTTTAGATTTGAAATTCATTTGTACGATTTTTCGACGATTTAACGGTGAAGGAAAACATCGTGAGGAAGCCTGTATACCTACGAAGACATTCTAAGGTTGTGTAGTCGAGCAACCCGCACTTGGCCAGAGTGGTTCACTAAGACCTTATCGCCTTAGTTTAGGGTGGGCCCGTGCCCCAGCAGAGGAGACGTATATCGCCTGATGATGATGATGATTTTATTTTTGAAAGATTTTGGCGATATTTTTATAAAGCTATCTGTTTTTATAAAGTGTCTGGGTGTATTATTAAATATATTTAAGTATATTTGTGTATCCACTGTTGATTCTGATACCTGTAACACAAGTGCTTAAGCTACTTACCACGGGATCGGATCAATGTATGTGATGTTGTGAAATATTTATTTATTATTTATTTATTTAAAGCCAAAAATGTTTATTTGCCTTAAGATTCCTTAAACCTATCCTAAGAGACCCAGTTTCCTACAATTTGTACCAGGCTTATTTATGCCACTTGACAGTTCCATCCGCTCCGAAGTCAAAACGCGACATAATCAACAAACCTTAATCTTAACACGTTGAAGTTGGGATTATGATATACCCATTAGATGTCTTATCACCGGCTCATAAGATTCAATGTCTATCAATTACGCCGCTGCGAATGTAGCAAATGACTCAATTAGAATTCATAATGAGCCGTCACGCTCATATTGTCGGGTAACGCGTCACCCGGGAAGGACTAGGGCTGTCAGTGCAAGGGAGCTTTGTAAAAGTCGTAAATTTGAATATTTTCTATAAATAAAGAGGAAAGTGAATTTAAAATTTGAAAAAAATTACGTTAGTTAGTTTTTCATTTGGTTCGCATTTACACGTTTAATTAATAATTATTATAATAAAAAGTCTATTGACCTCCGAGCAATATGTCGCGAGATATTTGCGAAAAGCTTATTTTTGTGACGTTTTGATCTTTAGAACTTTTAAGCCGGCACGAAATCAATGTTGATTTTTCACATTTTCATTATCACGCCGTAATGAAGGTGTATAGATAAAATTCAGCTCAGTAGAATTTTTTCCGCAGTTTAGGGTTTCAAATTCCTAAAATGAGTTCGCCCGTGATCATGGCGCTTGCAACAGTTCCGAAATATCGGGAACTCATTAAAACAAATCAACATGGTAAATATCCCCGACATTTTCAGTTTTCTAATGTGTGTAACCATGACAGTATAAAATTATAGTATATAACAGTTTCCAAATCAAATCATCCGAGGCGATAGTATCCTTCCTCCCCTTTTCCTTTCCCGTCATATATCCTTGCTACTTGTGGGAACGCAATGACCTTGTTAAAACAATGCACAAGACAGAATGGCGACGACGTGGTTCACAACCCGTCACGTCACGTTTCCCACAGACGTGAAAATTGGATCGCTGGAAGTGATCTCTGCCTACCCTTCTGGGAAAAAGGCGTGATTTTATGTATATGTATGTTTTTTATGTATCAGTTTATTCTTAAAACTTATATTTCATGGCAAATTCTCAGGATAGGTACAGCAGAATACCCTCTGAAGAACAGTCTCTTACCCCTATCCCTAAGGGAAGCTGGTAGATGTGTAATTTCCAGTCGGCTCTAGGCTAACGAGTCCCGTACCCGGCGGATATTAAACTATCCTCGGCTTGATACATCGCTGTGTCGCCGCACACAATGCGATGGGCCTTCGAACATAAGCGGCAGTGGAGACGGTTAAGGGAATGAATCGACCTTTGTTGGTAGAGCTTGGAGTTATGGGACTGTTGATATTAGATTTGGGATAAAGAGATACTGATTTAATTTTTATAGTAAATTTATTGTTATTTATTGTTGAAAATGTTATTCTACGTAGACTACTATACAGGGTGTAACAGGAGGGGTGGATCATCGTAAGTCAATCGATGGGGGACTTCAATACCTATCGATATAACCCCCATGTATGTTCAGCGATTTTCAATAGTTCCAAAGTTATTGAGATTTTTGTGAAATTTTTGTAAGAAGCCGGAATTCAGTATAAAAGTCTTCACTGTAGCTTAACTACTGGACCTGCTTGCATGATTTTTTTTCTAGAAGTAGTTCAATAGTAGGTCTTTATAATTATGATATCGATTTGAGTCATAACCCTATCATATTGGGATAAAAAAATAATTCTTCACAAAAGATTTACGAATCGAATTGTGTCTACCAACTTTCAAAGCCTCTAGTGAAAAAAAAGTGCCTGTGTTTTTTTTCTAGAACTTATTTTAAAAACTACCTACATTCATGGATAGTATACCCTGAAAATTTCATACCGCTACTGCCAAAGCATCAAAACGAAAAATGAACGCGAATGGCACAGGTGCCATAAATCAGTGTTTTTATTTTGCATGAAAAACTTTAATTTAAAAAATAAATCGATAATGTTTCAGCAAATTTATGCTATATTAGTAACATTAGTAGCAGTAATTTTACAGAATTGCAAATTAAAGGGGTGAAAATCAAACAAAGAAAATTTACATAATTTTTGTTAATTATCTAGACACGCGGTAGCGTGTCAAGCCAAGTTCAAGAAACAGAACTGGCGAGCCGCACCGTGTGTAATATTACACGAACCATTTGGAACCACTTTTGAACCCCTCATAAATCAAAAACTATTTCACATAAACGTATCAAATTTGGCTCATATATTGTGACTTGCGAGATAAAAATGTGTTCTAAATTTCATAAGCTTATCTCAAACAGTTATTTAGATATTAATGTCCAAAAATCCTCATTTTTATCATTGACTGACTGACAGATCAAAATTCTAACCCAGTTCCAAATGACCTAGAGAGTTAAAATTTGGTATGCAGATAGGTGATTACATGAATACAAAGGAAAAAATAAAAAACTGGCAATTTTTTAATAATTAGGTTTTTTTTTTTTATTTTAATTTTTATAAGAGGCTAACAAGATGACCTCACTCCACCTGATGGTAAGCGGTAGTGAGATCCACATATGAGGTCGACAGGCACAATAGACCATGTTGAGCCTGTCGCACTCACCCTGAAAGCCGTGAAAAAGGAGACCACTGCTGCGGTTAGGTTCTATTATGAACGCTTAACATAAATACCTAATTAGTGCCTAATCACGCCTATATACCGGGGAAGGCAGAGCACTAAGTATATATTTAGGTATACATACTTACTTATTTACAATTAAGAGTAGGTACTTATAGTCGGTTTTCATATTTATTACTTAGGGTTATACCCCGTAAACGTAGGAAAATACAGTAACTGATTCAATTGTTTTATATTTATAAAGTCTAGTTGTAGTTTTGAATTTGTCCTTTTCAAAGGACCTACGGCGTTACGATGATATATACTTTTCTACAAAAAGTAATGATATCCAATCAAAAACATAAATGTGAAATGAGAGCCACGTTCAATGTTATGATAATTGCCTTGGTTGTTGACTTCAACGACAAAAGAAGTGAGATCTAAATGGGTGCCAAGTTCAATGGTCAACCCTGAAATTTATTTATAAGTAACACTATAACATACCTTTCATATCTTCTTATAACATTTAAGATAATGTATGGTGGTAGCCTATAAAGGTCTGTCTTGGCTAGTTTTCTTTAGTGAGTTAGTTAGTAGTCTAGTTAGTTGTCTTGGTTAGTTTGGTATTTGTCGGTATTTATTTTATAATTCCGAAAATTTGGATTGTTGGTAGAAACTAGCGAGCGAACATAATAATACGTTGGTAGGTTTATAGAAACTAGCCAAGACAGACCTTCATAGGCTACCACCATACATTATCTTAAATGTTATAAGAAGATATGAAAGGTATGTTATAGTGTTACTTATAAATAAATTTCAGGGTTGACCATTGAACTTGGCACCCATTTAGATCTCACTTCTTTTGTCGTTGAAGTCAACAACCAAGGCAATTATCATAACATTGAACGTGGCTCTCATTTCACATTTATGTTTTTGATTGGATTTTTTTTTACAGTAAGTGTTCATAATGGGCTCCATTATTGGCTATGCATAAACGAGTACGACACCTTTTTACAAAGGTTTTTCGGATGTTGCAAAATGCTACTACTACATTTTGCCTTGTCACAATCTGGGCCCCTGCAAAATTTTACAAAAAAGAAGCATTCCACAACCTCCAAAAAAGCTTTTTAAGAGGGTCTAAGCTATGCATAGCCAATAATAATGCCCATTATGAACACTTACTATAAAAAAAAATATTTACAAAAAATATGTAAATTTTCTTTGTTTGATTTTCACCTCTTTAATTTGCAATTCTGTAAAATAACTGCTACTAATGTTACTAACATAGCATAAATTTGTTGAAACATACCGATTTATTTTTTAAATTAAAGTTTTACATGAAAAATAAAAACACTAATTTATGGCACCTGTGCCATTCTCGTTCATTTTTCGTTTTGTTGCTCTGGCAGTAGCGGTATGAAATTTTCAGGGTATACTTTCCATGAATGTAGGTAGTTTTTAAAATAAGTTCTAGAAAAAAAACACAGGCACTTTTTTTTCACTGGAGGCTTTGAAAGTTCTACCAACACAATTCGATTCGTAAAATTTTTGTGAAGAATTATTTTTTTACTCCAATATTATAGGGATATGACTCACATCGGTATCGTAATTATAAAGACCCACTATTGAACTACTTCTAGAAAAAAAATCATGCAAGCAGGTCCAGTAGTTAAGCTACAGTGAAGACTTTTATACTGAATTCCGGCTTCTTACAAAAAATTCACAAAAATCTCAATAACTTTGGAACTATTGAAAATCGCTGAACATACATGGGGGTTATATCGATAGGTATTGAAGTCCCCCATCGATTGACTTACGATGATCCACCCCCCTTGTTACACCCTGTATAAATCGGTTAAGTGCGACGCGGAAGAGCGCACAAAGGGTCCGTACCAATATTGTAAAAAAATCTTGTTTTTTAGGAGATCTCATTTGAATATTAATGATTTTATTTTTTTAATTATTTGCTGTTATAGCGGCAAAATAAATAATTCATAATCTAAGAAAATTTTAACTGTATCGCTATCATCTGACTGGTTGATTGGCCATATGGCCATAGCCTGGTCACAAACGAACGGACGGACGAACAGCCTCAGTCTTAGTAATAGGATCCCGTTTTAACCCTTTTGAGTATGGAACCCTAAAAATTAAACAAATCAGGCATCATCTTATCCACCAAAGTGACTAACAAAATAAATTTAATTTTAAGAAATAATTCACGTAATTTATTTTACACACTTTATCTATTGCACTATATCTATAAACTCTATCCACTGCTGGACATATGCCTCCTTAAATGCACGCCACTTCTGTCGATAAAAAAGCCATACTTACTCTAAAATATCGATTTTCTTAAATATATAAAAAAACACAACCAAATAAACCTAAAATGTCGTACCTAAGCACTGTCACCGCAATTGGAACAACTCACACTTACGATTCCTTACACAAACATGTTGGTAACATTGCGGCTCTCCGCAACCGTTTCATTAACAAAGTGGAAAAATGCATCTCCCTAATACCATAAGGATCGCAAATAGAAAGATATTGCTGCCCCCAGACAGGGCGGCACCGGGCGTCGTCTACGTCTTGCGACTCGCGATTTCCTTCTCCGATGTGCCAATAACCTTATTAGGGCGAATCTCCAGTATTTGGTATATCTTGGGCTGCTTTAACTTGGATAAAAAAATTGTAAACAAAAAAAAAACCGCCTTCAAAAACGCGACTCACTAAAAATTACAAAATAATATAATACGAACATTTATAATCATCTGGGTATGAATTTTATATGTTTTTGAAGGCGGTGCCAATCAAAATTTTGAGGAAAAAGAAGCACTCTGTGCTTGTCTGTTTGAAATATAAACGGCACCGCCTTCAACAACATATAAAATTCATACCCAGATGATTATAAATGTTCGTATTATATTATTTTGTAATTTTTAGTGAGTCGCGTTTTTGAAGGCGGTTTTTTTTTTGTTTACAATTTTTTTTCATACTTTTTAGTGTTAAATCTTTTGTTACCCTATTAGTTCAGCTCACCTGTAATACTACTGATATTATAACTAGTAGTCTTAATATGTATACAGTATTGAAAGAATTATTATCCTTTTACTCCTAAGTATTAAGAAGTTGACCTTCCATCATCAGCTCAGCATCATAAGATTATGATTTCCAGAAGCAAATGCCAATATAACTTCAGATAATATGAAAAACGCGGTACATGTCCCTATAAAATTTGAGGGTTGCCCTCGATTTCTCCTGGATCTCATCATCAGATCCTAGACTGGTCACCCTATTAGTTCAGCTCACCTATAATGCTACTGATATTATAACTAGTAGTCTTAATATGTATACAGTATTGAAAGAATTATCCTTTTACTCCTTTTACTCCTAAGTATTAAGGAGTTGACCTTCCATCATCAGCTCAGCCTCATAAGATTATGATTTTCAGAAGCAAATGCCAATATAACTTCAGATAATATGCAAAACGCGGTACATGTCCCTATAAAATTTGAGGGTTGCCCTCGATTTCTCCTGGATCCCATCATCAGATCCGGGACTGGTGAAAATGGGACGACCTCGGAAGGGACCTGTATCCAACCAAAAAAAAATTTTTGAAATCCGTCTATAATTGACGAAAATATCGGTGAACATACATAAAAAAAAAAAAAAAAAAAAAAAAATATTATACATACAGACGAATTGAGAACCTCCTCCTTTTTTTGAAGTCGGTTAAAAAGATAAAATATTACATATTATGAGATGTGCCAGTGAAAAAATGTAGTGTTCACTACACTTAATTTTCTATGAGGTACTCTACTACATACTATGATAGATGATTTAGTTTTCTTATTAGTTCAATTAAGCACAATCTGTGCTTAATTGAACTAATAAGAAAACTAAAAAAAATTGTAAACAAAAAAAAAACCGCCTTCAAAAACCCGACTCACTAAAAATTACAAAATAATATAATACGAACATTAATCTGGGTATGAATTTGATATGTTGTTGAAGGCGGTGCCGTTTATATTTCATGCAGTTTTCCTCAAAAATTTAATTGGCACCGCCTTCAACAACATATCAAATTCATACCCAGATTAATGTTCGTATTATATTATTTTGTAATTTTTAGTGAGTCGGGTTTTTGAAGGCGGTTTTTTTTTTGTTTACAATTTTTTTTTCATCCTTTTTAGTGTTACCTTTTTTTACACCCTATTAGTTCAGCTCACCTATAATTCTGCTGATATTATAACTAGTAGTATCAATATGTACACAGATTTGAAAGAATTATCCCTTTACTCCCAACTATTAAGGAGTTGACCTTCCATCATCAGCTCAGCATCATAACATTATGATTACCAGAAGCAAATGCCAATATAACTTCAGAAAATATGTAAAACGCGGTACATGTGCCTATAAAATTTGAGGGTTGCCCTCGATTACTCCTGGATCCCATCATCAGATCCTAGACTGGTCAACCTAACAGTTTAGCTCACCTGTAATGCTACTGATATTATAACTAGTTAGTCTCAATATGTATACAGTATTGAAATAATTATTCTTTTACTCATAACTACTAAGGAGTTGACCTTCCATCATCAGCTCAGCATCATAAGATTATAATTGCCAGAAGCTAATGCCAATATGACTGCAGATAATATGCAAAACGCGGTACATGTCCCTATAAAATTTGAAGGTTGCCCTCGATTTCTCCAGGATCCCATCATCAGATCCGAGACTGGTGAAAATGGGACCACCTCGGAAGTGAACTCTATCCAACCAAAAAAAAATTTTTGAAATCCGTCTATAATTGACGGAAATATCGGTGAACATACATAAAAAAAAAAAAAAAAAAAAAAAAATATTATACATACAGACGAATTGAGAACCTCCTCCTTTTTTTGAAGTCGGTTAAAAATGTTCGGGATATTTACCCATGTTTCCTTATTTTATCAAGTTCCCGATATTTATCCCCGTTGCAAGCGCCATCAAAAGGGGTTTTCAATTTTCTAACCTTAATAACGATTGCAGATTAAAGTTATTTAGAGTTGAAGAAATATTAACCACTTACAATGTTTTTGACACCTGTTACAACAATTTAATTAAAGAAGATGATTGCATTAATTTTCTTTAAAAGACTAATTGCATTTTTTTCATTAATAGCCGTAAAATGATGCATACATATCTGGAAGCTTAGTATAGTACGTCGTTTGAAGTACCACAATAAAAGTTACAAGAAAATAAATTTTCAACGCACACGAACAGAAATCAAGCTTTCATTTTTTCAAGGCTGCTAAAAAATTTAGCCTTTCTCCCCGTGGACGCATAACCTATGTAAGAGATACTAACGCACTGTTTCTCAATCTTTTCCGTAACTAACCATAGATGTGACCAACACAAACCAGTTTCCTAACAGGATTTAACCTTAAGACATAGAAATAAGAGGCAACGCGATGAAAATTATTACTTACATGATAAAATGGTTGGTTTTTCAATTAAAAAGAAAAGTCTGAACTTTCTACGCTACTACATCAAAATAAAGCACGAGCAAATGAAAATTTTATATGAATGAAAAGTTGATATTTGATATGAATGAAAAGTTGATATTTTTCTTTATAAAGGAGCACTATCAGTTTGACTTCACTCCACCATAGTAAGCTGTCGTAAGGTCCACATAATATGAGGTCGACAAGCACAATAGACCTTATTGAGTCTGTCGCACTCACCCTGGAGGCCTGCATAAATGCCGTTTCCTGAAGAAAAAGAATCTCTAATTGTACAGTTTGGGTTATCGAGTGTGTCGCACTCACCTTGAAGGCCTGTATGTATAAATACCGTTTCACGCCCCGCTTGAAGAAGACTAAACTCCAATGGAGAATGCTATTGTGTCTCAATTTTACAATGGTACATCATGACATGTATTAAAACGAATTTATGTTTTTTATAAAATTTATTTTTTACAATGTATTGCATGTTGCGGTGTGACGTCATAGCGCTACGTTGATTTTGTATGAAAAGTGCAAACGGTCAGAACTTTTAACACGTATAACTATTTAAATTTTAGTTGTATATTGAAACGAATTACATATGTCGATTCAGATTCTCAAATATTTCAAAGTTACCTAATTACCTCAAAATCATTAACATTCTCCATTGGAGATCTCCACTTGGAGACTAGTTTTCTTACAGTACAGTTTGGGTACCAGTGCACTAATGTAATAGGCCAATCTGCGGGCAGACCGTTTGTGCGTCATAAATAATGCGTCAAACTAGGACACTTGGCCTTAGGACATAACCCCGCGAGTTATGGGGGAAACCTCTTTACTAAGTGGGGCGTGGGATTTCAATTCGGTTGACCTTTGGGATAATAAGGGGGGATTTGGTGTGTTTGAGGAGACAAATAAATTGAGCTTGTATTTGAGTTATTGGTACGATAGGAGATTAACGAAGGGCTTCGGATACAAAAATCTAATTAAATTAAAAATATATGAGCGCGCATACATTTCGGAATATGTACTGCAGAAAATTGGAAGGTTTTTTTGTGATTGATATTAAAATTTGTTGTGGTTTTTGTGATTCTTATTTAACTTGTTACTAAAAATTATCTATTTTAAAGGTTTTATATAGTCAAAACCTCTTTAACAAGTAGAAGATAAAAATTATGTATGAGAGCCGAAGAAAGACATGTAGTGGCATTCCAGAAATTATCTGAAATGATTTAACTCGAATGAAAATACCACACGTTCCGATCATAATTAAAACGAAATAAATTAAAAACATAATAAAACAAAATTTCCCTTATTGTTTCACATTGAAGTTTAATATTCAATAACATTAACAGTATATCGATTCCTGTCAAAGGGATGGCGCTACTAATTTGATTATGATCAAGCGGCCCGAAGTTGGCTGAAGTTCGGAGCTGAATGCATTTCACAATTGGGTCCTTCAGTGCAACATGCATTGGAGCGAAGGATTTATTGTCTTTGACATGATCTGGTCATAACACTTGCTCACACAAGGCTCTGTCTAGTGAAATTAGAATCAATTATGTCTAATTTATCTGGAATATATTGCATAAATTACCAACAAGCTGGGTTTTTGTGCAGGCCTCGAAACGTCATTACAATGATATGTCAAAAGTCTCTATCGATCATGCTCGTGCGTTGTTTTATTCGAGGTCAAAATATAATAGTATAGAATGCCTTCATATACCAGAAACACGGTAAATTTATCAATTAAATAGGATGGTCCTGAACTTGTGAGATCAACCTCCTTTCTCTTTTCTGCCACTTGTCATTAAGACATGGAATGCCCTTCCAGCTCATGTTTTCCCTCCCTCCTATGATCCCGGGCTCTTCAGGCGGGGCGTGAAACAGTATTTAAGCAGGCCTTCAGGGTGAGTGCGACAGGATCAATATGGTATATTGTGCCTGTCGACCTCATATTTGGATCTCACTACCGCTTAACATTAGGTGGAGTGAGATCATCTCGTTAGCCAATAATAAAAAAAGGATGTACATACATGACATGTAAAAAAAAATCTCAAATGGAATTCAATCAAAAATAATACATAGGTAAGATAAACTCAATACAATTTAAATAAATGTCAAAAGTATCATGCAGACAAGGGTCACAAATTTGCGTTTTTCTTGGGCAGCTACAATTTACGTACATGTATTTGCGATCCCGTAACGGATAAACCGCGACGGAGTACCCGCGTAATGTGACGCTAGCCTTAATTTATTTTTTCATTAACTAGATTTATTAAGCTATTGCATAGCTTTTATAGCGGGCTTTGAGCGCGGCGACCGAACCAAGAAATTCCGTAACGAAATAAACCTCACAATCGTCTAACGTCGTTTCAGTTCGGTAGACCTCGGCACGGTGTTTGTTAGCGTGCGGTTAGACGTATTGTACGACTCTACGAAACTCGCACGAATCGAGACGAGCTGCTCCGAAATCGGAGGATGCTATGCAATAGCTATACCGCGCCAGTCCCCGAGTGCCACTCGTCTTTTTTTTATATCAACATTACTTCGAGACCGTTAACAGTGTAGTGTAATCGATAATTCAAATCAATGTTCCCAACATACCGTAGTCAGCGCTCACTCATACTGACTCCAGACAAAGGTCGATCATTATTAAATCATCTTCAAGTTACCAACTTCTGATTGGCTGCAACTCAAACAGAGCGGGAACTATGTAGACGAGATATTAGCAGCACCGATATTACATGGGTCTGATCCGTCCGGGCGTGCCTAAGTCCTAACTTATTCCAACTTAGGCCGAAAATTGTACATTGAATTGTAGTGGCATGAGTTGCGAGCAAGACTATTATGATTTAGATGAATATTTTATGTTCTTATGTTTAAGTTTTTGGGCTATTTATCAAAATAAATGCTTAACAAGATTTTTCTATAAGGTTTTACCCTCCAAAAATGTGACGTCTTTTTTGCCTATATAAATAAAACTTTTGTTTTACTATAAAGTTACAAATTGTAAGAAAAAATCTGTATAAGTTGCAAAACTAACAACTGTACTTTATAATGATTTGAAACAGTAAAACAAACTAAATGTTTGTATTCCAAGCTGCAAGAGATATAGTTACTTTAATATATGTTATACAGTTGCTTCTCCTGTCAGAAAAATGGCTGCCTTTGGCAAACTATGCCGCCTCGTAACCCTAAAACACCCTTCGGTCTCTCGATGAAAGAGGTCAGCGCAGCACCCTCACAAGTGCTTATGATAATGAGGACCAGTTCTAACTGGTTTATGGTCGATTTGTCCCTCGCCCCTTCACGGGACGAACCACCGGACAGAGGGACACTTCGGTGGAAATCGCTGCGACAACTGAAGCGATTCCCATTATTGTCCGTTAAGTTAACTTCGTTCAAACATCACGTACCGCCGATTTAACTTACTTTCTTAGGCCCATAGCTCACTGCGTATTTTTTTACGCGCAGTCGAGCCGCGTATTAGGAACGTACGTTATCGGCGCCGTAAACGCTGATTGTTGCGTTTGCATTGATGATACAAGCGCGCGCATGAAACGCGTATACGCGCAGTAGAAGCACGTATACGCGCGTAAAAATGAACCATTGTACAACTGGAGAGAGGAGTGTCTGATCAAAACGCACAGGCTACGAGCGACTACAGCTCGTATACGCGCAGTAGATGTGCGTATACGCGCAGTAGAAGCATGTTTCACGATCGCTCCATGTGCTTAGGTTACAAGGTTGCGTTCAAATCTCGTATGAAGGGCGTATACACGCGTATAAAATACGCAGTGTGCTATGAGCCTTAGGAGGGTGACTGGCTGGATGGCTCATTCTGGTATCGCCTCTGTCTTTTGCCGACCCCTAGCCGTGAACAAATATTTGTATGATCAACTGTGTGTTTGTCCCGTGTCTGGGTGTGTTGTGAGGTCTATTAAGTGTATTTATGAAATCCATTGATGTTTGTTTTATCCATGTAATCCAAATGTGTCTGTTACTCAGCTCGTAATCAAATTATTGATTGTATTATGATGTTGTTAGGAATTAACTTTTGTTTGTACTCGTACGTACTACCCAAACTCCTAAGGTATTAGAAAACCTGTATTGCGGATCACATTGAGACCATTTAGGTGCTTATTAGTTTAATGTTTTTTCTATAATACCTATTGATCTTGGTAAATTTCTTAAATATACTTTTATTATTAATTTCCTAAAAATGTGTTAGTATTTATTATTTCTTTGCTTCTGTTCACTTCCGTTTACTTTTAACAGTTCATTATTCTTTCTTTTCTAAAAATACGTACATTTAGTAACCTTACCTTATCTTAGACCTTAGTCTATGTTTAAGTAATTCCATGAATGTTCCCAAGCGCGTTCAACACTTATCAGTAACCATGTCAGTTCGCGCGACGAACACTCCAAGAAGCGAAGCCACAAACAATTTGCGATTGTTCCCCAATTTCCATACCCCGTTCCTTGCTCTCTCTACAACTGTCGTATTCCCGTCACGTGCGCGCATGATGATGGCCTGAGCGTTTGACACACTGACCTTGTTGAAGGCATTTGCAATTTACAGCCTAATTCGTCCTCGAAAGCACTTCCTTGTCTTCCGAGGTGGGGGTGATGAGCGACTGAATTAGTTTTGCGTTTCAAGGTAATGGAGACGTGGATGTAATGTTGGATTTTGGTTGAGTCCGAGTATTTTGAGTTTATGTAATTGTTAATGTTTTTCTCTCTTTAAGATAAAGCAATACGTAAAGAAATGTTTATTTTAATTTCATATCGTACATTTGGTAACAAAACATTTTAAGCTATTGCATAGCTTTTATCGCGGGCTTTGAGCGCGGCGACCGAACCAAGAAATTATGTAACGAAAAAAACCTCACAATCGTCTAACGTCGTTTCAGTTCGGTAGACTTTGGCACGGTGTTTGTGTGCGGGCGGTTAGACGTATTGTACGACTCTACGAAACTCGCACGAATCGAGACGAGCTGCTCCGAAATCGGACGATGCTATGCAAAAGCTGTACCGCGGCAGTCCTCGAGTGCCACGCGTCGTTTTTTTTAATATTACAAATCGGCAGGGCAGCAACAAAAAATAATATGAGAAAAAAGAGAGAATAATGTTTTTTCCTTCTGAATTTAAGTGTTTTAAGTAAGTAGTTCCCACAAAGCATTCTTCCAAAAAGAAATAACTGTGAAAGCAAGCAATTATGTATATAGCCCGAAAAATATCTTCTAATATATCTGTCTTATATGCTATATCTATATCAGACAAATAATACATGTATATCATTTACTATGATCACACAAAAACAACAGTTCCCGCACTCGTAAAAATTAGAAAAATACCACGAACATTCTCGTCTTTATCTCGAGAGAATACGGCGTATAATTGAACAGATCATTTTAAGTGATACTATACTGTCGCAGCCAAAAGTGACAATGACTATTTATTGGAATTTACCAAATATTCTTCAATGCAATAAAAAAAATTACATAAAACTATTTACAAGATTATTGATTTCAAACAAGTAGTTATTTTTTAAAACTTACAAGGATTTACAGATATATTCAATGTGAATCGATCGGGTTTTTAACGTATATGTTACGGTAAAAGTGGATAGAGTGGTTATTATGTATAATTACCGGTAACTATGCATAACTACTAGTGTTCGTGGTAAAGGTGGTGAAAACTATTGAATTAATCACATTTACCGGTAATTATATAAAATTACCATACCCTTTGTGTAAATGTGGTAAAAGAGAACTGACTTGACTGGCTCGGTGAAACAATTGTTTTGTTAGTGACCCAGGCTGGTGATTCCAAGAATCGTGGGTTCGATTCCCACTCGGGACTAACATTTGTGTGATGAATATCGGTGTTTGTTCTAGTCTAGGTGTGATTATGAAGTTAAGTATGTATTTATAAATAACTTTTCTGAAAATATTTAAACCGCGTCAGATAGATGATTAAAATTTGGCATGCAGGTACCCTAATAGACTTACTTGCAACGCGATATTGCAAAATTCGTAAGGTAAAAACTTTTATATGTAAAATCCTGTAGTCCACGCGAACGAGGTCACGGGCACAGCTAGTTATAAAATAAACCAGTCAAGTATCTAGAAACCAAACTTCATGTTTGGTTTATAAAAAAATATTATCTTATAAAAATAAAGTTAAATAATATTAACACAATGGCAGGGAATTTTCAGTGGAACTCTTAAAATTCTTTCTCGTCAATATATTTTTGCCGGTTTGAGATTTGTGACATTTGGAATTGCAGAGTACTTGTGATATTTGTCAGCAATGTCAACATTTACCACAGTCGAGCGGGAGTTTTATATAATTACCGGTAAATTTGAATAATTCACTACATTTACCATGTGCGTCGGGAATTATCTATATTTACCGGTGATTATAGATAATTACCGATTGCTCACATTGACCGTAACATATACATCAACGCGTTCCTATCGATATGAGCTTATTTAACAGAGGAAAATGTACTACAACCTCTTTCTAGTCTCTCATAACTCCGTCCGCAAAGGTCTTCGAGAGTGGAAGTGTTGAGTTTTTGTGAAATAATTGCCAAAGTATACTCACGGAATAATTTAAAAAATAAATAAGTGACCCTAAGTGCATAAAGGTGATTATAGCACGTCAAACAATAATCTGTGATTAATATTTCGAGTGAGAAGACAAGTTAAGCGCAACAAAATAACTACTGTCATCCCTGTTTCGCACCGCATCTATCGGTCGTGACAGCGGGGAGCCTTTCTTCACCTCCTCTGGTTAAAGGACAGAAGCATATTTTTTGGCCTTATCACACCTTAACAAACGAGTTCCTCGCACCCGTTGTGATGTCTACGCAGCGCTCACCACCAAACAAATTCTCCTCAGAATCCAGTATACCTTCGTCGGTGGATATGGAAAATGATCCTTTCATAAGTATTCGCAAGCGCAAGCAACCAGATAACTACGAGTTGCAAGAGATGGTTAACAAAGAACTATCTAAACTTGATTCCAAAATCGCAGAAACTATAACTACAGCGGTAAATGCCGCGCTGGTTCAGGAAATGTCAAAAATGACGAGCATATTATCTGACATAAATGCAAACGTTATGAAATTAACTTCCGAGAACATAACTATCAATAAAACGCTCTCCGAAACGAACAACCGATTAAACGAAATGGAGAAATATCTAAGCTACTCATCGGAACGCCAAGATTCATTCGACAGTCGTCTTAAGGTCATAGAAGGGAGGACCATCAACACCACGGGACTTGAAAGCCAGATTATGTCCCTTGAAAATCAGATAACAAAAATGGAGCAACAAGCTAGGCAGTGCAATATTGAAATATCCAACCTACCCGAACGCCGTGGCGAAAATCTGATTAACATTCTTGAAAATTTGGGCAACATTATCAAGCAACCGTTACGAGCCTGTGACATAATCTCCATCCACCGTGTGCCGCATGCCGAACCAACGAATCGTTATCCTAAGAGTGTTATAGTTAAATTACAAACAAAATTCTCCGTGACAACGTTATCTCCGCCTACCGCACCACAAAAGGGCTAGACTCGAACAAACTTTCTATAAACGGTACCCCTACTAAAGTTTATATCAATGAGCACTTGACTCTTAACAATAAAATTCTTTTTCGTCAATGCCGGGAGACAGCTAAAAAGGAAGGTTTCAAACACGTCTGGATTAAGCACGGCACCATCCTGGTGCGTAAATCGGATACCTCCCCAATATTTTCGATTCGATCAGCTGTTGACATCAAGAAAATCAAGCAATAATTGTTTACATCACGAACCACAATATATGTATAACCTTACATGTAAAACATTGTCCGTATTATGTAGCAAAACCATTATAATTGTGAGTAATTATTCGTGTATAATACACCTCGCCGATAAGAAAATAACTATGTGTCGTCTTGTAAGTAAAAACTTTATAATAAAAATTGATAGGAGTCTGTCTAACCTTTTGTTATTTTTCAGAGTTATAAAATATTTTAATTCATATTATCTGTGCGTCATACATTGTTACTTATTAAAAGTAAATAAGGTAGCGAAACCTAAAACTACCACATTATTTGATATAATATGCAACAAATACTATTTACATTGTATGTATTGTAACGTGTTTTATGCAAGCAAACAAGCTAGAAGTAAAATCATCATATCATTACGTATAATTTATATATGTTCGTATAGCAACAAAGATAAGATGAACAATATTTTTCTCAATCGCTTAATTAATGTTCTAGATTTCACATACCTACATGTATTAACTACATTTATGCAATCTAAAATTGCAGTTTCAAAACAAATGCTTCATACTCATGTACTTACTGCAATAGCATGTGGACAAAATTTCAATTTAATTAATGTGATTGTATACGTTCGAACTGTATATGAAATATCTCATCTCCGTGTTGTTGTATTTTGTGTTATTATTACTGTCGTTCATAGGAATTCCGGAGGGACACACTTATTCACAACTGTGTTAACCTGTCTTTACTTCTTTTACTTAATCGGCTATCCACGTAATGTGTATGTAATTTTTAACCGACTTCAAAAAAAGGAGGAGGTTCTCAATTCGTCTGTATGTATAATATTTTTTTTTTTTTTTTTTTTTTTTTTTTTTTTTTTTTTTATGTATGTTCACCGATAATTCCGTCAATTATAGATGGATTTCAAAAATTTTTTTTTGGTTGGATAGAGTTCACTTTCGAGGTGGTCCCATTTTCACCAGTCTCGGATCTGATGATGGGATACTGGAGAAATCGAGGGCAACCTTCAAATTTTATAGGGACATGTACCGCGTTTTGCATATTATCTGAAGTCATATTGGCATTTGCTTCTGGCAATCATAATCTTATGATGCTGAGCTGATGATGGAAGGTCAACTCCTTAGTAGTTATGAGTAAAAGAATAATTATTTCAATACTGTATACATATTGAGACTAACTAGTTATAATATCAGTAGCATTACAGGTGAGCTAAACTATTAGGTTGACCAGTCTAGGATCTGATGATGGGATCCAGGAGTAATCGAGGGCAACCCTCAAATTTTATAGGCACATGTACCGCGTTTTACATATTTTCTGAAGTTATATTGGCATTTGCTTCTGGCAATCATAATGTTATGATGCTGAGCTGATGATGGAAGGTCAACTCCTTAATAGTTGGGAGTAAAGGGATAATTCTTTCAAATCTGTGTACATATTGATACTACTAGTTATAATATCAGCAAAATTATAGGTGAGATGAACTTATAGGGTGTAAAAAAATGTAACACTAAAAAGGATGAAAAAAAAATTGTAAACAAAAAAAAAACCGCCTTCAAAAACCCGACTCACTAAAAATTACAAAATAATATAATACGAACATTAATCTGGGTATGAATTTGATATGTTGTTGAAGGCGGTGCCAATTAAATTTTTGAGGAAAACTGCATGAAATATAAACGGCACCGCCTTCAACAACATATCAAATTCATACCCAGATTAATGTTCGTATTATATTATTTTGTAATTTTTAGTGAGTCGGGTTTTTGAAGGCGGTTTTTTTTTTGTTTACAATTTTGTACCCACCTTATTATAAAGAAATCATAACACAAAATGTAAACATTAATTTCATCAATATCTTTCTTCTGCGCTTTCACATCATACATTATTTGCATTTCGGGGCATACAGTAACACATTAACATTGTCTCTCAGATACAATATTGTTTATTCCATCGGCTTTAAAGATACAAATTTAGTAATACGTACACTATTTCCCTTTCAAAAATGAATAAGTTAATGTTATCTTTGTTTTATCAAAATTGCCGCGGAATACGCACCAAATTGCATACTCTGTACATGAATATCTTATCCCATGATTATGATATCATTGTATTAACAGAAACCTGGCTACATGAAAATATATCAGATAGTGAGTTCATAGATTCACGTTATCGAGTTTTTAGATGTGACAGAGATCGCGAAAACAGCGGCCGGCGCGACGGCGGCGGGGTGCTTGTGGCGGTCCGCTGCGAGCTAAGTGTGACTCAGCGCTCGCGCGACCCTGCCGTCGACGCACGGCCCGCTGGTTGCTCTGCTCTTGTTGATCATGTCCTGATAGAATTACGGTCTCGCGACTACTGTTGCCTAGTCAGCGCAGATTACATTCCGCCAAATTTAAATCCCGATGTTTATCTAGAACACTTTAATTTCCTCTCTGAAATCATACATAGTGGAGAAATTGATGACTATATTTTGATAGGCGACTACAATTTACCTACAGTGCAATGGTGTGACCAGGGCAATTACCTAGAACCGATTATCACACCACACTGCTGTGCTGCAAATAAAATCCTAATAAATTTTTTAGCTCCTTTAAATAGTTACCAAATTAACAAATGTAGGAACGCTAGGAATAGACTGCTTGACCTATTGATAACAAATATCAAAGACTTCACAAGCTCTCGGGCACCAATACCTTTTGTACCATCAGATGAAAACCACCCTCCCTTCTTCGCACTTTTGACAAGTCATAACAGTATTTCTTCCATAAAATTAAAACCAAGATTAGAATATAATTTCAAAAAATTGTAAACAAAAAAAAAACCGCCTTCAAAAACCCGACTCACTAAAAATTACAAAATAATATAACGAACATTAATCTGGATATGAATTTGATATGTTGTTGAAGGCGGTGCCAATTAAAATTTTGAGGAAAACTGCATGAGATATAAACGGCACCGCCTTCAAAACATATCAAATTCATATCCAGATTAATGTTCGTTATATTATTTTGTAATTTTTAGTGAGTCGGGTTTTTGAAGGCGGTTTTTTTTTTGTTTACAATTTTTTTTCATACTTTTTAGTGTTACATTTTTTTTCACCCTATTACTTCAGCTCACCTATAATACTACTGATATTATAACTAATAGTCTTAATATGTATACAGTATTAAAGTAATTATCCTTTTACTCCCAACTATTAAGGAGACGACCTTCCATCAACAGCTCAGCATCATAACATTATGATTGCAAGAAGCAAATGCCAATATAACTTCAGAAAATATGTGAAACGTGGTACATGTGCCTATAAAATTTGAGGGTTGCCCTGGATTTCTCCTGGATCCCATCATCAGATACTAGACTGGTCCCTATTAGTTCAGCTCACCTATAATTCTACTGATATTAAAACTAGTAGTCTTAATATGTACACAGACTTGAAAGAATTATCCCTTTACTCCCAACTATTAAGGAGTTGACCTTCCATCATCAGCTCAGCACCATAACATTATGATTGCCAGACGCAAATATCAATATTACTTCTGAACATATGTAAATCACGGTACATGTGCCTATACAATTTGAGGGTTGCCCTTCATTTCTCCTGGATCCTATCATCAGATCCTAGACTGGACCCTATTAGTGCAGCTCACCTATAATTATATTGATATTATAACTAGTAGTCTTAATATGTACACAGACTTGAAAGAATTATCCCTTTACTCCCAACTATTAAGGAGTTGACCTTCCATCATCAGCTCAGCACCATAACATTATGATTGCCAGACGCAAATATCAATATTACTTCTGAACATATGTAAATCACGGTACATGTGCCTATACAATTTGAGGGTTGCCCTTCATTTCTCCTGGATCCTATCATCAGATCCTAGACTGGACCCTATTAGTGCAGCTCACCTATAATTATATTGATATTATAACTAGTAGTCTTCATATGTACACAGATTTGAAAGAATTATCCCTTTACTCCCAACTATTAAGGAGTTGACCTTCCATCATCAGCTCAGCATCATAACATTATGATTGTAAGAAGCAATGCCAATATAACTTCAGAAAATATGTAAAACGCGGTACATGTACCTATAAAATTTGAGGGTTGCCCTCGATTTCTCCTGGATCCCATCAACAGATCCTAGACTGGTCAACCTAATAGTTTAGCTCACCTGTAATGCTACTGATATTATAACCAGTAGTCTTAATATGTATACAATATTGAAAGAATTATCCTTTTACTCATAACTATTAAGGAGTTGACCTTCCATCATCAGCTCAGCATCATAAGATTATGATAGCCAGAAGCAAATGCCAATATAACTTCAGATAATATGCAAAACGTGGTACATGTCCCTATAAAATTTGAGGGTTGCCCTCGATTTCTCCTGGATCCCATCATCGGATCCGGGACTGGTGAAAATGGGACCACCTCGGAAGTGAACTCTATCCAACCAAAAAAAAATTTTTGAAATCCTTCTACAATTGACGAAAATATCGGTGAACATACATAAAAAAAAAAAAAAAAAAAAAAAAAAATATTATACATACAGACGAATTGAGAACCTCCTCCTTTTTTTGAAGTCGGTTAAAAAGGGTAACTATGACGCCTTGAATAATGATTTAAATAATATGAACTGGCATGATTTATTTGTAAATAGCAATGCTGAGAAGGCGACTTGTTTATTTTACGAAAAAATATACGACCTCTTTAAAACTCACATACCTACCAGAATTGTAAAACCTTCTCTATACCCTAAATGGTTCTCCAAGGCTCTAATTCACATATTCAAAAATAAAAATAAAGCCTGGATTCAATGGAAGAAGTTTAAGAATCGTAGTGACTACGAGGTTTTTTCCATGTATAGAGCCAGATTCAAACTAGAATCGAAGAAGTGTTTTAAATCCTATATAGACTCTGTTGAAAGTGGCATTCTTGATAATGTAAAATACTTCTGGACGTATGTTAAACATAATAAGGTAACATCTGATATTCCCGTTAGACTTAAGTATGACAATGAAGTAGCTGATAACCCTAATGATGTGTGTCGATTGTTCTCCACATTCTTCCAGTCAGTTTTTCAACCATCGATAGTTTCTGAAGACTATGATGCGGACAATCTCCCAGACACTAACCAGCACTCAGCCCTGTTATTAAATACCATTACTCTTACAAGCGAAGACGTACTAAAAGAACTTAGGAACATCGATGTTACAAAGGGGTCGGGTGTTGATAATGTGTCTCCAATTTTCTTAAAACTGACTGCTAAATCCATATGCTATCCTGCCCAATGCATTTTCAACAAGTGCCTAACTGAAGGCGTTTTCCCGATCATCTGGAAGTCTGCACGCATTGTGCCAGTGTTTAAGGGAGGAGATAAATCGAGTGTGGAGAGCTATCGTCCCATATCTATACTGTGTGTTCTTTCTAAACTTTTTGAAAGACTTGTCCACAATGCCATTTATCCTTCCCTACACAATGTTATTATTGAACAGCAACACGGTTTTGTTAAACGTAGATCAACCAGTACAAATTTACTAATATACACGTCGTACATCTTTGAAAGTATAGATGCTAATAAACCCACCCATAGTATTTATACTGATTTTCGAAAAGCTTTTGACGTGGTTGACCATAAAATATTGTTGGATAAACTTGCATACAATGGTATTCGTGGTAACCTCTGGCGCTGGTTCAAGTCGTACATTACTAACCGCAGTCAGAAAGTGGTTGTCAGTGGATATGAGTCTGAGTATGTACAGATAAGTTCAGGAGTTCCGCAGGGCTCTATTCTGGGTCCGTTATTGTTTATCCTATTCATAAATGACATTCATTACTGCTTTAGATTCTGTAACTTCCTTTTGTACGCAGATGACGTTAAAATTTATCACGTTGTCGAAAATTCCGATGATCACACAAAGTTTCAAGCAGATCTTGACCGTTTTTCCGATTATTGCATTAATAATAAACTTAAATTAAGCCTTAATAAATGCAAATCAATAGTTTTTACAAAAAGAAAAAAAATAGAAAATCATCAATATTATTTATCTGGTTTTCAACTCGAATCCGTTGAATGTATAAGGGACTTAGGAGTTGCCTTAGACTGCAAATTAGTATTAGATACACACATATATAATATAATAAATAATGCCTATCGAATGTATGGTTTTGTAATGCGTATATGCAAACACTTTCGAAAACCACACACTTATATATATTTATATAAAACACTTATTCGTTCCCAAATAGAATATGCTGTGTCCATCTGGAATCCTTTTTATAATAAATATATTGACGCACTTGAAAGAATCCAAAAGAAATTTCTACGTTCATTACATTATAGATTCTGTCGTAATAACTTGTCATATCAACAACTCCTCTCCAAATACAGACTTATAAGCCTAAAGCAAAGGCGCACGCAACTTGAGGCCACCATACTCTATGACCTGTGTCACAATAAATACGACTGTGTTACCATCATTAACAAAATAAACTATAGAGTACCCACGAGAACACATTGTCGGACTACTTCCCGATTATTTGCCACCTCTCGTATGCGCACAAATGCTGGTAAACGCTCACCAATGTTTCGCTTGATGAATAGCTTTAATGAGAATTTTCATGCAGTCGACATTTTAGCGGCACAGCCTGCCGCATTTAAGAGATCAATTTTGTCCACATTAGAAAAAAATACATGTAACAATTAACTCAGTACCTCTAATATTAACTCAGTATCAGTTTGAATCACTTTTGCTTACTGTTCGAACATAATTATAACTTGAATTAGTAATTAACAATTTTAAATGTACTAAACTTAACACAAACCCATGTACTTAATCTGTGGTAAATGATGTTGGTGTCAAATGTTAAATAACTGTTTAATATTAATGTTATGTTAAGATTTTTCTAATTTGTCACTGTTTTTTTACCCAAATAAAGAGAAAAAAAAAAAAAAAATAACTCATCGAGTGAAGGTGGGCAAAATCGGTAGCTACCTAAAGGTTTCTGCATTTTTAATATTTAGAAAAACGGAAAAAATTCAACTGCCTCACCGCGGCCCGGGGACTCGAACACCCGTCCTTCTAGGAATCGCGCCCAGACGTCCATCACACCAGACCAGCAGCTATTAATTGAAGCCGCCGAATTTTTCCCGTATATGACCTGTTAGCCACAGGTGGCGCCATCTACTATCAGTGATACACACTGACAGCCGTAGACATTTCATTACAGAAATGTAAACTACAGAAAATGATGACACACTGGCAATTAATGTAAATTTGAAAATTGCATTTACCACAGAACCCTGGGCTATTAGATACGTCAACAAAACGACTACACTTTTATGTCTGTCTATACGTATGGAAAAAAATACCGAGCCGATATTCAGAATAAAGGGAAACACAATGAAATGGCTTCGCCTTCCTCACCAATTTGCGTAATGTGATATGACCGACGCTGACAAACAGCGCTCTTCCTATGGCGGAGTAACTCGGCAATTCATATTTTCCCGATAAATTTCCGCTTGAAGTTGAATATCGTTTCTAGAATACATAAATATATTACAGCATCACATACATTAAGAAAACTGAGTATGTCCGGGATATTAACCATGTTGTTTTATTTTAATGAGCTACCGATATTTCGGCACTGTTGCAATCTCCTTGATCACGGGACAACTAACAGTGCCGAAATATAGGGAGCTCATTAAAATAAAACATCATGGTAAATATCCGGGACACTGACAATTTAAAATTATATATTACATACATTGTTTGGTTTGAAGTAAGTGGTTTAAGCACACAACAGTAATCATCATTAGCCCATATATGTCCACAATGTACACACTGCATTGACACGGGCCTACCCTAATCTAGGGAGATGAGGCCTTAGTCAACCACGCTCGCTGAGTGCGGGTAGGTTGTCTACACACACAACCTAAGAATTTCTTCGACATAACAACAGTGACATACACAAATTTTCTCAAATATATAAATAACCCACGCACGAACACGGGGCAAACCATGTTATCACATAAGTATTTGTCCTGAGTGGATTCGAACCTTCGACTTTTGGCGCAAGAGACAGGGGCATTATCTAATGCGCCACCGAACCAGTATAAGGGAAAAATAAGGGTTCTATTCTTCCATTTAAAGTGCGAAACCCTAATAAAATAAATTCCACACTCCAGTTTTCTCTCGCTGCACAATCAACTCGAAGCCCAAAATCGTAAAAACAATTCTGTCCCCATAAATTATATCCGGATATAAAATTATTGAAACTTGAGTTGCTCCAGTTCTTTGTGGACCGACCCTCGGTATAGCTATAAAGACAGATAAAAATCTATGCACGGCGGAGTGTCGATGCCAATGTATTACATCTGAATGGGGAAGCGTTTAGTTTGCGAAAGCACGAAGTCTGCAAATAAATGATGCAGTGTTTCTACGCGGTGTCAAAGAGATAGGAGGTTTATTATGACAACCAATAATAATATTGCCTAAGTTAATGTGGACGTAGAGTTAAAAGAGTTTGTGTGGGTTGTTTCGCTTTCAAGATGTTTAGCGCTGAATTAGACCAATTAGTTTCGGTCCTAATTTTTTTGTTAGTTAAAATAAGTGTATTTTTATTATAGAATAAACGTTTATTTTATATAGTAGGATAGGTACTATCTCTGTTCTGACCTTGTATCTGTTCCAACCTTACATTCTAATATGTGATATCAAATGTCCTATAGACTTTAGGTTTACATGAAATTATTTAGAGAATCAATGGATGACTGTTATATCTCCTTAAAAAAAAGACGTGTGGCACTCGGGGACTGCCGCGGTATAGCTATTGCATAGCATCGTCCGATTTCGGAGCAGCTCGTCTCGATTCGTGCGAGTTTCGTAGAGTCGTACAATACGTCTAACCGCACGCACACAAACACCGTGCCGAAGTCTACCGAACTGAATCGACGTTAGACGATTGTGAGGTTTTTTTTGTTACGGAATTTCTTGGTTCGGTCGCCGCGCTCAAAGCCCGCGATAAAAGCTATGCAATAGCTTAAAAATTATGCTAATTTAAATAATCACGTAACTTGCTCGACGTTTGTAGAAACGGGTGTATATTAAAAAATGTTGCCTGAAGTCTCTTTTCCATGCGAACAAAATAGCAGGCACAGCTATTATGAAAATATCGTGATTAAAAAGATTTAACCCGAGAAAAGATACGTACCTACTCAAATTATTAAGTTCAATGACGCTTTCAAATGACTGAGGTTTGATTCTTGGTCAGATACAGTTTAGTTCAGTAGCGCTACCATGAGTTACCTGTCGAAAACTAACGTACGTCAAAAACCTATCCAATCGCGTTTTTCAGACTACCGATTTTAGTTCTTAGCGTGACTGCTAGGGGCGCTGTACATTTTCTCATAGACATTTTTTACATAGGCGATATCGAGTCTGTCACTTGTAAACTCATGGTAGCGCTACAGGTTAAGTTGAGCTTCCCGCTAAAACCTTCCACGCGGGCCGCGCCCAACCGAGGTCATTAGTATAAGATTTTCCTCAAAAGCGATATGACATGAATTTATGGCACACACTACACTCGTCGCGTCACGTTTTACGATTTTACGATCCCATTGAATTTTGATACGAGGCACTCAGTCGTCGTTTACGAGCGCCCAGATGGAATAAAGTATGATGTGTCGTCATAAGTCACGACTTTGATTTCTTAACGCGGGTTCGGGAGCTCGTATCTGATTAACGGCCACGACCAATAGGAGAGCGATATTTCAAGGGGCGGAATGGAACGGAATAGAGCGGTTGCAATTGTGTAACGAGTCATTGGTCAGACGTGTAACAGTTCACCGATATTGGAGATGAGAGCCATCCGCTCCCCCGCAAGTCCGGTGATGACGAGGCTACTTCAAGCCATCCTATGTCCAATTAGGAAAAAGAAAATGCACTAATAGAATAATACTCAGTCATAATTATTGGTGTTAGGGAAGTGGATGTTAAGTCGTATTAGACTATTGCATAAAACTGCAAAGGCTCGTTGCATGGCTTAAATTTGGATGTTGTCTGAATCATCTTCGTATACTCAAGTTGTTGCTGGCTACGGTCCCAAGAGTCACGGGTAATATTCCCACCCGAGACATTACGTTACGATTCCGAGGAGTGTGAAGACAATTGATTACTGATTAATATTAATTTTGTTTTTCTGGTCAACTCCACCTATTATTAGGTTAACCCTGACCTATAAATAAAATAATAGGTGGCGTTGACCAGAAGGCGTAGCGGATCCCCTGTAGCTATGAGTTGGCAATCGAAAACTTACGTACGTTAAAAACCTATCGAGTTGTTTTTTTCATACGATCGATTTTAGTTCTTAGCCACCAGGGGCGCTGTACAATTTTTTCATAGAAATATTTACGTAGGCGATATCGAGTCCGTAACTTTTAACTCATAGTAACGCTACTGATCTGGAGAATACCGGGGTCGTGGCACACTGTGTACATGTGTGTGACCTATTTGGTATAATTTTTATTTAAGACTAGTTTAAGACAATTGTTTCTATATTTTAAGAGATATTTGTACCAAATAAACAATTATTTTATTCTATAAGTGTGCGTTGCAGTAGGGAGTCTCATACAAATAAAACGAAAACCCAGAGTCAATACGTTTACGTTCCATTAACGAGTTGATATACATGCTACAATCATAAGTCAACGGCTCTATTAGCGAGAGAGAGAGTGACATTTAGATTTCCTAAACCGTTGACAATCGCGCTCCCGACCGGCAGACGGGTCTCTTTCGCCCGCGCCTCATTTTTCACCCGAGGTTAAAACACGTCGCACAACAAAGGTACTGGGGACGAAACCTCATCAACACCCAAATCCATATTTGTCGCGTTACGGCGCGCTTTGAATAATTCACACGCGGGTCTCATTTGCTGAACCTGAGACGACGATGTGTGGGGTTAACTCGACGTGTTTTGCAGTTTCGTTTGAGAGTGATGAAATATTTATGTACTCTTAATAAAAGCGAGATATGTTTCGAGCGTAGATGTAGCGCTCTGGATGTGGAGGAAGGAGGAGGAATAGTCTTGAATCGCCATTTTATAATGCTCCTGTTGATATCTCTCTGCCGAGATTGTCTATGATTAGTACATAAGTTATGTAAAATTAGTCCGAAACATTCAAAAAAACATGGCTGAAATGTTTCTTATATTCATTTGTTTAAAATATTAAATAAATTTATTTAAGCTCCTACTGACTCTGATTGATACGTTAAGTAAGTAAATCAATATGCATAAGTAAGTAAGTGATTTTAATCCCTACAAACTTAAAAGGAGTAGTGTGTTGATTGTGAGAATAATCATAATTATAAATCATAGTCATTAAGTAGGTACAATGATGTATTGTACCTACTTAATGACTATGATTTATAAGAAAAAAAATTACCATTTTTTTTTTCTTTTTTTAAAATTGGTAAAAATTATCAATTTATTACAAACCTATTATGAAGTGCATAAAATTACAAGGAGTAGTATTATACCTAGACCTGGCTGTACGTACCCTAACAGGAGCCTACATTAGAAACGTGACAAAACCTAATAACACTCGTTCATACCACAAATGTATACCCAACCCTCTTCCCTTGAAAACGTACGCCAATACACTCAGTTCGGCGAAAAGACGAAATTAATACAATCCCTCACATACAAAAGCTTATCAAAAATCTGCGCTAAGCAAACTACAATGCAGACCAAAATGGACCTTAATGTGCTGATTACAAGGTCGATGGGCTCCAAAGCTTAATACACTGAAGGCGTATAAATCTAGGGTACATTTGAATGATAAAAGCGCCTGGCGGACGGCCGACTCACAATAATGTTAGTTCCATAATGTTCTTTTTACTGTTATTATAATATCCTTCTGGCGCAGTTTTAGTACGATTCATTCAGTTGACCGAGTGTGGGGGTAAATATTTTTCCAATTCTTCATTTGTATTTGGGGGATTTCGTAAGCCCTTCAGCTGTAACATATTGTTTTTATATGACATTATTCGTTTATCAGTGATATCTTAAAACAGTAACGCGGTAATTGGGAAAAGGTCGTAACTTACGACCTTTCCCCAATTACCGCGTTCACCCCTTTTTCCCAGCCATGGACATTTTAGCCTTCAGTTCACCCCTTTTTCCCAGCAATAGACATTTTAGCGTTAAGTTCATCCCTTTTTCCCAGCAGTGGACATTTTAGCCAAGTACCCAGAGCCCTGCTATCGAAGGAGCTCCTATTTCAGATCAAAAACAAGTCTGATTGTCTAATTCTGTCCAACAAGGTTTTAATGACGCAATTTTCAAGAGAACAAAAGTCTCGCTCAAGAATTACTCAAGCACAATATCCTAGCCGTGACGCGTTGAATATCCGCTGGCGACGTCACGGCAAATTAAAAAGGTTTCGACAATGTCGTGTCAACTCTTTCCATGTCGGCCAGTGGTCTGCGCGTAGGCCGACCCTCGTCAGCACCTGTGCCCACTTTACGGCCTGTTCTATGCGCAGTTTAGCATATTATTGGCCACATTTTAGCGTACTTTATTACCAGTAAAGGTGTTTGTCCGTGCGTGCTCATACATACGTGTTGTCGCGTGTTTTGGAGATGAATGCGTTGTGAATTTGACGCCTGAGCTAGATTTTGACCTGCCCATTTTTTTTATATTTTTTCCGTAGCTGCCAGGTGTGTCAAAAAATATAGAAAATCAAGTAGTCTCTGGTTACTTAGGCACTTTATACGCACTTAGAGATCGTCACTACAGAAAGTTTATGATCCTACCACGCCGGTTCGTAATGCCAATTCTACGAAGAGAGTTCTTAAAAATAAAACTTTCTTGAATAACACCCCTCTTTTTGCGTCGGGAGTTAAAAACATGAAACTCGTTAATTACATACAAGAAACCAATCGTCTCTATCCAAAATCATTAAATCGTATGATCACGGTATTTTTAGTTTTTATGTTATCGTAATTATCGGGTAAATAATTTTTTATATTATTCTCATTATTAGTAAGGATCAATTTAAAACATGAACTGTTTTCGCACAGAATGTCGCTAATGCACGTTAAGAGCTCCATTCTACCATCACCGATAGTGTCTACGTAGCTAAGCTAAAACTAAGCATACTGAGTCTTCTCGTAAACACAGCGGTAACTTCAATATTATCCTCTGATACCGCGACTAAGGAGCGACGAAAGCCTTCAGCCCGTGAAGTTTCAGCGCAACTACCTACTTACCGACGTGATAGTTGCATATCTTCGAAAAACGACATACTAATATCGTACCGAGGTACGGATGAACAAAGAAGTAGGTCAAGAGTAGGGTGACCAGAAATCTGTGACAGAAAAACCTTTTTGGAGGTTTCATAGAGTTACGACCTTACGAATTACGACTTTTTTATTTTATTTATTTTTGTGACACATACATAAAATGGGCTGATGATGATGATGATGATGATGATGACATAAAATTTGTCGGTACCTAATTGCTACAACTAGGCGATATTTTTTTTAAAAAATTGAGACGTATTTTTATACTCAAGATCACTTTGCATTCATGAGCGTCATAATAACCACTCTCATGAGCGTCATAATAAACTCTCATATTTTTACCAACTACGCTGCATTAATAATTTGGTTTCCTTCCAAATCCCTCCGTGAGGGACTGGGCCCTCACGGAGGCCTCCGGGTAATTGACGATTTACCGCACCACACAGACCACTCTGTCCAAAATCACTTTTAAAGAAGAAAAATTGTAGGAAACTATAATTGGTGACTGAGTTTGACACAGACTGTCAAGGACTGATTTCTCCTGCTGCGCATTAGTCTGGTGGCGTTCTCAGCATTCAAAAAAGGATAGGTCCAACCACAAACTAAATACCAAACAATGTATATCCTGACATCATGAGTGAAGAGTGGCAACCCTCGTTACGAGGAGTTCTCAGGAGACTTATTACTCGACTTAGCGAAGTTGGTTGTATTGTGACGCGCCTACCCTCGATATGTTGTGTGTCTGTTATAGTACAAGATTGATAGGTAAGTCTGATGCAGCTATTCATATTTATCGCAAGTTTGTGTACTTGCTTTTCCTACTATCTAGACTCTGGTTCATACTAGCGATGTAATTTGTTGGCATTTTGATGATACTCGTACTATATTATATTTGACTAGCTCAATAGCGAATTGAATAGTATCCATGGCTGCCTGGCTGCTGCATCAATACTTTTAAGCTATTGCATAGCTTTTATCGCGGGTTTTGAGCGCGGCGACCGAACCAAGAAATTCCGTAACGAAAAAAACCTCACAATCGTCTAACGTCGTTAGACGTATTGTGCGACTCTACGAAACTCGCACGAATCGAGACGAGCTGCTCCGAAATCGGTGCTATGCAATAGCTATACCGCGGCAGTCCCTGAGTGCCATTTTTTATTAGTTTTATTCCCACTCGTGACACATAGTAGTGTGATGTAGCGTGTGCACGCGGCGGGGGCCCCACAGCGCCATGCTGATGTAGAACACGGCGTCGCACCAGCCCCGCGTCCGCCAAGCCCGCCTCACCCGTGCCCGCCAACAGCTCCACCACTCCTGCGCATGCAGCGTCGCGTTACATGTTGACTGGCTCGGTGGAACAGTGGTTAGTGACCCTGGCTGGCGGTTCCAAGAGTCGTGGGTTCGATTCCCACTCGGGACAAATATTTGTGTGATGAACATCGGTGTTTGTTCCGTGTCTGGGTGTGATTATGTATTTAAGTATGTATTTAAAAATATCTATGTATGTATATCAGTCTCTGACGCCCATAGTACAAGCTCTGCTTAGTTTGGGGTCAGGTGACCATGTGTGGAAATGTCCCAGATATTTATTTATTTATATATGCCCGTTCCGTTTCTGAGTGAGTTATTTATGTATTTAAGAGATGTTTGTGTACAAGTATGAATGTTTCTGATATCCGCAACAGAAGTAGGTAAGCTACTTACTTCAAAATATGGACAATGTACTATGTGATGTTATGTGACATTTATATTCGCCTACAAAAACATTAACGAGCAACTTATATCACAACTAGGTAAATGTAAAAAATAAAGTTGCGTTCCTCAATTACCTACCATGCTGAGGCCGTCAGACCGACTCGCTGGAAATGGACCCATTCTACATCAGTCTCCATTCAAATTCCGCAGATTACGTAACAATAGCCAACCGGAAGTTCCGTTGCATTGTTAATGGACGGCGGAAGTCAGATTCATGTACTGTTTTACAAGTTTGCTCAGTTATAATTCAAGCGGCGCCGGGGCGCGCGCTAGTTTGCAGATGATTAAATCGTGCCGTTTGAGATTTATTCTGGAACTTTGAGTTGTGAATTTGGCTGCAGTTGTTGTAACTGATAGTGAGTTTGATAGGTTTCCGGGATGCGCAGGCGAAGTTAGCTGCCACTTGGGAGTTACCACTACCCAACTAGAAAGAGGAGTTGTCGTAATTAATATTTTCTGTGAAGCAATGCATGTTGTTTTCAGGGAGGTTTTGTTTGTTTGTTCCCTCCTACCGTAGCTGTGACAACGGACTATCAGGCCACGACTTTTGGCGAATAACATCAGGACCTAATTGAGTACAGTGGCTTAGAAGTTCTGTAGTTTACCATTCAATTAACCTTGTGCACGGGTGTTTTTATGTAAATGTTTCCTGATGCTTAATGTTCCTTTCATAATAACTTTCGAAGAATAAAGCCAAAGTGATACTCATATTCTGAAACGATAATTAAAAAGTAATATTTTAAATTTTCGGCGATGCTTAAATTAAAAAGTTGTAAGGAAGTAAAGGATATTGAACCTACTGTCGGTAAATCAGCACTTGAATCATTTTATTATTCAGCAATATGACTTAACTTTTAATTTCTTTTAACTATAATCACTAAACATTATATTGGGTGGAACATAATAACCACCACCTATTAAATTAATACATAGACGCCTACAAAAAGCTATTCAACCCGAAGAAACCTAAGAACGAATATAATACAGCATTTAACAGTTCAAGTTGATCTCATTTTAAACATTTTCATATAAATTCAAAGCACCAATACTAATTCTATCGCAAAAATACTATAAATATATGTCGTGTAATGGCGTCCCATTTGCCGGGTAATACGTCCTTCCTTTACCGTTCGCTATCCGATTTGTCGTCTCGACTCTTTTCAAAAGTCCACTTTTCATTTTTAAACCTCTCTGAATGGAACCTGAAACATATTCCTTTCAGAGGAAACTCAAACGACATTTGCGACACAAACAACTTGTAGATGCATAAAGTTGTCCAGTTGAAAAATGGCGTATCTTAGAAAAAACACGTTTTGAAATGGCGTAACTTTTCAGTAATAATAGTTATTATAGTTTTTATACCAACAAACTAACATTTTCATCAGTCCATTATACGTCCCCACCATTGGGATACGAGTCTACCCTGAACTCGGAGATCAGCTACCAACGTTTTCAAAAAGAATAAAACAGAAAAATCGGTAAAAAAAACTTTAATATTAAACCTTTTTATTTTATTTGCACTGAAAACTAGAAAATAAATCAATAGTTACAACTTACCACTACACTACACACATGGCATAATACTAAAAGTCTTTTGGTTCCATACTGACAAGTTAAAGTCCAAATTATAAAAAGTTTCAAATTTCAGTTTATAGCCTCTTTGATGTTAATTTATTCCGAACTTCTTTCAACATTATATTATTCAGTATTATACGCAGTCTTGCTTTCAAACTTACAGTTTTCACTGACAACGGCCGATATAAAAACTCAATATTTTTATTTAAGTTGTTTTCAATCGCGGCCAAAGAAATTGATTTCGTTAAATTTATTAGGCTTTGAATAGGATCTGATGCAGGCAGCTGAATCGAGACTCGTTTAATATTTCTAAGCTCACTTGGTAATGATAAAATATAACTTTTATAAACGCAGTCAATGTAGTCTCGCATTTACTTCTAAAATCCTTTTCAGTGTAGATTTACGTGGGAGGTGAAAATTTCTTTGAATGTTACGTTGATGCACTTTATGCTCATAAGGCTTTAGTTTGCCAAGTAAAAATAAAACTGCTGAACATTTATCAGGTGCCTTTCGAGCTTTTAGCCCGAGTGAGGTGCACCGATTCGACCGCTTTATCAATATTATAAAGCTGAAGAGTATTTTTGTTTGTTTACATACATACATAAAATCACGCCTTTTTCCCAGAGGAGTAGGCATAGTGTTTGTTCGAATGCGCTCACGTCAGGAAGGAGGCTTGAATTGAAAAAATATTTTTGTGTTGGATAGTCGAATAAAGATATATATAATCCAATCAAAAACATAAATGTGAAATGAGAGCCAAGTTCAATGTTATGAAAATTGCCTTGGTTGTTGACTTCAACGACAAAAGAAGTGAGATCTAAATGGGTGCCAAGTTCAATGGTCAACCCAGAAATTTATTTATAAGTAACACTATAACATACCTATCATATCTTCTTATAACATAAGATAATGTATGGTGGTAGCCTATGAAGGTCTGTCTTGGCTAGTTTTCATATATGAATTATAGCCGTCGCAAGTTCTAAGCCTACAAGTATTTGTCGGTTTTTATTTTATAATTCCGAAAATTTGGATTATTGGTAGGAACTAGCTAGCGAACATAATAATACGTTGGTAGGTTTATAGAAACTAGCCAATACAGACCTTCATAGGCTACCACCATACATTATGTTATGTTATAGGAAAATATAATAGGTATGTTATAGTGTTACTTATAAATAAATTGCTGGGTTGACCATTGAACTTGGCACCCATTTAGATCTCACTTCTTTTGTCGTTGAAGTCAACAACCAAGGCAATTTTCATAACATTGAACTTGGCTCTCATTTCACATTTATGTTTTTGATTGGATATCATTACTTTTTGTAGAAAAGTATATATCATCGTAACGCCATGGGTCCTTAGAAAGGACAAATTCAAAACTAAAACTAGACTTTATGTAGGTACCTACCGTAAGTAATAAATATGAAAGCCGACTATAAGTACCTACTCTTAATTGTAAATAAGTAAGTATACCTAAATATATACTTAGTGCTCTGCTTCCCCGGTATATAGGCGTGATTAGGCACTAATTAGGTATTTATGTTAAGCGTTCATAATAGAATCTAACCTAATTATTTAAAAAAATCCAGTTTTTTATTTATTCCTTTGTATTCATGTAATTACCTATCTGCATACCAAATTTTAACTCTCTAGGTCATTTGGAACTGGGTTAGAATTTTGATCTGTCAGTCAGTCAATGATAAAAATGAGGATTTTTGGACATTAATATCTAAATAACTGTTTGAGATAAGCTTATGAAATTTAGAACACATATTTATCTCGCAATTCACAATATATGAGCCAAATTTGATACGTTTATGTGAAATAGTTTTTGATTTATGAGGGGTTCAAAAGTGGTTCCAAATGGTTCGTGTAATATTACACACGGTGCGGCTCGCCAGTTATGTTTCTTGAACTTGGCTTGACACGCTACCGCGTGTCTAGATTATAATAATATTCATTTATTCATGAAAGGAAAGTTAGTTTATACATTTACAGACTTATACAATAAAAATTAACTAAATTAAAACATCTTAAACTAACAATAATACTATAGAAGGCTTTAGGCTATATAACATCACGCTGTGACCAGTAGGAGTAAAGAAACAATGGAAAATGTGTAAAAAACGGGCAGAAACGCGGACGAAGCACAGCTAGGAGCCGGAGTTATGTCAAAATCCATTGCCGGAAAGCACATTTCTGGTGAACACAGAATATTACATACATACAATCACGCCTTTTTCCCAGAGGGGTAGGCAGAGATCACTTCCAGCGATCCACTTTTCACCTCTGCGGGAAACGTGACGTGAGGGGTTGTGGACCACGTCGCCGCCATTCTGCTTTGTGCATTGTTTTAACAAGGTCATTGCATTCTACGGAGGCGGCTATACCCTGCAGTGGGATATTATAGAAGGCTGATGATGATGATGATTGCATTCCCATGAGTAGCAATGATATATGACGGAATATTGCCATCTTAAAATTCAGATGTGATGTGGGTTGAACTTTGAACAAAAAATTTATTAAAGTTTTACTTCTCGCTACTGTAAGTATGTACCAAGTGTATTAATATTTCTGCTCTAATAACTTACTGGAACGACTCTTCATTACGTTACAAGCCTATATTTTTAGATAACTTCCAAGGATTCTCTTTGAATAGAACGAATGAAAATCTTTCACTTAAGAGCGATGCCACAAAAATGATATCTTGATTGACTTTCTTTATTTCAAGTGTTCGAAAAGATTTTGAAACATTGAAAAAGAACGTTGAGTCAATTTAATTTATGAATACATATTTTTAAATAACTCTCGGTTGTATACCGAAATTATATTTTTATACGAAATAAGAAGACCACCCTTTTTAATCACTTACCAAATTTAATTTTATTGCCATATTCAATCGTGGTTTATGCAAATGTTTTAGGGGTGAGAGCCATCCGCTCCCTCGCAAGACCGGTGATGATGACGAGGCTGAAAAAAAAAATGCAAATGCACCCGTGACCTCTCTATTCCAATCATTTTTTAAGAAAGTAAAGACTAGCAGACTACAATGTTATTTAATTTAAACTACAAAAGTAGTTTTTAACGTAGTTACTATCCTATGACATTACAAAGAATCAGTTTTCAAATTGCCTCTCCCCTCATTTTCAAACGAAAGGTATTCTCCCTTTTGCAGGCGCTGACGAACCCGATCGCTATCGGTGACAAATTCATTCCCCAACTTTTTTCATTTAGCAATTTTTGCTAACAACCCCGTCTTTATTGGCTTTCATTAATACACCGGAGCTTTCGCGGAACCGTCCGTTGCAATTGGTTAGTAAAGTTGGGGACGCCTCTCACACCGATGAGTATCGATTTCCGGAACTATGTTGCAGAATTCGGCTTAGTAAATAGCCTAGTTGATTTTGGCGATGCTTGTATGTTTTTTGTTAGTATTTTCCACTGAAGCGTCTACACTACATGTATACTAACATTATAAAGCTGAAGAGTTTGTTTGATTTTTTTAACTATTTCCCTAGGCAACTGTATCGAATTGATTTTTCATACCAAGAAATTCCGACGAAAAAAACCTCACAATCGTCTAAAGTCGTTTCAGTTCGGTAGACTTCGGCACGGTGTTTGTGTGCGTGCGATATGACGTATTGTACGACTCTACGAAACTCGCACGAATCGAAACGAGCTGCTCCGAAATCGGACGATGCCATGCAATGGCGTTACCGCGGCAGTCTCCGAGTGCCACACGTATTTTTTTTGTGAGGGATTAATCATTCATTGAGAATGGTTTTAGGCTATATGATATCACGCTGTGACCAATACAAGCGAAGAAACAGTTGAAAATGTGTAAAAACAGGGAAATTTATTCATCTTTGAGGGTTTCTCTTGCGTGTGTTGCGAAAACGGTCTAATTAATTATGTGACAATGACTTGAGTGTTGTGGACTGCATACATTCTAATATGTTACCAACCTCCAAAAAGAAAAGTAAAAGCAGGGTGTAAAAAATTAAGTACAATCCCCAATGCATCCGGATCAATGTATTCATTGTATTCTTTCGATTTACTTGTTTTGTGATCTGCTGTACCAACCACAAGTTATGTATCCTTCTATTACACAACGGTGTGACAAACCCCCTGCTAATACAGTCGCCGCAAAGTTCCCGGATTAGCGACACAATCGCCTGTCCCCTTGACCCGTCCCCTCCACGAAAAGATATATCCCCCCCCCCCCCCTCTTTCACAACTCTCAACTACTTCTGTAACAATCTTAGCGCGGAAATCAACTTACGACTCGCCGCTTTCTGACAAATGGTTCAAATGCAGATGAAGGTTACAACGTGATAGAAGTTGGTGAATGTTTCTTTACTGACCGGAAACTTCAGTTAAGGCATCGCAGCTATTGAATACTGATTCTATGTGTAGTATGTGTACATGTAAAACAACACGGTAAATATTAGTCTTTATGGGTCTACACGCGATATTAGGAGTAGCAAATACATAGCTACTTACTGCCCGACGTCTCGACTGGGTTACACCAATCATGATCGCGAGCGACCGTAGGCCCATAAAGACTAATATTTAGTGAAATAAAACGCGAATCTCTAAAATCTTGCGTAAAACATCACAGATAGGCAGACGAAAAAAAAACTTCTTTCATCTGTTTGTAACACATTGAGGTATTTTAATCGTTTCAATTAGTTGCTCCCATCTTTTACTGCACCCACATACGAAAATGGAGGAGCCTTTATAGGATTACTACAATGCTTAAATGTTTCCCTTCGATTTCCGGAACCCTAAAAATTGCATACAAATAAGTCTCTAGGACATAACGATTGCACAGAGACCGATTATGCAAAGCGTCTCATAACCATGTCGCATAAACATGCACATACACTCGCGATACGGAATCGCACGGAGACGACAGATCTAATTTGAGATTTATAACATTCCCTAGATACGAACAGCATAGCGCTCCATACTCAACTGTGAAATACATTTAAGTCGGTGTATTTCAGTTTTGATGTTTCGTTGAGTATTTTAAAGTATGGAATCGAATAGAAGTCGTTTCTACACTTCTGCTTATTAGTATAGGTATAGGTTTAAGAGTAAGTGCAAGATCTGAAGCTGATAAATATAGAAAACAAAAGAAACCGATTCATCTTTTTCTTTAAATGGTTTCTTAATATAAATGTATAGTGCCTCGGAAACCACGTTAAGCCGGTGGTCCTGCACCCGATCTTTCATCGGTCATGACGGATTGCCGTCTCATCGAATTATGAGAGTAAGGAAATAGAGAGTGCACTTGTGTTTGTGCGCACACTTGTGCACTATAATAATATGTCCTGCGTACTTGGCTGACCTCAATTGAAATCGGCCGCCATGGCTGAAATCAGTCGGACGCCTTAATATAAATTACCTCATAATAAAAAGATAAAAGTTTATTACGCAATAGAACCTGTGACGTAGACGTATATAGCAGAAACGCATTTATCTAGTAAACTAGCACAATATAATTCTAGTAAAAGGTTTTAAAACATAAAAGTATAAAAGTTTGAAAAACATATTTTCTCTGCGTGGCGTGCTACAAAGTTCTATAGGATCTGTAGCAAAGCTTGCTACTACGTATATATTGTACTACAACTTCATAAGATTTGCTACGAGCGCTACGAGCGCTACGGTCGCTACGAGCATAGCCTACGATGAGAGACGTAGCATTTTTAAGCTACATACAATTCAGTAACAACCGATTGCAGTATTAAAAATCAATATTTCAAATATATTAACAAAATATGTATTTATCTATACTAATATTATAAAGCTGAAGAGTTTGTTTGTTTGTTTTAACGCGCTAATCTCAGGAACTACTGGTTCGATTTGAAAAAATCTTTTTGCGTTGTATAGACCATTTATCGAGGAAGGCTTTAGGCTATATAACATCACGCTGCGACCAATAGGAGCAAAGATACAATGGAAAATGTGTAAAAAACGGTGGAAACGCGAACGAAGTCGCTGGCACAGCTAGTATTTTATATTTAAGACAACCAATGATTAAATGCCTCTGATGTTATTTTGTTTTAAATATCGTATTTTATTGTTTATCTTATAAAATATAGATAGTATAATAGTAAAAGGTATAAGCTTAAATAGGGCCTGTCGACCTCAAAATAAGATAAACTTGATTGTTTTTCCTTTTAATATCCAGAACCCTTAAAACTATAAACATTGAATTCTCCCGTTAATCTGTAACAGATTAAGCCGCTGTAGCCTCTCAAAGAAAACCAACCATACGTCAGAAAGTCCTCAGTGGGAACCGCTAGCAGATTTGCGAAATCAAAAATGTTGAGTGTGGCTGCAATGCCGCCAGATGTCGCACGGAGGAAATTGAGGGCTGAGGTGCAGCGACGGGCTTTGTGGGCCTCAGGGCTGCGACACACAGCTTCCCATTAGTTATTATCATAATAATAATAAAAAAAATTTATTGACCACAAAACAACAGCAAAAAAATCACCATAGGACACAACATTGATTAGTGGTCAACTAGGTCCCAGTCTCAGCATATGCCCCAACGACAAGAAGCCGCTGGGGCGCTAGTATTCTGGCTAGAGACATTTTCATCAACTTATGTGGCAACACCTCCCGTAGGAGGCACGTCTCCACTGAGGGGCCTACCCTAAACTAGGCCAGTTAGGCCTAAATCAACCACGGCAAATTCTGGTTCTGGAAATAGATAGAACTTTATTGAGGGTAACGTAACTACTACAGAAGAGTTTAAGTAACGAACTTCGGAATCGGAGCAATGTATTTTACAGAACATCTGTAAATTTGTTAAAAAGCTAGCGGTCGCCCACTCTTCGTCCGCGTGAAAATGTGGTAATCAAAATATCCTGTAATGTAGGTACTTTGTAAAATTGTATTAGTGAAAGTCTTGTCAAAATTGGTCCAGCCGTTTCGAAGATTAGCGGAAACAAACAGACATAAAAAAATGTTTTAAATTGCGATTTTGTTGTTGATATCCGATATAGATTCATACCTATTTAGTAAAGAGTCATTATTTTAATATTTTATTAAGTTGTAAAGATAAACTGATAAATAAATGAATTCCTTCGGCTGGCCAGCCCTAGGCACTGAGTGTCGGGTTGTGTAGCGCACAATAGAGCCTGTCGACTTGTTGAGTTGCGACTGGCATAGTTTTCCTTGCATCAGCCCAACGCAATTTTAGGAGATTTTACCTCAGCACCCGCCCAAATACGAATGGCTTTCTATTATTCAATTTTAAACGCTTTTTGGCGTTTGAAAGGAAATTATAGTTCGGACTAATCTTACTTTGTTTAGTCTTTGTCATTTTGTGGCTTGGTTTGTAGTTTTAACGGATTATTATCTGACGAGACTGGAAGACCAGAATAAGACCGCCATAATAATGGATTGGTTGTTACTTTGCTTACTACATATTATTAATTATTAACACATAATCTTTGTCTAGAGTTTTGTGAGTAATAAACAATTCTGCGAAAAAATATTGTATCTTACACATACTTTTTGATGAAAAATAAATAGAAATAGAAAACGTTTATTGACCACATTACATAAACAAATAGGTATACAACAAATTATATCAATACACAATAACACAAAACTCAATCAAAAACACACAATAAAAATTTATGAACAATAATTTAATATTCACCGTGAATTTTACCCGTAAGATAATGCAAGTTTGAGTTCATTTGGTACAATTAAATTCTAATAAATGTTTAACCAATGGAATCATAGGGTAAATGTGAACCATACACGTATAACACTTACAAAATAAACCTTGGTGGTTTGAAACTAGCGTTTAAACTTGAATGTAACCGATTGTGCGGCAGACGGTACCGGTTTGAAGTTTCCATTGAGTTCGTTCGAATATTAGATAGAATCCGACCGTAAGGACATTACAAAATCATTAACATTACATTTTGAGTCGTGCCACACAAAGGCATAATGGAGTCTCTGAGACCGAAGCGCTCGGTAGGGCCGGCCGTTGCATTGTCGATAATTTTAGAACGTTTAACTGCCTCGTCCCCTCGTCCTCGTCGAGAGGTCCCCGGTTCGAGTCCGGGGTCGGGCAAAATTTGTGTGAGTTTTTACCCGACTACGGCAAAGCAAAAGGAGGGTTATGATTTTGACAGGCTATGTATGTATGTATGTATGTATGTATGTATGTATGTATGTATGTTTGTATGTATGTATGTATGTTCATCTGTTTCCACATAACTTCTAAATTGCTTGTCAGAATTCGACAAATGACATATCATTAGAAGCGTCTTAATTGTCCGCTGGTTATAGGCTATATAGGGTTTCACAAAATCTAATGTGGCGCCCACTAGCGGACAAAACATACAGAGTAAAAAAATAAAGTTAAGATAAATACGCCGTGTTTGGTATCATTGGAAAGCGCTTTACTTGTACATTTTAAATATATATATATTATTAGCATTTGCATGTGACTTTACGTATATTCATGGACTGATTGCATATAGTTCACATCTTTTCGTTCATAGCTTCTTTACTACTTACTAACACCAAAATAGTACAAATAATAAAAAGTTAAAAACTAAAACCCAACTACGACAAAAAACGACGCTGAAAAAGTATAAAACAAGACTTTTAGAACATACAATACTATTTTGAAGTATGCAATATTTACTATGTAGAGATAAGTTTTCATGTTTGGAAAGGCGTAGTCACACGTTCCATACACAAGTACCTACCTACCGTAGCACTTTGACAACGTGTGACTGCGGTTTTCCAAACATGAAAACTTATCTCTACATAGTAAATATTGCATACTTCAAAATAGTATTGTATGTTCTAAAAGTCTTGTTTTATACTTTTTCAGCGTCGTTTTTTGTCGTAGTTGGGTTTTAGTTTTTAACTTTTTATTATTCTGTAATGAAATTACTCAGCCCGGAGTTAGGAAGTTGGCGGTTGAACGCCCGTGCCTCGGAAAGCACGTTAAGCCGGTGGTCCTGCGCCCGATCTCTCATCGGTCATGTCGGATTGCCGTCTCACCGAATTATGAGAGTAAGGGAATAGAGAGTGCACTTGTGTTTGTGCGTACACTTGTGCACTATAATATGTCCTGCGCACTTGGCTGATCTCAATTGAGATCGGCCGCCATGGCTCAAATCGGTCGGACGCCTTTATTTTAATTTTAGAAACTGAACTATTAGTAAGTATTGTTTTGTAATTAACCAGGCCTTCAAGGCGAGTGCGACAGGCTCAATATGGTCTATTGTGCCTGTCGACCTCATATTTGGATGTCACTACCGCATCCCATCAGTTGGAGTGAGGACATCTTGTTAGCCTATCTATACTAATATTATAAAGCTGAAGAGTTTGTTTGTTTGTTTGATTGTTTGTTTGTTTGTTTGTTTGAACGCGCTAATCTCAGGAACTACTGGTTCGATTTGAAAAAATCTTTTTGCGTTAGAGAAAGGCTTTAGGCTATATAACATCACGCTGCGACCAATAGGAGCAAAGATACAATGGAAAATGTGTAAAAAACGGGGAAAACGCGAACGAAGTCGCTGGCACAGCTAGTTATAAAATAAAAATTGTCTAAAGCCCCATTAGTTAAACACTGAGCTCTACATTGTGCGGTGTTCCGCCCGTCAAGGAGCCCACCTGTAAGCAACTAGCGATGATGTACCCTTGACCTAATTATTTGTTCAAAACATTATTTTTATTCCATGCAGTTTTGATTTATTGCTTCGTGATTAGGAAATCTTGTCAGTTTTTGCAAGCTACTCAATTCAGACAAAAAAATACTCGCACCCTGAGTTGAATATGAGTTGAATAGAATAGATAACCGTTTAA